>JAJLYZ010000007.1:0-594738 GCA_030571835.1 Yamadazyma dushanensis | reverse complement strand
ACCTTTAGGTGGCTTCTCCTTCATCGAACCTTTGAGATACGGATTCGTATGTGGAAAAGAAAACATAAGAATATGGCTATACTCCCTTAGTTCATTGTCCTCTAAGAGTTCTTGAATCAAACTCTCCCTTTCGTAAGGACGAGGCAAATTGGTTAGTAGTTTTTTGACGAATTCTGGATCGAGTGTTAAAGCCTTATCGTTCCAGGTTTTCTTCAAGGCTTCTTTGACTTCGGAGAATTGTTCCATTGTCAACCAGCGTAGGGACAGACTTCCCATATTGGCTATTACTCCCTCTGGTGCCAGTGGGATGGCCAAAACGCCTTCATTAGTCAGGGGTGGAACTGGAGGTTCCAGTCCAAGTGGTTGGTTACTTGAGGAGCTTGTGGGGTTGGTGTTACTCATTCCCCCTTGGCGCTTGCCTTTCCCTTTACCTCCAACTTTGCCTTTGCCTTTGCGTTGACTAGACTTGCTCATACTATCAAATTGAGGAATTACAAGGGAAAACTACCTGTATTTATACTGTGAAGTTATGCATAGCAGAACGACATTATTTTAAGTTTATGCGAGCCTTTTGAAACTTGAAAATATCCCTTTAAAATATCAAACTTTTAACAGTTGAGCGTTTAACAATTGAGCGTTTCACACTTGAGCGTTTCACAGAGTGTCGACTGGCTTGTTCATTCAGTTGTGTTCATTCAGCTGTGGTGCCAGAAGGTGTAGAATTCAGCTGACTGTTTGTGGTCTTCCCACATCAAACCAGACACCCACACCGGCAGAATGCGACATGTAAAAAATAATCTAAAAAATCATGTACCTGATACAAGACTTTGTTTCAGATTATGCAAGATTGTTGTCAGGGGGATACGAATCACATTAATTGGTCAATTCCAAACACAGTGAAACACGATGAAACACAGTGAAACACGGTGAAACATGTTGAAACAAAGTGTTGAGTTCCATGGCAGCTGTCCACCCACCTCCTACCCCCTCAACCAATTTTTTCAACTTTGCAACCATTTGAAATCAATTGTACCAAGGGAAGGGCACACATTTGCCACATCCAAGGGGTAGCCCAACTTTGCACCATTGATAAGCTGTGCCCTCCTGCCACATCTAGCGCCGGCGACATTTCTATAAATACTTTCGGTGTCTTTGTCTCGCTGGAGAAATAACAAGAAAAGTGCCAGAAGAACAAGAAAAGTGCCAGAAATAACAAGAAAAGTGCCAGAAGAACAAGAAAAGTGCCAGAAAGAACAACAAAAGTGCCAAAAGAACAGGGCGGTTAGTGATCAAGCGAGGATCTCATGTTCCAAACATCGTGTACCAAGCATCGTGTACCATGACACCTGATATAATTCATAGTCTTTGGACACTAAACAAACCCCAAAATGCGACTCTATAACCAGGCACTATTCACAATCACACCAAAATATCTTCATTGACCATATCTTCAATTCTAAGCTAATTACAACAACCATTTTTCACTTTTCACCTTTCACCTTTCACCAACTTTGTTCATCTGTTAGGTTTACCGAACTTTAACTACATTCTACACCAGACCCCTACACCAGACCCTTACACCACCCTCCTGTCTCTGTCGCATACCGCACAAACTCCCAAAATGCGACTATTTCTTTCTCTCGCCGTTACCCTGAACTACCCTGAACTACCCTGAACTGAGTCATTTCTCGACCCACGCTCGCCGTAGATAAAAAGTGAAAAATTTCCCACATATAACTTATCTTATCAATGTCTTCTGCTCTTACACAGACGTTTGAACGTTGCAAACAAGAAAACCGTAACGCCCTCATCACCTTCATCACCGCCGGGTTCCCCACTATCGATGATACCATTCCTATCCTTCAGGGACTCCAAAAAGGAGGTGTTGATATTGTGGAATTAGGAATCCCATTTTCTGACCCTATTGCCGACGGTCCTACAATCCAGGTGGCCAATGTGACTGCTTTGAACAATGGAGTCACTGTCCCAATGTGCTTGGAGTTGGTCAAGAAAGCTAGAGCCGCTGGTGTTACGATTCCTATCATTTTAATGGGATATTATAATCCAATCTTGAAGTACGGAGAAGAAAAGATGATCAAAGACTCGGCTGAAGTCGGCGCTGACGGGTACATTGTGGTTGATTTACCTCCACAAGAAGCTATTCAATTCAGATCTACATGTTCCAAGTACGGGATTACTTATGTGCCTTTAGTTGCACCTGCTACAACTGATGCGAGATTGAAGGTATTGGGAGAAATAGCTGATTCTTTCATCTATGTGGTATCTAGAATGGCCCCAACTGGTGCTTTAACTGAGATCTCCCAAGGAATTCCTGAATTGTGTGCTAGAGTTCGGAAATATGCTAACGGAAGTCCTTTGGCTGTGGGTTTTGGTGTTAGTACTAGAGAACACTTTTTACAAGTGGGAAACGATGCAGATGCTGTGGTTATCGGATCTAAGTTTATCACTTTGATGAGTGATACAAAAGAAGGTGAAAGAGGTGATGCTGCTTTCAAATTTGCTAGAGATATCTTGGGTCAAGATTATAAAGCCGCACCTCCTGCTACTTATGCTAATATCATTAAAGATGCCAAACAAGTGATTCCTGTGCTTGAAGAATCTCACAACCACAACCCTAAATTCGGTGAATTTGGTGGTCAGTTCGTTCCTGAAGCTTTATATACCTGTTTGGCCGAGTTAGAGAAAGGTTTTGAAAGTGCTATTGCTGATGAAGCTTTCTGGGAAGAGTTCAGAAGTTTGTTTTCTTATATTGGAAGACCTTCTTCTCTTCACAAAGCCGATAGATTGACCGAGTATGCTGGTGGTGCCCAAATCTGGTTGAAAAGAGAAGATTTGAACCATACAGGTTCTCATAAGATTAATAATGCTTTGGCCCAGGTTTTAATCGCCAAAAGATTAGGTAAGAACAAAATCATTGCCGAAACTGGTGCTGGTCAACATGGAGTGGCTACTGCTACTGCATGTGCCAAATTCGGTATGGAATGTACTGTTTTCATGGGTGCAGAAGATGTTAGACGTCAAGCGTTGAATGTTTTCAGAATGAGAATTTTGGGTGCAAAAGTCATTGCTGTCACCAATGGTACCCAAACTTTAAGAGATGCTACTTCCGAAGCTTTCAGATACTGGGTTTCTCACTTACAATCCACCCACTATGTTGTGGGATCGGCTATTGGTCCACATCCATACCCTACTTTAGTGAGAACCTTCCAAAGTGTCATTGGTAATGAAACCAAGCAACAATTTAAAGAAATGAACGGTGGTAAATTGCCAAACGCTGTTGTGGCTTGTGTAGGAGGTGGATCCAATTCTACTGGTATGTTCTCTCCTTTCGAACATGATACTGAAGTCAAGATGTTGGGGGTAGAAGCTGCTGGTGATGGTTTGGACACAGACCGTCATTCTGCCACTTTGACCGCTGGTATCCCTGGTGTTTTCCATGGTGTTAGAACCTACGTGTTACAAGACGATGATGGACAGGTGCACGACACTCATTCCATCTCTGCTGGTCTTGATTATCCTGGTGTTGGTCCGGAATTGGCTTACTGGAAGAGTACTGGAAGAGCTGACTTTATCGGAGCTACTGATGCCCAAGCTTTACAAGGATTCAAATTGTTATCCCAACTCGAAGGTATCATTCCTGCTTTAGAGTCGTCCCATGCTATCTATGGAGGTCTTGAGCTCGCTAAAACCATGCCTAAAGACCAACATATCGTCATCAATTTGTCTGGTAGAGGAGACAAAGACGTTCAAAGTGTGGCAGAGAACTTGCCTAAGTTAGGACCACAAATCGGCTGGGATTTAAGATTCGAAGCTGACCCCAGTAAATAGATAATGTTATGTGGACTTTGATTATGTAAGCTTTTCGGCTGCAAAAAAAAAAGCGGTGTACTAAAACAAAAGGTTCTTGCATATCGAATTTTTCCTCTTCAATCAACGTTAAAGATGGGCGCCAAACGATTGTGTTTGAAGGAAGTCAAAGACAGTAACAGCTTTGTTTTGGATAAACGTACATTTCTTGGAAGTTTGACGCGTTGCAGCTTCAAAGTCAAAGGTCGAGTTTTTGAGCATATAAAGAAAGAAGTTGATAAACTTGTTCGTTTGATTCAGGATTCCACTGTGGATGAAGGTGAAGTGTCAGAGGAAAGTGATGTTTCAGAGGAAAATGATGTGTCAGAGGAAAATGATGTGTCAGAGGAAAATGATGTGTCAGAGGAAGGTGAAGTGTCCGAGAAAGGTGAAGTGTCCGAGAAAGGCGAAGTGTGGGACGAAAATGACATGTCGCTATTCAACAATCAGGTAGATATGCAGTTGGTTCTTAAGTCTACGTGTGCTCTTTTGACGGCTCCTAGTTTCAGATTTTTGTTCCCATGGTTTTATATCATTGAACCATCTCGTTCTCGGCACTTGAGTGATCCCATGATCATTAAAAGAGATGCTAGGCGTTGGTTGGAACACCAGTGTCAAGTTGTCCACGAAAAGTTCCAGAAATCGATGAATCCAAACCAAAAGAAGTGGCTTTTGAAGTTTGCACGTAAATTGTCTGTTGCATTCACCAAGGCAAGAGCCAGCGATGAAGCGGATCCTGCTCCTATCATAAAGAAAGAAGACATTTTGGCTTCTTTCAACTGCGACATCTTATCAATATCCATGTGTGTTCTTCAACTGATGGGACTTGAAGTGGAATCAAAGATGTGTAATTCGTGGACAGATGAACGTATATCAAACGAACCTGAAATATCCATTGGATACGGCAGTTCTTGTGTGTTCTTTGTGGATGTTGCTCGAGGGTTAGACTTTTTTGTTGAAGGGAATCAATTGGTTTCGTTACACAATCCCAAAACTTTCAAGTGTGAATTCAAGCAATTGATCACCAGGAGTTTCATCTTCTTTGCTCGTGGCAATATTCCCATCTGTATGATCACTGATAGAATGATTACTTTGATCGTTAAGTTGGATTTCGACGCTCCAGAATGGCAAATCGATAGGTCGAAGATTCCAATTCGAACTACTGCTATCAGGGCAGCAGATTCTGGTTTGACGGTCCAAGCAGCTCTTGTGGCTTGTGTTTACAGCAGAATGCATTTGTCACAACAACAAGTTCAAAGGGAAAGACGGAACATGCATGAGTTCAGGACTCGTCTTCGTGACCAGAGAATTGATTATTTAGTGAAGCCAAGAACACCATCTGTGTCTGGGACAATAGATCGACTTGCAGGGAAGTCATTGGTCTGTAGTCGAAGAAGGATTAGTACCAGGGGAAACCATATATTTGGCAGAGGTAGCAGAATAGGTGACAAGATGAAACCAGGGGAGCGGAAATAAGCTTAAAGGACAGCCACAAGTTCAGACTATTTGAGAATGGAAGAGCAACTAAGAGCGTGAGTAATCCAAAGTCATAGCTGGGTCCTGTTCTATTGGTGTTTCGATGTTTCACATTGTTTAAACCTTATTTGTCGCTTAGATTTAAGCGAGATTTGTTCTGTTTTCTTTACCGTTTTCAGCCATTTGCGACACCAGTCACATTCCTGGGACACCACTGACATCTGTAACACACCGTGACATCTGACGGTATCAGATAGTTGAAATATATGGGCAACGGAGTCCTTTATGATGTTACATCCTTGGAAAACCTTTGGGAAAAAGTGATTTCATTGACTTCATTTACTTCATTGATCTTGATGAATGCAAATATAAGAAGCAAAGACCATCAAATCATTACCAAGCTATCAAGAGACTGGTGACGTTGGCTGACGGGAGAACAGGTTCTTTTTTGCAGCCATTTTGCTTACGCGATTCTTACGTAAGCATTGATATGATATGAAGCTCCAGTTAAAGGGTGCCAACATGGTGAATTAGAGAGTCGGGACTTCTTTTTGATTGTTACAGTAATATACATAATAATACAGCTAGGCGAAGCCTTTTTTCTTCTTTTTCTTCTTCTGACTACGAGAATGTTGGGACAGTCTTTTTCGAGTTTGTGATGGTGGAGACGATGAAACTGGTGGCTGTAGCTGTGAGGAAGTGACTGAAGTTTGTGGTTGTGAAAGACTTTGTGTTTGTGGCTGTGAAGAAGTGATTTGTGTTTGTGGTTGTGAAAGACTTTGTGATTGTGAATCATGAATGGTGGGCTGGGATGAACCATATACACTTACATGTCCGTTCTGGGTAGGAATCTGAGAAGATGCTTGTGAGTGAGCCAAACGTCTAAGATCCTTTCTTTTGTGTTTCTTCTTCTGAGTGGATGTGTCTTGTGAAGCAATTATGAGAGTCGGAGCTGATTCTTGTGTTCTCTGTGTTTCTCTCTGGGTGGTCACTGGACCTTCTGTTTCTTCAACAGCATCGTAGTTGGTGTCCCAGTCGTCTAAAATAGCTTTAGCACTGGAATTGGCTTGTTCATAGTTTCTAGTGTATGAATCAGAAAGAACCTGCTGAAAATTAGTTGGTAGGACTTTCAAAGACGCAAGTGCTAGTAAAAGGGCCAATTCTTTGACAGATTTAACTCTTGTTTGTGGTTTGACTTCGTCTCTCTTGTAATAATTTATACTCAAGTGACGATAAATACCTTCGATTGTTTTAAGAGGTGGTGGATCTTTGACAAGTTTGGAGTTAACAAAGTACGAGTCGATGATATTACTCAAATCCAACTCTTTTGCAACCATTTCAAGCTTGGAATCAAGCTGTTTTGTGTCATCCAAATGATCTGGTAATCCAACAAGTTCAATAAACGACTTCAAAATATCTTCTTGATCGTTCGATTCAACTTTCGTCTTTAATTCTTCAACATACTTGTCAATCATCTCATCTTCAGGACCTTCAGGACCTTTCACTTGGGTGATTCTTTCCACAAATAATGGCATATCTTTCTTTTGTAATTTGGCGAATAATTGCTTATTGTATGGCCGTATACTAGTGTTTTTTATGTCATTCTGAAGCTTATCAAAGTCAATTTTCACCTTCTCCGACTCCTTAGCCACCTTCTTGCTCTCTCCATACCCCACAATATTCAAATTGATTTCAAAATTCTGTCTCAAATCACAAAGTACAAACTTATCTTCGTAAGGCAAAGGATTATCCAGTTGGCTGAAATACTCTTTGAACTTACCATGTGGCTTGTACAAAGCCCTGCTCAACTCTACCACTGCCAAGGACTCAATCGGGGCTCTTTTCTGATCCGAAACAAAAAGTAATGAAGGTCTCGACAAACATGACGGTATACCATTCTTAATGCCAAACAGACAACAATAAACAAGAGGTGACATCACACTGTACACCATACAAATGAACCTGGACCTGGCCTTGTAAACACAAAACTTCAATGAAGGATCTTTGTCAGATAGAAAGTGTTTCCAGGCCAAAACTCGTACGGGAGTAGAATCAGTGATATCCAACCAGATAATCTCTTTGGAAGTAAGCATAAACATATACTGGCTCTGAAATCGTGGGACCACAATGTCCTGGATTTTCGACCATGTTTCAGACGTTACAATCCGCTCAGAGTCCAAATCATTCACTGATATCTTAGACATTTTAGTTCTGGAAGCCACTAAAATGGTATCTCGTCCCACAGAAACAACCTTCCTCCACTTCGACAACTCTAAGCTGTTATCAAAGATCTTCTCGTCCTCTTTCTTCGGGTCCTTCAACACCAATTCCTTTACTATTCTCTCAACTGAGTGTCTCAATTTTACCTCAAAAACATACCCTTTCACATCCACAACATAAAATACCCGACGAGAATATCCATTCCAACAAACGTCGGCCAAGGAGTTCTTCTTGAGGTCAGATATATCTAATGTCGTCACGAGACTCAAACTAACAGCAGACGACATTTGTTGCTGATACTCAACGTGAATCACATACACTTTAGTCTCAGTTCTAACCAAAAGATGATCGTCAATTCTTTGGTCCTGGGCCACCAACGGCTGAAACAGTTCGATCTGGTGTATCGTATCATCCATAGTCAAACTTATGGTCCTGGAGAACCGCGGAAGATCATAGTCTCTTTTCAGATTTATAAATGAAGGTTCCAATAAAGACACATTTAAAATGGACCCCACAGGCCCCGAAACATAGGCAACCGCTCCTTGTCGTACCTTCACCCGAGCCGCCGGCTTTATAGAGAAGAACTCCATCAATTTGCCAAAAGTCGGATCATACATCTCTTTGATATTCAAAACTTGAGATTGTGTCTCTAACTTTTGTACCAACCCCACAGGAACCATATCGTCTAGCGTCAGAACAACATCCAAAGTGTGTTTCAACTGTCTACCTGTTCTTTTTGTGGTTTGTTCGCGTTTTTCTATACTTCGATCCACAATAGTCCTAGTACTGCCAGAAACGATGTTCAATTGAGGATCTTCTGCCGCCCAAACAGACGTCAATCTCGGGCCATCTTCTCCTCCACTCACAAGCGCTCGGTTACCGTTGACTCCATACGCTACTTGAACTCCTAGACCTTTACTTTGTGGAATCATACAAGTATCACCAAAATTAAAAGATGAGATTTTGTATTTTTCGGTATTTCAATATTTCAAGACAATGATACTTAAATACGTGTTTGTGGTTTTAAAAATCGTTGTTTGTGTTTGTGCACAAATGGATTTCGATCTCACAACATCCACAGACACAATCGATACATCACTTACAGGTCAGTACAAAAACATTTCAGATGCTTCGCTTTTGTGGGGTCCATATAGGCTGGGACTTTACTTTGGACTCCGGCCCAGAATCCCCAGATCGTTACTTTCGGGCTTGATGTGGTTCAATGTCGACGATTACAATGGCATTGGCAAGGTTCGACACTTCTACGAGCAGAATGAACCAATGAAAAAGGCCAATTGGGTTCATTATGATCCAAGATTTGGAGGCACACAAGTTATTGTGGACAAAGAGAGTCATATCAAGTTGATATTCGAGTTTGTGAAGTCGGAAGATGGACATTCGTGGGCGGTAAGGGTTAAAACGAAGCCACAAAAAGGGTTTGAACATGTAAAGACGGCGTTTGTATGGTATTCAAGTTTAGAGAGTGAAGTGGTGGAATTGGATTATTATGGAAGAGAACAGAGAACTGGAACCTTACGTTTGGATATACCTGTTCTGGAACATGGAGCATATTCACAACCTGTGAAATTGACGGGAATTTCTGAAGATTTAGGGTTCTTTTCTCTAACTATTGGAAACGGGCCAGACTCCAATAAAAGACCTGACCCAGTGGTTGCAGACCCTTCGATAGATCCTCGATTGAACCATCATTTGAGCTTGAGGATACCCAATGACAACTCCTGGAAAGCTAAGGATTTCTTTGTCACTTTATTACAGGATAGTATTAAAGACTTGATTGAGAAGTATCCAGAAGACCATCTTTCACCAGCTCAAACGTATATCTTAAGAGATCAAAACAAGTTTGAAGGGAACTTCCACTTTGTTCAACAAGTCTATGAGGGTGAAAGTGTGTTTGATATAGTGTTTGACAATGCTTATACACCAGAACACCAAAAAATCACCAGTGATAACTTTGAAGAGAAGTACGCCAAAGTCTTGGGGGTTGTTGAAGATAAGTTTAGTTCTTCTTTTGAATTATCTAAGCCTTATGATGATCCTAAGTATCAACCTTTTGCTAAAGAGATGTTATCTGGTTTACTTGGAGGTCTTTCTTACTTTTATGGAGACCATTTGGTAGACAGAACTACCGTACTAGATGAAGAGACTTTTGAATCTCTTGAACTCAAAGGAAGACTTGAAGGACCAAATGAACTTTTCACGTTGGTTCCTTCACGTCCTTTCTTTCCTCGTGGTTTCTTATGGGACGAAGGGTTTCATTTACTTCCACTATTAGACTATGATTCTGATCTTATTCTTGAAATCATCCAATCATGGTTTGACTTGATTGACGAAGATGGATGGATTGCAAGAGAACAGATTCTCGGTTCAGAACTGAGATCTCGTGTTCCTGAAAAGTTCCAACATCAAAGTCCTGAGATTGTGAATCCTCCAACACTCATGTTGGTTTTCACTTATCTTTTGGAAAATATGAACAACTTAGAAACTCCAAAACAAGTGGATGATTACAGAGCTTATTTGGATAAATCGCTGTTGGGAACCATTGCATTGAATAACCCTGAAGTGCTTGTGAACTACACAAAAGATATTTATCCTAAACTTCAATCCCATTATGAGATGTTCCGTCGTAGTCAAAAGGGATTTTTGGGAGAGTTTGATAGACCTTTAGACCTTGAGGCTTATAGATGGAGAGGAAGGACGGTTACTCATTGTTTGGCTAGTGGATTGGATGATTATCCAAGGCCTGATCCTGCAGATATCACTGAATTGAATGTGGACTTGCTTCTGTGGATTGGAGTCATGACTAGATCCATAAAACTAGTGGCACAAACACTTGAGAAGCATGACGATGTCGAAAGGTACCAGGCTATAGAAGACAAGATAATCGAGGATTTGAACACTGTTCATTGGTCTGAAAAGGAAGGAGTATACTGTGATGTTTCAGTGGATGAAGACGACGAAAGTTACCATGCCTGTTATAAAGGGTATATCTCGTTGTTCCCAATGCTAACCAAGCTCATGAAGACCAATGAGTATGATAAGTTAAACAAGTTGGTGGATATGATAGCAGATCCTGAACAGTTATGGACTGATTATGGGATCAGATCCCTTTCGAAATCAGATCCAAATTACAAAACCGGTGAAAATTACTGGAAGTCTCCTATTTGGGTGCAAATGAACTACCTTGTTCTCGACAGTATCATGCATTACAACACTCCAGAAACTCCTGTGGAATTGCTGCAAAAATTTGCAACCATTTATCACGATTTGAGAAAGAATGTTGTAGACAACGTTTTCAAACAGTGGAAAAAAACCGGTTTTGTATGGGAACAGTATGATGATGAAACAGGAGCAGCTAAAGGAGCTAAAAACTTCTTGGGTTGGACATCGTCGGTGATTTTGATGATGAAAATGCCTGAAAGTATAGACAGAGTGTAGAGGTCTGACAATAGAAATGGGAAAAGAGCTTGTATTTTGCAAGTCGTTATGTGCATTTGCTTGTACACTTCTGTTTGTACATTTCTGTTTGTACAACCCTGTTTGTGGACACAAAATACCACAATCACAACACCGTACACAAAAAGCAGTCTCTCTCATCTCACGAGATTGCATATCCCAAAATTCGCATTCTCAAATCTCTTTCTTATCATTCTCCACAATGGTTTCCCACAAAGAACAGATCGATAAATTGATTCTAAACTACTTCATCCAAGAAAACTACAAGCTGGCGGTTGAAGCGTTTGCCAAAGAAACCAACATCAAACTTTCAGATAGCACAAACTCCATTCTCACCGCCAAATCTCTAGCGTACTGGAAATCAATTGAGGGATTGAATGACACAAAAGAGTTCGTGGAAGTGACTCAGCGGTATGCTAACGAGTCCACAGACGTGGTAGAACGGGATACAGAGCGTAAAAGTGCCCAATTGTGCAAAGGCTATGCCACTATTAACGAAAGAGCCGAGATTAAACACCTTATTCTCCAAGGACGAATAACTGATGCTATTGAAAAGATAAGTGAATATTTCCCAGCGGTTTTGGATTCAAATAATCTCCTACACTTCAAGTTGCTCAGATTGAACCTTATAGAGATGATCAGGAGTCATAAATTATCCACAAAGAATCCTACAAGTGAAGGAGAGAAAGAGTTCTTAGATGAGATATTGACATTTGTCAGGACCAATTTGATCAATAAAGTCACCAATTCTTACAAGCTTATGAGGGAATTGGGAATCACCATGAGTCTTTTGTGTTTCAATTTTGACGACAATTTACTGTCGATAGAGGAACAGAAAGACTTACCAGAAGAATTGAGGTCGTTATTCGATTTTTCACTTAGAAGCCAATGCTATAAGTTGGTTAATAAAGCCATTTTGAACTTGGATAAACTAGAAGACACAGATGTGGATTTCAAACACGATCAAATCAATTATGATCAATTTAAAGAAGTCAAGACTACTGAACAGTTCGATGTGGGATCTGTCGATATAACCGAACTTGAGCGATATATAAGTGAATATGGTGAAGATGACACAGAAGTGGAGCAGGAAGATGAAGATGAAGATAAAAGGGATACACAATGGAAATCAAAAGATACCATCACTAAAGAAGAAGCAATGGAAGATGAAGCCAATAAACTCCAGGATCTTGCATTTGATTCTAAACTTGAACGACTTATGAAGATGTGGGCTTTCACAGCTAAGCAGAAAGCGGAAATATTTCACCAATCCAAACGATTTTCACTCAATGGTGAATTGGACGTCGATATTAGCATCTAATGATACAATCAATGACATTTCCTGTTTCAATACCACAATTAACAAGATACTCGAAATCCATATCCCTGCCTATTTTGTCGTTGTGTCTATTGAATATCACAACATTACCTTTAGTTAAGAATTCAGACTTGAACTCATCATATAACAGAGATTCATTGAAAATGCCCAATACTTTTACTCTTAAATGGTCAATTGTCAGGCCGTATTCTGGCTGGGAGTTCATTTCAAAGTCTTCAGGACTAAACTCGAAGTGGTACTTCACAAACTCGTCTCTTTCAAATGCCTGTTTCTTGAGACTGTTCAATGTCTTTGATGTCTTACCTTTGGAATTCTTTTTCGTGTCGTAATACTTCAACATGTCGCCTTCGTTCACCTTTTTAACCACATTTAACCTCACATACACATGTGCACAGTGGACAGGAATCTCGGTGAAGATATCTTTAGCGTGATACTCCCATAATCCTAGCTTTATACCGGACCAATAAATGGTTTCATAAACAATGAGAAACACAAAAACCACTAAAATGAATTGTGAAATGTACTTTCCTGTGTCTGTGACAAGTAAGTTAGCGGTGAACAGGTTACTGGCGATGATCTGAGTTAGCTTTTGATCCAAACCGCTGACATAAGCTTTTAATAATGCAATAGAAATCATCCGATATCGGTCAGGAAGCGTTTTGAGAAGCAACAAAGGTTTGAGTACACAAAAACCGAATTTGAAAGAATATATTGAAACAAGTACCAACAAGTCAAAGATCGAGGCAAGTTTTCGGGCTTATATACTCCACAACCAGATTATGTGTGCCGGATTCTATTACTGTTTTAGGAATTAAATGTTGATTTTTTTCATTCTTTATCGCGAATAGCTTTTTGTGATTTTTTGCAACCTTTGAAACTTTGTTGCAAAGAGGGTCTAACAATGTCTAAAGCTTATTCTTTCAGTATAAGAAAATTCTCGAAACTTGTATTAGCAGGCGAAGAAATTGACGGTGGACCAGCAAATGAGCCTCATTGGCACCGATTTCCTCAAAGAACACTGTTGGCGCTAACTTTTGTCACATCTCCGAAAGCGGCTCATATTTATGTGTATCATCGAGGCGCCAGATTGGAGAAGATAGATTTGGATTTGGAAGGCTCGTTTGCGTTTGTAGAGCTTTATCCTTCAATAGCGGTTAAATTGGTTGAAAACGGTGCTACTAGGCGATATCAGGTCGGTTTCGGAGATGAGAAGGAGTTTGAAAGATGCTGTGAGTTCTTGAGGGAGAGCGGGTTGGGAGTGCGGCGGTTTGTGGAGGAGAGTCAGATGGGACAGGGACAGGGACAGGGACAGAGCCAGAGCCAACTCAGTCAAAGCCAGTTCAGTCAAAGCCAGTTCAGCCAGAGCCAGAGCCAGAGCCAGTTCAGTCAAAGTTACACACTGCAAAGTCATACCCAACCAAGTCAAATAAGTCAACTGAGTCAAAATTGGGACCAATTGGGGAATAAAAGTACAAAGATGATAACCCATTTGGAAAACACTGACTTGTCCAACCAATTAGAAGATTTCTCAATGCTCCATTCATACACGGAACCATGCTTTTCAGTTCCAGAATTCCCCGAATGGCTCCAGAATCTTGACGAAATGATGCAGTATCCAACACCTGAGTTTGACAGCCTGAACCGCTTAGATAACTTCGAAACCTTATCAGATAAACAACTTTGCAAGAGGCTCTGCTCATTACTCCAAGATCAACGGTTCATGAGACTACTAAAAAGAATGGAAACTCTTTTGGATGAATAACAACCAAAGCAGTTTCGAGCATGATGTAATAATGAAATAAATAATCTACAACCTTTCTATCAAAACCGGGTAACCTTGACCCACTTCTTCACCTTCAAACCGTCCTCCATTTCTTGTACCTCAGGAACCAAGTCATAACTTCCCATCCACGGCAAACCAACAAACATAGTAAACCAATAACCTACAAATACGAGCATTAGAATGATCTCAAGAACTGGATAAGGAATCCACGATTCCGTTCCTTTAGGATTCGGATTCTTTCCCGAAATAATAGGAGCAAACACCACAAACGATAAACATATAATCACCAATAAAGTACCAATAATGCTAGCTCTAATAGGAGCTTTGGTTTCCGGGTATCTTCTTCTCAAGATCAATAAACCAATAGCCACAGCTAAAGTATAGATCAGAACTGGTAACCCTTCTACCGACACGATATACCCATAAGTACCATCACTTTGACACAATGCCAAGATAGAAATGGAAACAAATAAACATAGACACATGGTGTTGATTGGAGTACCGAAAGTCTTATTATTTGCAGCCATAAACTTGGAAAACGGTAAGAAACCTTCCTTAAATACTTCCTGGCTCATTCTCGATACTGAATAAATCACCACAAACACATTTCCAGCAGTAGAGAAAGCCACACAGAAGTTCAAGAACCGTTTGCCAAAATGGGATCCATATACTCTCTCAAAGAGTATAGATCCAATCAAATTTCCACCCTCTGCCAACTCATCGGTAGTCAATACGGTGAGATAGCACACATTGATAGCAGTATATCCGATGTAGATAAGGAACATGGCCGATGGTCCTGCTATCCTATATGTTCTTACGGGATCCTTGACTTCATTTGAGCTGGTATGGCCCATATTCCAACCAGCTAACACGAAATTAGCCACCACCACAGCATTAGAGAACGATGCAAACGTCACAGGTTTCTCAGTTTGGAAAAACCGTTCTCTAGTTAAGTGGTTTTCAACCCCGGTAATATGTGTAGGGAATCCGATAACCCATACACCAGTCAAGAAAAGTAATATCAACAAACCGATCTTCATAACCCCCAAAAGGTTCTGGACCATGACCCCGTGTCTCACACTGAATGCATGGAACGCTGTAGTGATAACTATGAAGGAAATAGCAACAATCCGCGTTCTTATAGCCGTGACCGTCATATCAAACGTTTCTAAGAAATACTCCCCAAATACCAAAGGACTCAGAATAGCAACACCAAACATCACTGAATACATCAGAAAGATCACCGTCGTCAACATATATGGCTTATCATACATCACCTCCAAAAATGCCTTTGTGCCACCGTTTTTAGGTATCAAGGATCCCAATTCAAGATAGATGTATAATCCTGCGTGTGCCATTATGAAAGACACGGCCCAAGCGATACAAAACCACATTGGCGACCGCCCACATGACTCAAAGATCACCGACGGCGTAGCAAAGATTCCACTTCCAAGGATCCGGGAGATGTATAGCACCATGGTTGAAAACACACCCATATGTCTTCCTTGAGGACTCTCTTCCACATTTCCAAAAACGTTTGATTCGATGTCATTGTAACGCTCGAGAAGAACCGTGCTGTTTGTGGTTGAATTGTCGGGGTCCACTTCGGCGGTGGTGATGACAGTGTCTAGCTTTTTGTAACCGCCGTCAATCGAAGTCATAAATCGTTTTAGAAATTGTGGTAACATTTACTGTGGGAAAAAGACTATTCAGTTCCGAGATAAGAGGTGCGACAATGTCGCGAGGGGTTTAAGTTGACGTTTGCAACCGGGGGGACGTTTTGCGAATTGTGGTTGCAAAATGTGCAAAATGGTCGTCGGTTCGAACCTGGACGTGGTTTATTAGTTAATAGCTCATTTGTTGACGGTTCTAGCCTGGACGTGGTTTTTTCACAGCCCAAACCCACCTCTTGTCCCAAACTCACCTCTTCTCTAGCTCATTAATATATTTCTATTTACCGTTTGGCATTCTTCTTAGCTACAAATGCTTCTTTGGCCAACTTAGTCAAAGTGTCTAATTCTCCACTATTGTCACACATACTAAAGAATAACGAGTTCTTGTTGGCAATTAACGTGTATGGATCATCGTATTCCACAACTCTACCTGCATCCATCACCAAGATCTTATCATAATCAATAATAGATCTTAATCTATGAGCAATGGTCAAAATGGTAGAATCGGAGAACTCTTCTCTAATTGTTTGTTGGATCATAGCATCGGATTCGTAATCAATAGATGCTGTGGCTTCGTCTAATAAGATGACTTTTGGAGATCTCAATAAAGATCTGGCCAAACACATCAATTGTCTTTGACCTTGAGACAAGTTGCTTCCCCCTTCGGTGATTGCAGAATCGAGGTTTAAGAATTGGTTGATGTTTTCTCCTGCTAAAGATTCCGTTGATGTTCTGTTCAAATCCTCTGTGGTGACCAAATTAACTCTTCTTAAAGCTTCAAACATCTGCTTATCTGTGTACTCATCGAAAGGATCTAAATTGGTCTTGATGGTACCTGTGAAAAGTGTTGGATCTTGTGGAATGATGGTAACTGCTTGTCTCAAGTTACGTAATCCAATCTTACAGATATCCACTCCGTCAATCAAGATTTTACCAGTTTCGGGGTCCAAGAATCTAAAGAATGCTGTAATGATGGTGGATTTACCAGCTCCTGTTCTTCCTACAATACCAATCTTATTTTTAGGATCGACATGGAAAGAGATATTCTTGATTACTCTTGGCAATTCTGGAGCATATCTCAAGGACACATCAGAAACGTCGATTTCTCCTTGTTCAGGCCATGAAGGTCTTGGTTCAGTCTCTGGAATCACATGTGGAGGTTCTTGTTCGATTTCAAAGTATTCTTGTAATCTTTCCACTGAGTTCATGTTCATTTCAATGTTGGAGTATAATCTGACAATCCATAAAGCACTTTCACTGAAGGCAATGGCATAAGTCATAGATAAACCTGCTAACCCTGCATCGATTTTACCAATGGATAATAACACAAAGATTCCTGCAAAGAACATCACTAAAGCACCAGCTGCATCGATTCTGAAAGATAACCATCTATTAGCAACCCACATGTAAAAGAATGGCTTGTTATTGGCATCAATTTTCTGCAAGTTTTGTTTCATAAATCTTGATTCAACTCCATAAGCTCTGATAGTTGCAATTCCCGATAAACTTTCACTGAAATGTTGGTGAATTGGGGACTTGGTAACAGATTCAAATCTCTTCAATTCTCTGGATAATGAGACGTACAAAACACCAATAACATAATAGACAAAAGCGATGAGGAAAGCAAAGATGAAGAAACCAGGTGTGATGGTAGTGATAAGCAATAAAGTAGATGCACATTGAACAAGACAAATAAAGGCATATTCAGCAAAAGGAGTCAATTCTTGGTCCACAGCTTCGATATCTTTAGAAAATCTGTTCATAATACGACCAATTGGAGTCTTATCAAAGAATCTTAATCTGGCGTTCAAAACCGTTTCCAAAACCTTCACAAACATTCTGTTTGAAGCATCGATACCAACCAAGAAAGTGTATAACATTTTACCAGAAGCAAACATAGCGTAAGTGACACCAATGATACCATACACAACCAAATAATACATGGCCGAGTTCTCTTCCTTGAACTGGTTGACAGAATCTCCCATATTTATAGCAGATTGAACAACGTAGTTTTGTTTGACAGTATCAAAGATAGGTTTGACGTTGTTGAGTCCAATGGATACAATGTACGACTCCACGTGATTCAGATTCTGTTCACTGTTCAAAGACCATTGTCTCAACCACCAAGATTGTAAGATATAAATACCTTGGGATAATAAATAAGTAGCAATAAGAGTAGACCAAGTAAAGAAACCTCCGAAGAACTTCAAATAACCTGTGTATACAGTTGAAGCAACTGCACCATCGGCTTTTTGTTCATCATCGATCAATTTACCATCACTCTTGATTTGATCTTTAATTTCAGCTTCATCTGTGTGTTTGTCTTGGTGAGCCTTTAATTTGGCATCAATAACAGCAGATTTAGCTTTCAAGTCGTCGTTCTTTGCAGTTTTACTCAAAGAAGTCAAATCGCTAGAAGATTGGTTCTTAGAGTTCAATACCGAGTTTTTGACCAAATCATCAGTTCCCAAATCTCCATTGGATAATAACACATCTGGGGTAGCTTGTTTCTTGATTCTACCGTTTTCCATCATGATAACCCAATCAGCATTTTGAACTGTCAAAGCCACATTATGAGATACTAAAATACATGTTCTCTTCTCCATTAATGGACCAGAGATACAGTTTTCGTAAATCCATAATGCAGTATGAGAATCAACTGCAGATAAACAATCATCCAACAAAACAGTTTTGGAGTTGGAGTATAAAGCTCTGGCTAAAGAAACTCTTTGCTTTTGACCTCCAGATAATGTGATACCTTTTTCACCAATTTCAGTAGAATCACCAGCTGGTAAGATTTCAAAGTCTCTGGATAACCCACAAGCTTCAACAACCTTATCATATCTGTCTTGATTGAAAGGAGCATCAAAAACAATGTTACGTCTGATAGTATTGTTCAATAACCATGCACTTTGAGAACAGTAAGCAACCGATTCAGTTAAACCAGTTTCTGAATCGGCAATCAATTCATCTCTTGGAATAAGACCTGGTAAGAAAACACCACCAGAGATCAAGTCCATTTCACCTAACAATGCCAATAATAAAGAAGTTTTACCACTTCCTGTTGGACCAAAGATAACATTAAGTTTACCTTCCTTGAAATCAACGTTAAGATCTTTCAATTTAAAAGCAGTGTCTTCGTTTTTGTTCCAAGAGAAAGAAGCATTCTCAAAACCAACTTTTGGAGAATTTGGACCTGGTTTACAAGTTAATTGTTCATATTTGGAAGTTTCATCTTCGGCTAAAAAGTCACCTACTCTGTCCAAAGACACTTTAGATTGGATAACCAAAGCAGTCATATCAGATAATTGATCTAATGGAGATCTTAATAAAGTGAATAAAGATAAAGCTGTGAAGGCAACAGGAGCTGTCAAAACATTTCCATCGATCATTGTGTAACAGTAAAACGATACTAAAGTGATCAAAGTTGGAGCAATAAACCAAATAATAGATCCTGCAGCCCAAGCAACCGATCTTTTGACCAATTCATTAAGTTCTTCTTTTCTCAAAGCCATAATACTATCAAAGAACTTATCTTCCCAAGCAAAGAATTTGATAATACGAATACTTTGTAAAGTTTCATTCAATTTCTGAATTCTCTTATCAGTGATACCCAACATCTTCTTTTGCAAATCTCCCAACCAAATTGCAAGTTTGTAGTTAATTGGTAAGAAGGCAAAGATCACCAAGGCTCCGGTCCAAGCACTCCAACCAATCAAATCGTACAAAAGGTAAAGACACACAAAGATCATGAAGATAGCAGAAGAGAAGAAGTGTAAGTAACCACAAACTTCAGACACTTTGAAAGCATCAATAGCCATTAAATTAATAATAGCACCTAATTCAGCAGTCTTTTTACCTTCGTCAGATTTAGCAGTACCTTCAGAATCTTTAGAAGTAACAGATTTGTCGTCTTCGTCGTCTGCCAACTTGGAAACGGTAATTTTTCTTCTCAAAGCTTTGGCATAAACTTCACCAATGATAACAGCTCTCATTCTAACACAGACTCTTCTACCTAAAAATAAGGAGCAACCAGAAGCAATAGAATCGATGATTTTGGCTAAAGGCATAAGCAAAACTAGGGACCAAGCAACATTCTTAGGCATAGAAGTTGGGTCTGCTACATATTCCAACACTTTTTTCAATAATAAAGTAGGAATGAAGATAAGGAAACTCTCTAAAATAGCATAAAGTGCTTGCAAGAAGAACAAGAACTTGAAGTGACTGAACACTCTAATGGAGAATTTAGTAGCGGATTTTGCAGCTTCAAATCCTTTTAATACATCTAAAGCATAATCGTCAACTCTCAAACTCCAAATTTCGTCACTTTCCAATGTTTTCTTGTACCCTTTCCAGATCAATTTATCTATCCAAGAATAAGTGATAAAACTCAAAATACTCGAAACCGCTTCAGGAGAAGGCTCGGAATTATCATTTGTGATGTATAATTTAGCAGGTTTATCACCGAATTTGGCAGTCAAGTTCAACAAAAGAAGAATGGCACTAATGACAAAATACACCATATAGTGAATTTTCACCAATTTTGAGTATTCTTGTACCACAGCAGATCTAAACAATAACACAGCAGGGAAGAAATTGAAAAAGTACAAAAGGGTAGCATGCACAAATAAACTAGGTAATTTGATGTGGGTTTTATTGATATTTATAATTCTGAAGGAACCAATAACGAATAAATACCCCCAAAATACCAACTTGACCACTTTGGCGCCGAACGAGAACTCTTCCGAGAACTCACTACTCACAAACACAAACACCGCCAAAGCTAATTGAACACAAACAAGAAAGTATTCTACAGATAACCTGAATCTTTCACCAGCATCCTTAAACACCTCCACCACTTGTCCGTGGGGTCTCCCCTTCTCATCAGTGTTATCCAACTTGGACAAGTCGAAGTGACTGGCTTTAATGCTATCGGTAGATACATCATCTCCGTAATTCGTCACGTTCTCTGCCAACAACGGTCTCGTCTCCAGCAATTGGATTCGATTTTTCAGATATTTTTCAAGAGACTTCACCGTCAAAACTGCCATGGACACCGCCAAAACTACAACAGGTAGCCTGTAGTTCAAGACCGTGTCCTTGAAGCAAGTAGTGACATCGTCATTATTCCACACAGGGCAGGCAGACATTTCGATGAATATTTTTCAAGGGATAAAATTCGTATAAATATGCGAAAACGTCTGTTATCTGTACGGCTCCTCATCGCTTTAGTCATTTCCCAAATTGGTAAATGAGTATGTCACAAAAGATGAGTGATGCGAAAGAGGTGTTTGTGTACAAGCGTGGATGAGGTGAATGAGGGGGAGGGGTGATGTGGCAGGTGGTGGGTGGTGAGACGGACGGTAGGTTGATTATCTGATTATGAGCCCTGGCCAAAAGTTTTTTTGGTGGAATAACTGGCACGGAAAGAGAGGAGTGGACGAGCAGGAGGGGTGGACACAGGAGTGGACGAGAGATACAGACTCCATTTGGCGCGCACAGAAGTGGATTTGTCGTCAATTTAACGTGTTTGTGTCGTTAGTTTAAGAGTGTTATTCACTAGCTGCAAAAACCACACATTTCACATGGAAGCTTGGTTAATGGCCATTACATCAACATTTCAACACACCAGTGAAGTGTCCGGGTAAGTGACAAGGTCCAGATCAATTGGTTACAAACAAACAAATAAAACAAAAGTTGATCTTTTAAGATCGACAGGTACCAAACAGCCAAGCCCAGGGTGGATGCAAAAGACGTGTCTCTACCATATTTCTACCATCTGTCCACCTCTCTTTGAACGTACTTTATGTATTAATGCACAGGGACTATTTAAATTAATCTTGAGTTTTTTGAGAACCACGTAACAAACCGGTTCTTCTAGCAGCAATCAAACCAGCCTTTTGACCTGGAACAGCTCCTCTGGAAATAGTAGAAGCTTTACCAATATGTTGATGGTTACCACCACCATGAGGGTGATCAACTGGATTCATGGCCACACCTCTGGTCTTTGGCCAGGAGTTTCTCTTGACCTTGTATTTGTGGAAAGCTCTACCGGCCTTCAATAATGGTTTATCAATTCTTCCTCCACCTGCAACAACACCAATGACACCTCTAGCATCGGAGTTCAATACTTTTTTAGCACCGGATGGTAACTTGACTCTGGTCTTACCTTCGTCTGGGTTGTGTCCAATGATGATAACGTAGTTACCAGAAGTTCTACCTAAAGCACCTCTGTCACCAACCTTTTCTTCAACGTTGGAAACAATAGTACCTTCTGGCATAGCACCCAAAGGTAAGATGTTACCGACATTTAAGGAAGCTTTCTTACCGGCGTAGATAAATTGTCCAGTGTACACACCTTCGTTGGCGATGAAAGTTTCTTCTCTTAATTTGTACTTGTAAGGGTCTCTGAAGACGACCTTGGCTAAAGGAGCACCTCTACCTGGATCGTGGATGATTTGCTTGACGACACCTCTGATGTAACCGTGACGTTCGGCGAAATCCAAGGTTCTCAACTTGGCGGCACCTTTTCTACCCTTGGTGTGGGCGGTAAAGATAGACCCAGCACCTTTTCTTTGATTACGAATAACTCTACCCATGGTTTGTGGTTGAAAATTTTTTTTGAGGTTTTCAAAATGTGCGGGCAGAGGTAGGAGGTACTGGTAAATGCACGCTATAATTTGTCAGTCACGTGAACACAACGTCACAAAAAAGCGTCACGTGATGCGACTTAGGGCTTAATCTACAAAGAATCGTTTGGCATGTCGTTTTTTATTTTTCACCCTACACAATAGATATCATAGAATTCAAGTTTGGGTTTGGGTTTCCTCTTTTGGCTGTTCAGTTTCTTCCTTGGGTTGTTCAATTTCCTCCTTTGGTTCTTCCTTTGGTTCTTCTTCTTCTTCCTTCAACTCCACTTCTTTGAGCACCTTAGCATTGATGGCCACATCCACGATGATTTGTCTTCCAAACACTTCTTTTCCGTTGAATTCTTCAATAGCTTTCAACTGGGTTTCATGGTCAGCAAACTTCACAAAAGCAATACCTTTGTTGAAGCTTGGAGTGCCTCTAGCTTTGTTTCTAGCATAAGCATGGAATGGCACTCTTCTGGTTGGAACATGGATCCATTTAGGTTTGTATTCCTTAAACAAACCCACCAAAGTCTTGGTATTCACTTTATAAGCCAAGTTGGTTATGAAAATAACATCTTCAGATGGCTCACCTTCTGGAATCTTCACTTCACCTTTTTCCTTTGGTTTCACTTCAGTAGTCTCAGCAGTGGTCTCAGCAGTGACTTCAGCAGCTTCAACTGGGTCTTTAGGTTTCTTGGCAAGTTTACCTTTCTTAGCTTTAGCTGCTTGTTCAGCCTTTCTTTGCTTGAACAACTCATTCTTCTTCTGCTTCTCTTCCTCAGTGGCTTCAGGTAAGGCCTTTTTCACATAGATCTTCCTGTTTTTAAATTCTTTGCCATTGAAGTCTTCCACCGCCTTATCAGCATCGGTTTTGTCTCCAAATTGAACAAAGGCAAATCCCAAGTGTTTTTCAACTGTCTTCTTACCATACTTCTTAGTGGTGCTTGGGATATTGACATCCACAATCTTTAACCCAGTGAAGAACTCTTTCAAATCGTCTTCACTAGCCTTAAAATCGACATTTCCAATATAGATTCTGTCTTCAATTGCCTTTTTGGATTCAACAACTGAGACGTCTTCAACTTTAGGATCAACAGCTGGTGTTTCGATGGCTTCTTTGATTTCAACTAACATTTTTTAAGGGGTTCTTCTCTCGCTACT
Organism: Yamadazyma dushanensis; assembly: GCA_030571835.1. Taxonomy (NCBI): domain Eukaryota; kingdom Fungi; phylum Ascomycota; class Pichiomycetes; order Serinales; family Debaryomycetaceae; genus Yamadazyma; species Yamadazyma dushanensis. Next base: position 571,113 of record JAJLYZ010000007.1, on the reverse strand, counting down.
TTTGACTTAACTATTTGCGCTGTTTCCAATGTGCTAATGCCTAAGACAGGAAATTCTACCGATGTTTCTGTGGGTTATTTGATTTATTCAGTGACGTGAAAATTTCGGAATTCGAGGGCTTTGGGGTATTTTTATATGCGAACCTGAGGCGGTTGGAGAGATCGGCGTACTTTTTGGGGAATGTCGACCTGACACACGGCGACAAGTGATACATCGTTTTGATGTTTTAGAGACGGTAGTTGTGCTGGGGGATAGAGGGGGGTGGTTGGTTGGCGTTGGTGCTGTAGATACACCGACGTTTCTAGAATTTGAGAAACTCACGTGACCGGAACCCACACACCACTACCACTTAGGTGGCACCAAAGAGGGGCATGATTAGAGTCTGAACCCTTCCACCACTGAATTGAGGTCATTGGTTCGAATCTGCGGTGCTTCTTCTGCATGTCATCTGGTTGTTCTACTGATCGTTTATTTTTGTGAGCCACTGGCTATGTATATATAAGATGCTACTTTAATTTGGCGAATAATCTTGGGGCAGCACAGTCGTTCACACAATGTTGCAAATGGAAGAATTCTTCTACACAGTCTTCTTTATAGTGCTTTTCTTCGTATCCTTCTTCTTCTTGTTCTTTAGTGACTCTTTCGATACATTCATGGAAATGGTGGGCGAATGGTTTACATGCAGTGGTCTTTTCACATTCTTCACGTAAGGTTACCATTGGATCAACGAGTTCATCTTCATCTTCATCGTCGTCGTCTTCGTCTTCATCGTCTTCGTCTTCACCATCGTCTGATTCAGTAGATTCTTCTTCTTCTGAGTCTTCTGTGGATTCTTCAGTGGATTCAACGACTTCTTCTTCTTCGTCAGCCTGGAATTGTTAGTATACAACTTCGGGATCTGTCAAATAATGGTGTTTTAGTGGTTTTTCAGATGTCTTTGGTGGTGCTTGAAACATAGCAAAAACAGGTTCCAGGACCCCTGGAAACGCCTGAAAAACACCACTTGCACCAGAATTCAATCCAACAATGTACATACCTCGTCAGCGTAGGCAACTGGAATGACTGACTCTATTAAATCTCTCAAGAAGGACATGGGATTTTACTATTGATATTTTTTTTCAAATTGAAAATGAGAAAAATCCAACTTGTAATTGGTTGGATTGGAATCGACGAGAGGGTTACCCGGAAACGCGCACAGGGGATCCTTACACCAGATCCCTACACCAAAACATACCCCTACACCAGAATGTTTTTGCAGTCTACGACTTTCAAAGCTATTAGTATATTATGACTATTTAAGCGGAGTTGGAAGGAACTTCAGCAGCTCTGGCTCTCTTTTCAGCCTTGACAACGGCCTTGGCACCTAAGATACCACCACCCCAGTGTTTTCTGTTTTCTTCGTATTTGTCAATGAAGTTTTCGTTGATGGTAGAGACCAACTTGGCTAATTCAGCTTCGTCAGCAGCAGAAACTTCGGTCAAAGCAGCGACAGAAGAGGTCTTTTTGTGGACCAAAGTACCTAATCTAGCCTTACCCTTGATGATGGCGTATGGAACACCCATCTTTCTACATAAAGCTGGTAAGAAGATAACTAATTCGATTGGGTCAACATCGTTGGCAATCAACACTAATTTGGCCTTCTTGTTTTCGATCAAAGAAACGACGTGGTTCAAACCGTATTTGACAGTGACTGGTTTTGGAGAAACGTCTTTGGCGGTCTTACCTTCGGCAATAGCAGCAGCTTCTTTGGTTAATCTTTCCTTCTTTTCAGCCTTGGTTTCTGGCTTGTATTTGTTGAACAATTTGAAAGCTTGAGTGGCAGTGTTCTTGTCCAAGGTTTGGGAGAATTGGGCAATAGCTGGAGGAACCTTCAATCTCAAAGACAAGATCTTCTTTTGTCTTTGCAACTTAACGTATTCTGGCCATTTGACAAATCTAGACAAGTTTCTCTTTGGTTGAACGGCTTGTCCAATACCAAAGTTCTTTGGGGTAGCTTGGATCAATGGGTTCTTAGAACCAGTAGTAGCTTTAGCAGACTTGGTAGCTAATGGAGCTGGGGCAACTTTCTTACCTTTTGGAGCCATAGTTAAAGATGATAGTTTGAAAAATTTTTAGTTTTTCATATTTGATGCGGTGAGGATACGGTGAAGCCCTAAGTGCGTGCACGTGACTTGAACTGAAAAATAAAACGTAGAGTGTCCGCACCGTTCGGCTGCGTCATGCGCACCGTCATGCTGCAAGCGCAAAATACCCAAAAACGCATTCCACCCCATCGGTGGCCCGAAACCGTTGGGAAATGTCGCTGTGTCGTGGTATCATTTCCCGCGCCGCTCATGAGCCGGCTCTTGCGTATTCGTGTTTAGCCTTTCGTCTATTCATTACCTATTAAATTATACCCATTTACTATTACACCAACCCTTGACCGTATATTGAGTGGCGGTCAGTCCACTGTTTGGATTCTCTCCGTTAACCATTTGCTTTCCGAAAGGAAGTTTTCCGCATGGTTTCCAACTTTTCACTCCCGAATTCCATGGTAAGTAATCACCATTTTTCATTATAACACTTGACTGTTCTTGTGCTTGTATGTGCACAAATCGACAATGGTCAATGGTGTTCGATGGTGTGTCGTCCTCTCTAGGAGGCAAGATTATATTTTGCCACAACTTATCTCTCGATTGTGTGGATAAATTGAATAAATTGAACTTTCTATGCATGTCAAACTGACTAGGATCAATATCAGTAGAATTGTTTGGTAAGTACCCCAATTGTCTACACGACAAGTCCATGGCATACAAATGAAGAAATCTATTATTGATTCTTTCATCTCTATGTTTGAACGTCTTGCTTGGATACAGATCAAACACTGGCGCAGCCAATTCGTTAAACGACGTCATTTCTATATTCATCGGCGTTCTTTCCACCTTCTTTCTTTGTGTTCGTTTTGGTTCGATGTCTTGTGCATTTAATTGAAACTTCGAAAGTGAACTCGATGCTGTTAATTTACTGGAAGCATTCAACTTCTTGATGTTCATTTTAGGGAAACTCATGACATTGTTAAATGAAGTTCCTTCAACCGTTGCGTTTGTGATCGATAAGAATGGCGTCGATTTCAACTGCACAAAACTCGAACTTGTGGACACGGAACTGATACTGGATCTATCGAATGATTCATCGAATAAGTCCTCGTCTTCGCTATCATCCAATGGATGACTTTCACATCGCTGGAATGATGTGGGCGTCATTTTGTGCGACCTAGACACCTTTCTTGTCTTCTTTGGTATAGAAATAGGCTCAGATTTCGATCTATCGAATCTGATCGGAACCTCCCGATCGCCCTCAGGAACTCCGGAGCCAGTCCGACGGTCCCTATAGCCGACCGATACATCGACCAACGACTCTGGCGTATTGAGAAACACCAGACCTGTTTCTTTATTGAACATTACCACAAGAACAACGAAGGAGTTAATAACAAATAAAGCAAATGAAATACAAGGGAATCGGGCGGCTCTTATAAATAAAAAGAAGGAGACGACATTCGGAATCCACGCGACCTGGAACCGTTTTCCTTTTTGAGCGGGTGATGGCATTTTGCCGACTGGGATATAGACTTTCGCCGCGGGGGGTATAGGGGCTCCTGCATATACTGTGAGACATAGGCGTAAATGGCCGTCTTGATGGGTGGTTTACAGGTTACACGAATAAAATGTCGTGATAAGGTTGCAACTGTTGCAACGGCAATGGATAAGGTATAGCCAATTGTGGCATCGTAACATCAAACATAGTGGAGCACATGTATGCTGCACGGTTGCTTAATTATTTCTTAGTGTAATTGGGAAGAGAAACGAACAGCAAATAGGCTTTCTGGTATTAGTTGATCTTGACGGCTTTTACAGCTTTTGAGAAGAGGTTTGACAAGAGGTTTTGACAACATCTTTTGACTTGTTCGGCTTCTGGGTGTTGAAACAAGTCAATTGGCTTTGATGTAGTTTGATACTGGTATTCGTTTTACTCGTTTGTCCAAGTGTTTTTGTGTACACATTGAGGCACGGCTTCAATGGCTTAGTCAACGCCATACGAAAGGTGTTGTAATTGAAAAGAATTGGCACCGTGTCTCCTTATCATACGTCTTTGTGTGTTGGATCTGGTGTGTTGGACCTTGGCTTCGGCGCTTGGCCGGCGCTTGTGAAGAAGAGATGTTAAAGTGCTTCAGCGCAGACACCCATTCTGGGAGACAGGTTTGTGGTTTGTTGTTTGTGGTTTGTTGCTTGTGGTTTGTGGTTTTGTGGTTTGTGGCCAGATAGGTCGTATGGCTGGTATGGCCAAAGAGTCTAAAGAAATCCAAAAGACGTTGTTCCGGTGTTGTACGATCTGTCACATATCATGGACATTTAGTGTCGATAAAGGTCTAGAGATATTTACAATTGTGTGTTTATGTCAGCACATTATATTGACATGTCAGTTGACTATCAATTGACTTAGTACGGGACGAACTGACTTCTTAAACGCAAAACAATTCCGTTTTCTGTGTAATAGAAAGATATGGTCCCAATTGAATGATATCGTTAGGCTCATTGAAAGTGGACTACACAAGATAAGTCACTACAGTCTACACTTCTTCTAGAAGTCACTCCAGTCTATCCATCTTCTCCCATGAATTCTCGTGCTGTTACAAACAACCGTGGCCTGGACATCTGCAACATACGCTGCTTTGATGGTGCATTGAAGTGTAACCTGAGACAGTACATTGGGAGGTAATTGTAAAGAATTGGACCTTCAATATTCTATCAATAAGAACATGTACCAGAAAGTCTTGACCCTTAGTTGTTGTTCATGTTGAAGCATGTAACACAGAAATTGTGTACACTTGATGAGTCTATTTGGCTGCAAAAAGTGAACCTCATTTGACCATAGAGACTACCTGAAACAGATGTTGAACAAAGAGAAGTGATGTGTTATTTTCACTCTTGATTCCAGATGTGTCTGGGTCTGGTGTGTCTTTCATCATTGTCTATACTCAATACTTAGCACTTGCTCGTGTCTAAAGATATTCCCATCAACGATCAACAAGCATTCATCACTACAGGTCTTCTCCATCACAAGTCAATTTATCACTACACGTCTTCTTCCTCACAAAGACTCCTCATATTCATATCCTTCCTCATAAGAATAATCATAACTCGGATATCCACAGTCATCTGGGTTTACACGCTGAAGAGTGACACCTTCAGCTTTCTCAAGAACATCTGGGTCAACCAGTCCATATTCTCCTGTATTAAGAAGATCAGTGGGAGGAAGTCTATTTGATGAAAAGATCACAGTCAACAAATCATAAGAGTACCCTTCTTTACCTTCATGGTCGGCCATCTCTTGAGCATCCAAGCTAGAGTAATGAGGGTCCACGAGACGGATGAATTCCGAGGCAAATTTGTGTCTATAAGATCTCTTACTGGTTGGATACTCTAAGATGAAAAGTTCAATCCTTGATACAGATGCATACTTTGGTACAACACTGAAACATACGCCATTGGAAGCTGTCATAGGAGACACCAAGAGGTCGAGAATCTCCGAGAATATCTCTTCAGAGTTGTACAGCAGATCTATATCCACGGTAAGAGTCCAGGAACCCCCTGATTCTGTGACAGTTGCAGTAGCTTTTTGAACTCTGAGTTCGGATGCAACACTGGAAGTAGCAGAGCTTGAAGCAGACCCGGAGCCTTGCAGGTCGGTTGTATCATGATTCGTAACCCATGCATCTAACCTGGATTGTATGCAGTCTTGTATGCACGATGTGGTATCCGGGTAATCGCCTTGACATTCCTGTGCGATCACTATATCATAGTCTTGCAGGCCAATGTTCAAGTTTTGGTCATCAGAAGCTCCAATAATGATTCGTTGTGCCTGTTCCAACATTTCCAACAATTCCGAGTCATAATCCGAGTCTGTGATTGTTTCGCCGGTATCTCCATCACTTCTGGATCCACAAGAGCTGTCCTCTTCTTCCAGCTGGTGCAAGGGAGAACGAGAAGTGGTTTCAACTTCGGATTTGGACGACGGGCTGGAGCTTGACAGGAAAGAAGTTGGTTCGTTTGGTCCTTCAGATCGTTGGCGTTGGGTCATTTTCCGGTTCAAACACAGTTCGGGGGTGCTTTCTGACGCTGAAGAATCGTTCATGATTGTTGAAAGAAAATGTGGAGAATGTGCAACACCCAAAACTTGCTTTCTCGTGGGCCAGGATTGAACTTCGATAATGGATTTGTTTGCTTGACGCAGGTACGCCTATCATGCGTCTGGAGCTTCACTTGCGTCATTGACATTGTTGGACTCTTATCATAGAACTTCGTGCAGCTTTGATCACTTCAAGTGCCGATCTCTGCATCTACAAAAAAATAAGTTCTGTGCTTCTTGTGCCATTGCAGTTGTTTGTGCTGGGTGGTTTGGAACGTTTCCAACTCATATCATATATAGAAACACAATCTGACCTTCCAATGTAAGAAATTGTGCAAATTGCAAAATACACAAATATTGAAAAACCCAAAAATCAATAAATCACAAACAATTCCAATTCTTTTCAATTACACAATTGTGTGATTGAAAGTGGTTCAAACACTTGATAGCCTAGTTCCAAACATCGGGACCGTTCTTTGTGGTTCAACCTGGTTTCATTTTTTATTACTATATTGGGCGAGCCTGCATATAAAGCTGCATATAAATCTGCAAAACGTGCATTTTACAGCTATATAGAACTGCTATGTATATAGAAACGCTTCGTTGCACAGTGTAAAGACACTGATCTATCGCTACGTGGAAGTCATAGCCTTTGTATTCATAGCCTTTTATAAAAACTCTGTCGTTTTTTTCACTTCTGACCCAACATTCTCCTACAACATTGTTCGTTCGTCATCTCTTCTTCTATACTCCGTTTCATAATCCAATTCATCCAATTCCAATTCTCGTTCCTGTCTATCATCAATATTCACATACTGGTTCATCTTTGGTTTACTCTTATGGTAAAACTCATCAAACACTCTATCTATATCCTCCAACTCCACACCCTTTGTTTCGGGATAAAACAAAACCACCACAATAATGGAAATCACACATGAGGTAGCAGGGAATATGTAAAGCCCCCATTTGATGCTATCTTGTAAAACTGGCGTAAGTTGTCCCACAATATAATTGGCAAGCCAGTTAGTAGCAGTAGCTAAACTCACACCTTTACTTCTTACAGCCAAAGGAAACACTTCTGGTGGAATCAAGAATCCAATAGGTCCCCAACTGTAGCCAAAAGACGCATTATAAATCACCACCAATAAAGCCACCATATTTGGAGTGAACGATTTATCCATCCACATAATCCATGCTATCAAATAAAGACAGACAGCCATTGAAAAACCTCCGCTGATTAGAATGGGTTTTCTTCCCCATCTATCAACCAAGAACCAAGGAGGAATGGTCGAAAGCAAATATACAATAGCATTGATTCCAGTCATAAGTAAAGCCTTGGAATCATTGAATCCTGCTTCTTCAAACACCATAGGAGCATAATATGAAATAATATTGATACCATTGAATTGTGCAAACATGAATGCTGAACATCCAATAAGCACTCGTAGCATATAGTTCTTAAACATGTGTTTCCAGCTTCTCTCATACTTGGGAATAGTTACTCTTTCGTTCAAGATACTATTCTTGATGAGAAAGAATTCTTTCACCGGTTTGTTATACTCTTCAGAGGAGTCATATAACAAGCTCAACACATGGAATCCTTGCTGGTCCATATCCACATCTAAAAGATAACGAGGGCTTTCAACAATGAAAAAACCTCCAATGAATAGAACAAAAGCTATAACAACTTGAATGAAAAGAGGCAATCTCCAACTCAAATTAGCTGCAAATGTATGTGGATCCTTCCTAGCATCTCCTGCATTCTGTATAAAGTAACAGAAATAGTCCACCCACACACTTAAAGCATATCCACTGATATTACCAGTGAATTCTCCACACACCAATTTCCCTCTTTCTTCACTAGGGGATATTTCACACTGGTATGAAGGAACCATGGTGCTTAGAATACCAACCCCTACACCACTTAGAACCCTTCCAACAGAAAATACATAAAGATTGGTTGCAAAACTTTGAAGGGTGCCTCCAATCATAAATATAAAAGTGCCAATCAAAATCGTTCTTTTCCGTCCATAAGCATCACTAAGCTTGGCCACCATCAACGAAGAAACCATGGCTCCTATCTCCAATATAGATATAATCAATCCGATTATGGTGGGGTTGGGATTGTCAAAGTACATATTGAAAGTATCAAACGTCAATATCCCCGAACATACTCCCTGTTCGTACCCAAACAACGACACAAACAACGACACAAATGCAGAAGTGAAGTAAACCAATCGTTTGCCCTTGAATTTGAGTGGTCGTGTGTACTCTTTAGCATTGAAGTTGAGATGTTCGTATTTATTGCCGAAATCATCAACATATTCGTTATGTGTGTACCTTACTGGATCATCTTCGCTATCACTGCCACCATCGGCCCCTCCACTGCTTCCTGTACCATCATCGAAGCTATCGACGTGTTTGTGGCTCGGTTTATCATGTGCGTTCTCATGCAACGTCTCATTCATGTCCCAATCGTCTCCTTCAAAACTATCCTGGAACCCCCGATTTCCTGCAGCGTCTAAATCATCCAAGTCATTCTGGTCAAGCAGCTGGTCCAGTATCCTTCCGGCGTCTTCAGTTTGCCACGTTAAATTCTCGAAGTTCCTGTTACTTATTAGCTTATCGTGTTTGTTCAATTTGACAGTGGATTGCTTCGTTTGTCCCACGCCTAAAAGTCCTTCTTCTTCAGTATCTCGATCCATTTTATTGTGTTTGTGGATGAAAGTACAATTGCGGGTGTTTGTGGTCACAAAATGGTGTCACAAAAGGGTGTCACAAAACGGTCTTTGTGGCTTTTATACTACACCTGTTTGAATCGGTATTATATACAACTGGAAAATAAATTCTGGGGATCGCGTATGACGTAATTCACCAGATAACGGCGGCACGGTATAGGGAAGGAATTGGCGGGTTGACGTGAAAGTGACACAAAGTGTATAGATTGTGTAAGTGTCTGTGTTTGTGGATTTTGAACACAAACGGTTGGATTTTGGATGGTTTAAATGGGCTATTGTTTACAGGCACTGCCGACCGCAATCCGCGCCGCACGGAATGAGCTTAAGCAGGAGAATGAATAGGACGAGTTTTGGATTTGGAGATGGAAGAAACAGGAGAGAGTAGAGTCAATGCAATGAACTTATCGAAGAGATCCCTTTGTGTGAAAATGGGGTTTTGGTTTTAGTTCTGGGTGTTGTTTTGGGTCAAAGAAGTTCAATTAGAGTTTACTCAATTAGAGCTGGAGGGTGGTCACAAGGTGGTCAATATGGTCACAAGGTGGTTCAGCGGCTCTTGGGGAAGAGTGGTTACACTGCCAAGTTTTTGTGGCGGCTTTTTCTTATCAGTTTAAGTGGATAACTCGCTGGTTGAAAGGGCTTATGTAAGCAGCGTTTGGCTGCAAAATAGTTGTAGAGATGCAATTGTCAAGCAAACGTCAAAAGCGGTTGATAGAGACAATAGAGAGAGTGTGTTTGGACACAAAACATCAGAGAGGGTGTGCTTGGACACAAAGACACTATAGAGGATGTGATGGGTATTGACAGAGGACACAAAAGGGATGTTTAACGAACAATCTTCAACGGTTACTGGACGAGTGAGGATGTTAGACTTCACTAGGTGAATAAACAGTTGAAACGTTTCAGTTCAATGCTATCTTCAAAGTCTAAGGGTCAAATTTACCACTGTTTAGCAGTTTGTTTCTGAACAACGACGTTAGACACATGTTTGGCATTGTCATGCAACCAGCCACAGATTGGGACTTTTTCCAGAGTCTGGTCCCATCAATCGATGTGTCGAATCAGTAAGTCGATGTATCGATTCAATAGTGCCGTATTTGATATTCATCCATAGAACAAGGTATATTTACAAAAATCGAATATATAGTTGGCTGCAAATTACGCCCCATTTACGTCCATTATTTACGTCTCATGTAACTTTCCACATAGAAAGCAGCAAACAATCCAGTCAAAGGTGTCAAGTAACTGACATTGATAATTAAAGGCAAGGCCTGGTCAGGTGTGGAAATACAGTTGATTAAAGTGTTGGTGCTCACATCAGTAAAGTAAATGAAACTATGCAATAAAGCCAAAGAACCACCAACGACAAATTGAGTAATTTGCATGGAAGTCAACATTCTCTTGAACAAACCAGGCACTCTGATCTTCAAGCAACTCAAAGTAAAGTAAAAGTACATCAAAGAATGAATAAATGAGTTAAACACCACGAATATCCAAATAGGAGGACTCTGAAATCTAATTCCTGCCCACATACACATCATAGCTCCGGCATGATGATAGCTCTGCAACAAAGACGAAGGTCTTCCTTTAAGTAAAATGATCACCGTATCCAAAACTTCATAGAATTTAGATACATAAAATATCCATCCATACAACATCAAATTCCGAACTGGTAAATTCATATTGAATAATCCATGTTCAACGTCACAAACAGATTGGAAAAAACTCTGGAAATTCGATTCAAACTTGAAATTGTAATCTTGGAAGTTCACCTTGAACAATTCCTGACTCTGGTTAATGGTTGCAAGCATCCCCACAAATGTCCAAACTGAGTAACCACATAACAAGATATTATGCAACACCACAAAAGTCTCAAACCACAAAGTCTTGGTGAATGAAAAAGGCGCCGCTAGCACCCTTGCCGCTGGCAGCTTGCTGTCTTTGTTCTTGTTGTGTCTCAACTGTCTATCGACGATTCTGGGGTTTATAAAGTGCACAAGACTAAAGTATCCAATTGCGATGGATAAAGGAACTTTAACGTTCATGGACCAATTGAAAATTTGGGTAAGAAGTTCATTTTCAAACGGTGAAGCAGGCACTGGCGCTTTCCCATAGTCAAACTGGAACAAGGCTCTAGAAGGAAGTCCAAACTTCACCAAATCAATCTGTTGTTTAATAGCGTCCATTGGGTTTGTTGAAAATTCCCGATTCCTGCATTTATATATTTTTCTGGATGAATTTTTTTTGGGTAAAATGTTGAAGGGTAAGCCAACAAGAGAGAAGAAAGAGCAAAGAACACAAATGCAAGTGACACAAAAACGAACACACACAAAAGTGATACATCACATAGACAGAGATATTACACTATGACATTACACTAGAGACATTACACTAGACTTACACATCCATTTGGGTATATATTCGGATTTAGCTAACCGAGTGGCTTATGAGGCTGCACTACTCAAGGCACTAAGACCTCAAGCCTACACTCTATTGGTCACCTTCTGCAACGGCTTCTTTGTTCTTTTCTTCTTCTCGTTCTCAAAATGCATCTCATTCAAGTCCACTTCAAGTGGTTCGAATTCAAATTCTCTTTTGCTAACAACTCCCACTCTTTCTAAACCCAAGAGTTTGCTAAGCTTTTCTAGTGCTGTAGGAACATGGGTGCCGTCAATATAACTCAACCAAATCTCATTGTTGATGATACTTGTTTCGATATCGTAGTTGATCTTGAAGTGAGTCACTAAGTCGCTGAACTCAGTGCTTGGTTCGTATTTGTTGGCCAACACAAACTTATAGTTTGACGGGAGTAATCTTATCAAGTTGTTGATGAAGAATTTGAGCTTAATATCCGAACCTTTGATATCGATTTGAAGTTCGTTCCCTTTGAAATCTTCATAGCTTTTGGGCCAATCGATATAACTCTGGAATTCAAGTTCCATATCTACTAATTGGTGCAATTTAAACGTATTGATCAATAATAGATAATGGGATTTCAAAAGTTTAAACTTGACAGTATTGTAAATGGAATTGTTCAAGTTCTTATTCAAAAGCTTGTGATTCATGTTATTTTCACAACAATTCACTACCAAATTGTCTATTTCTTGCTTGACCAATTCGATATTACTTCCGTTCTTACTTGGACACTTGATCAACACATTGTCCATTCTCTTGAAGTTGTAGTATGGATCACATTGTTGGTTCTGGCTGGAGAATTTGATGTAAACGTTGTATTTCTTCATGATACTCTGAATTATCAATCCTCCGTTCCCAATAATGGATTTATGAAAGATTTCAGGTACATTGAATTTCAATTCACTTGGAAGTTCGTTTTCTATAAGTTCCATCAAACAGATCAATGAGTTTAATGATATAGAATGTTCAACCACCAAATCCAACAAAAACTGGTGTTCGTTGTAGTTCAAATACTTGACAATCAGTTGGTCAGTTATTTGAGACAAGACTTTCAACATCTTCCCATTCTTTTTACCACTGATAAAGTCTTTCTGATCATTATTGATCTCTATAAGGAGCTGGGTCTTAAAATTGATACTATTGGAATTTATCATGGTTAAGAACTTCTTGATTTCACTGTTCTTCCCCACAATTTCCATCCCATTGAAATTCAATTTGACTGTAAGTTCAAACTTACCTAATGTCATCTCTATAATATTGGCATAATTCATTGCTTGTTCGTTATTGATCAAAACCTTGTAGTACTTGCTTGTAAGCGAATGAAGGCTTTCAACTGTTTCATTGATGCTTGCAATACTATTACTTTGAAGTACCACTTTATTACTAGAATCTCCGAGTTTTGGAACTTGAATAAAACATCCATTTTGAAACATGATATTCAACAAGGTCAATTGCTGATTCATAACTATCAAGTCCAATTTATCCTTGGATATCTCAATTGTTTTATTATAGAACTTATCTCCATGATTCACAAGTAATTTGGTTAAAAGTTTCTTTGTGTTCAAAATTTCCAGCATCTTTCCAGCAGTAAACCAGATTTTGAAACTTCCATGGTCCTGATAAATTCTAGAGTTGTACAATTCAGGTAACAAGTCTGGCAAATAGATATTTGAGTTCAGTTGTTTGGCTACTTCATTGAAATTAGCTAAATTGCAGCCACCGATAATTGGAACCACTGACAAATTTACATCCACACAATCAACCAACAATCCATTGATCATAGAATCAATCAAGATCCTGATTTCTGTCTCTGCCACCGTCAAATCGTCCTGGTTTCCGAAGATAGTCAATTCATTATTGAGAACAAGCTCCACATTATGATTTTGCGTTATCAATGTCAATTTACTGAGAAATTGCGTCATTTTCATCATCCTTTGAAGCTGTAACTCACTCACAGCAATACTCTTGCTGCTTACAAGCTTATAGCTTTGCAAAACCAAAGATCTTGAATAATTGATGAATTCTTGAGATCCTTTGAATATCAAAGTGATAATCGACGTTTCAATTGGCTCCAACATGGTAATACAGTTCATTTGATCAGTCTGATTGACATTGTTGATCACTTGCGTCAATACTGTCAAATTGTCAATAATTTCACCACCATTGATAAATGAGAAAGGGTTCTGATGCCATAACCCATTGTTTGTCAGGAAAAACGAATTTTTTGGCTTGGAAAAATACCTGAAATCAAGATTCACGTATACAGATTCCATCATGTTAAGGAAAAGTAAGCAGTGTGCTGTAGTCTTATAGTTTTGCCAGATACCCATTGTTTATACTCGTGCCCAATTAGGAAATGATGCACGGTCCGGGCACGACTCAGCTCCAGCAGCATCCGCACGCACAACAAGATCAACCACCAATGACAAAAAGCGTGCATACACCATTTGCAGCTATTTATCTTCCTAATCGTTTAGAATCCCACACGTAGACAGTTTCGTCCCATCCGGTAGAAGCACACCATCCAGGTTCTCCCCATAACGAGTAATCAGCACCAATGACAAATTCTCGGTGGTTGTTCATCACTGCTTTGCATCCTCCCTGTTGAGAGTTTAGAAACCTAGCTCTTTCATTGGAACTGTCCTGCCACACTCTGCACGTCATATCGTACGAGCAACTCATCAACTCTTCTCCACTGTGAGGGGACCATACCACTTTCCTGACTGCAAAGTGGTGGCCCAAAAGCTCGTTCAATGGAGAAGGACCTCTCATGCTATGACTAGGCATTCCAGGGATGTTCTGATCAACTCTCTGAATCATACGCAAGTCCCATATACGTACAGATTTATCTGTTCCACCACTAGCCACAATGTCGGCCTTGTACTTGTTCCAATCGCAAGACAATGTTTCTAATCCTGAATGGGCAATATAGTCTATAGTAGGCCGTAAAGGGGTTCTAATATCCCACACCTGTACTTTAGACGCCCCATTACAACTTATAATCATTGAAGGCAGATGTGGAGAGAATGCTGCATTATAAACACAATTGGCAGTGTTAACTTGTTGAGATTGCTGGTGTGGCTGCTGATGAGACAACGGCACCAGAACTTTCCCCTGTGCCACGGTAGAGCCATCTTCTCTTCCAGACATGGTTATCAACGGATTAGAACGTCTAGGGTCCCATAATCTCACAGTCCCATCCCATGATGACGACACAAAATTGTTCTTCTGTACCAAATTCCAATTCACCGAGAACACTTCTCTTGTATGACCCGTAAAATTTTGAACAGGAAACTGAGGAACCGTCAAATCAAACAACTTGATCAGACCATCTCCACTAGCCACAACCACCTGGTTTTCGTGCACTTCACTCCAACTCACATCAAACAAACCGTCTTGAGTCTCCCAAGAGATCTCATCTCGAATTTGCCCATTGGCTTCAATGTTCAACACAAAAAGTTTCCCGTTTCCCACGAGTCCATAGTTGGCGGCGGTGGCTACAGCGAGATTGTTGTCGAAGTATGGCGAGTATTGCACGCCGTAGCCGTTGTATCCTTTCGTTCTGAACGATAGCATGCTGTGAAATTTTAAGACGAGCACTTGAGATTTTTCACGCTAGAGACGTCTAACATTTGCCAGAGGTTAAATGATATTTTTATTATGTAATCTATGACTTATAACTCGAACATGCTGGTACTGAGATTCTTAGATCCTTGAACTGGTTGACAGATTCCGAAACTGGCCAAATCTCCAAGGGCCATCGCAGCTTTCTGCTGTGCGTATTTAATATAGTCGAAATCGTCGTCTGCACTGGTGATTTCGTCGTCAATGGCCGATTCGGATATTTCCACCGCTGTTAGTCCAGTGGTGATGGTATATGTTCCATCCACACCCTTTTCCAGTAAAGTAGATCCCAAATCGTCGACATTTACCTTGGATTTCATTGGTCCATTTTGTATAAGTCCCCAAATACACCAGTAAATCGACACGGAAGCTCTCCATAGCACACACTCATTGTAGAACTTCTTGATCTCGTATTGGATCAAATCAGCTGCATCGATTTTATTCAAATCAATGTTTTTGTCTACCTTTAAATTAGAAGATGGGAATTGGAAATCGTACTCGATATATGCTTTGATCATGTTCAACTGTTCGATCTGGTTGGGAAAATTCTCTTCGTTCAAGTAATACGATTTGGATGGGTCGTGATAATTGGCCATCCATTCACAAAAGTGATTGGCCAAGTCAAAAGCTGGGAAATTGGCACCTCCATACTCAAAGTCAATAACCACTAAACTAGCATCTCTTTTATTACTGGTACTCTTCACAGAAGTGGCAACAGAAGCCAAACGATCACTGGAGTTACTTGGAGTCATAGTAGAAGGAGTATCAATGATGATGTCATTAGGATCAAAAGATTCATGTAATAATAAGTTCCCGTATTGGGTGTCATTATGACAAAATCTGAAGTTGGATGCAAAGCCTTCCTTTTCATAATGATCAAAAAGCCAGTCTCTGTACTTAAAAATGGTCAGTTTAAAATGATCGTAATTCACTAAGAAAGTATCTTCATCTTGCACACCACTTTCCAAAAAAGAAGGACGTAATTCTTGTTCATAAATGTTCAACCACTTTCCAATCAATTTCCAACACATTGGCAAGTTATCCTTGTAATCTTTGTAGTCTAATTGGATCTTATAATGCAACTCTTTCATTCTTCTTGCCAACATTTGACTAATGATTTGGTCTCTAATTTGTTCCTTTTGCAAGGTAATAAACCCATCTAAAAATTGTTCGAATCTTCCATTAGTAAACACACCCAAAAGCTTGGGTCCAATATGTTTTAAGGACAATTTGATCAATACTTCTAATTCAGATTCTCTGTCAATAATCTCATCCACATTCTTACCGTACACTCGCAACAACAAAGCAGGAATCTTGGGCTCATCTTTGTATGTTATCTTATAAATCGAGTTGGTCAATGCCCCTGAGATTCTGTACACTTGGATGTGCTTAGCTTCCAATTGTTTCTTATGCCATTTACTGATCCTCAATGCTTTGATAAGCGCCAAAATATCCTGTTTGAAAAAGTCTAGCGGCATCGAATTGTCCAACGTGGCAGTCACAGAAGGAACTCTTGTTTCACTGCCATCAACAACCGTAGGAACAAGCTGTAATTTCTGTAAAGAACTAGAAGAAAGTGATCTTTTACTCCCCAAAGAAGGTCTTCGATTAGAAGACGTAGACCTTGTGTTTGCAGTGGAATTTCTGGTTCTGGACCGAGACCGAGATCTGGGATTGTGTGAAGCAGGCGTTATGTCCATATTTGTAGCGGTTAGGGTGATTCGTGGGGTTTATGGTGTTTTTAAAGATGTTTAAATACGATTTTTGATTCGTTTTTCGACATGCGATTTATGTCTAGACTAGGACATAGAAAGAGTTGGAACTTTAGATACCTGTTAAGGTACGAATTTGGGGAGTGGGAGTTGTGCAAGGGTGATCGAATGAAGGACTGGAGTGAAGGGCTGGAGTGGTTGAGTTTACAATGCAATGCAAAGCAATGCAAAAGAGGGCCGGTAAGGGTACATGAGTATGGGCAAATTGAGCAAAGAAGATGTTCACCTAGTGGCTTTTTTGAACCACAAGACATTTGAAGAAGATGAAGAACGAGGAAGGAAAGTCTTGTGTCATGTATTACAACGAACACTTGAGCAGCTACAACAACAACATCGATAGTTACTAGAATTAAAAGTAAGCGTGGGATATGCTACACTTCTCGCACTTGAATGGCTGCAAAATTTCGATGCTTCTGTTTTTCCATTAGGCATTACCTAGGAGACGAAACTACAGAGGAAGTGTGTAGCTTCAATTGGTGACGAGGTTTCGAGTTGACTTCTCTTGTTTTGAGACAGTGCTTTGAAAGAAAGAAGAAGATCTCTTACTTCTCAAACCAGTTGTGGAACTGTACAATTTACAGAACTTGTGTTCCTTGTGAGAGTACAACTTCTCATTTCTTCTCAATTCTTTTCATTTTTTCTCTCTCTTTGTCTTCCACGAAGGACTCTGTACAAACATCTTTTAATTAAAGTCCGTTGATTCTCAACACTAACCGAACGCTTTGCAATTACTTGTCGTCAATTCATAGAGTTACCTGTTCTCTTTTTATTGGACTAGCTGCCCCCATTCCATGAAGAGACTATGTATCGTTTTCATTGCACTGAGGATTTTCAAGCTCTTCTCAGTCTAGATACATGCTCAGATATTGTTTCTACACCATTCTTTCAAACACAAAAGACAACCCAAGTATACAAAGCCCCACTATAAGCCACCAAGCACCGTATTGTATCTCCCACTCCCTCTGCACCTCCTGCACCGCTTTTGTCTCTCTCTTTTGCAGCCATTTGCAGCTCTTCTTCTCAACCGCGAAGTGAAAAATATTCAACATGAATACTATTCTATTTACTTTAATAGTAGGCGCCATTGCGTCGGTGTTCTACTCCTTCTACCAGGCGAAGAGTTCAGAGCTCTCTTCGTACAAGTATGATAGTACTAGGAAGCTTGAAAAATTGGAAAACGACCTCAAACACGCCAAACAACAGCTCGAAGACATCGACAAATCCACAGATGTTTTGATTGAAGATAAGATAAAAAAACACACACAGAAGGTTTCGACGTTGGAAAACGAGTTTGAGGTGTTGAAGACAAAGAACAATGATTTGGTTTCACAATTAGAATCGTCGAAAAAGGATTATTCAGCCGCCATCAATGCTAAAAGTGTTTTGCAAAGTGAGAGCACTATTTTGACAACCAAAATCAAACAGTTGGAAAGTGAGATGCAGTCTTTGGAAACAAAGTATCGTCATCAGTTCAACACCAAGATGGAAGAGCACGTTACTGTGAGAGATGAAAAAATCAACGAATTGCAAAGAGAACTCGCTGATCTTCAAAACACTTTAGAAGAAAGAACCAAATTTTTCACCGAGACAGTTGAAATGAGTACAAAGAAGGTGTTTGATTATGAGCAGAACATTGGGGCGCTCGAGACCTCGTTGAGAGAGAAGGACAAAGAATTGGTCAAACTTCAATCTGAGACCGATACCTTGCAAGATGGACTTAAAGATGTTGAACAGCTCAAATTATTACAAAAAGATATTGATGTAGTTAAGTATGCTTTGAGTATCAAAGAATTGACCGAAGTTATAAAGCTTGTGGACGATTTAAAGAAGACGGTTTCTGATAAAACAGCCGAAGGAGAAGAGAGGACCAAACAGCTTGCAGAAAAGGCAAGTGAAGTAGACGATTTAAAGAAGAAAATTTCTTCTAAGACTATTGAAGAGTCTGGAAAGACCGAAGAACTAACAAAGAAAAACTCAGAATTGAATGAACAGCTTCAGAAACTCCAAACTGATTTCGATGATATTTCTTTCAAATTTGAAGCCAAAGGTCATGATTTCAAGCTTTATGATGTTGTCAGATCAAAGTACCAGGACCTTTACGAGAAGATTGAAGCTTTAATCCCGGAAATAAAGGACATTGAGATCGAAGATGAATCCTTTGAAGTTGAAGAATACGAAGTTGATGCTGAAGAAGACGAATCAGAGCCTTTCGTCGAGGTTACTGATAAGATCAAGTCAGATGAGCAAAAAGAACCTGAAAAACCAGAGATGGAAATAAACAACGAAGGTGAAGATTTACCATCCACACCAAAACCAGTAATGGAAAATTCCGAAATCGATAACATCGAAGAAGAGGATAAGGTACCGGCACTTGAAACTACTGTTTTGTCTCCTACAATTCCCGCATCTGCATCCACATCACCATCAAAACGTAGAAAGGTCACTAAAACTATCATCCCAGACAACGACGATACAAGGAAGATGCAAAGGATATACAAAGGAGTACAATACAAGCTCAAAGAGCTCGAAAGAGTGATACAAGATAAACAAGAAGAAGTTAATCTTGTTCAAAACAAGCACAAAGCAGTTCAAGAAGATTTACTTCAAGCATCTAACGATTTGAATACTCATCAACAAAAGGCCAAAAAACTCGAAGAAGAATTGAAATTGAACAGAAGCTTATACGAATCCAGTAAAGACGAGCTCATCACCATCAAAAAAGAACAAGATGAACTTCGACAACAACTAGACAATCAACAACAACACAATCAAGAAATTGAACAATTAAACGAGCAGCTCACAACCAGACAAACGGAAATCGAAGCAGCTAGACGAATTCAAGATCAACAAATGATCAAAAACCAACAATTATTAGAACAATACGAACAAAACCGAGACAAAGCATTGGCACAAATGGTGGAATGTAAAAGACAAATTACTCAACTCACGCAAGAAGTCAGCACCAAAGACACCATGTTGGAAGAACTCCAAACCAAAATCAACATCTACCGAAACAAATTTGCAACAATTCGAAACGATCTTGATGAAGAAGTTCCACCGATTACTCAAACAGTTTAAAGTATCGGATAAAAAGTCGTGTCCTTCCGCATTTATTATGCAAGGGGCACAATATTTAATCCGGGATACGTTTGGACGAGGAATGGCATAATAGACGAAGAAGAGACCTAGACTCATCGATCTGCAACCGTCCAATAACCGGAACAACCATAAAACCATAAACGCCAAACACAACCATAAACCACAAATCAATCCCCAGATCCCTTATTCACATCGTTCATCAACGATTCAAACCCATCAACGGTTCAAACCCATCAACGGTTCAAACCCATCAACGGTTCAAACCCATCATCGAACATAACCACCCCCTAAAACCACTCCACAATTATCCACAATATCCCCATCCCTTCCACAACCTCACCCGCCGTGACGTTTCATGCAGATCCCAAAATTCGCCCTATCCCATAAATTCCGTGCTCACATCGCTTTAAAGTTGAACATTAATTCTCAATCCGTCAAAATACTTGTAACATCTAATTATAAACAGAATCATCTTTCGATGTTTCGGCCGTCTTCTAACCACTTGCATGTAACATATCAGTGATTCCGAACACAAAATCAGTTTCATCTATCTATCCCCTCTTACCAACCTGTCTCTTTGTTCTTTTCGTCTTTGTGTTCTTTTTTTGACATTCTCGAATTCTAGATGAAATTACATAGCAATAAAATCTGAAACAATAAATCCCTTGAACTTTTCTTTCGTTATTACTTCTTTTTTGTGGTTTTTAAAAGTCGCCTTTGTGCTTCAACTTTCCCCCTTTTGCCGTGTGCTTGTTCTTTGTGGCATAGAACCCCTTTGCCCCTTTGACTTTGCCTTGTGTTGTTTCACAGGTTGTTAACATTCGCTGCATAACAACGTGGAACTTTTCAGTATCGCTTAAACTGCATTCAAAGTCGCTTTTAACCGCTTGTTTCCTTGTTCAATATGACTTCAGGCATCCTCCAGAAGAACATCGCTAGGAACAAGTCCATCAGTTCCAGTAATTCCAATTCTTCATCCAAGACAATCACTTTAAAGAGTAAGAACACCAAATTATCTGCTCGGCTCATCAGTTCGAGTTCGTTGATGGATAACTCCAGTTCCAAACTAAGCCATGATAAGTCCATCAAGGTGCTTTTGAAGAATTTCAAGAAGTTGGAGTTGGGTCTCGATAAGTTCAACTCCAAATATAATAATAAGAATATGAACATACTATCATCAAATATTCTTAGGACTGTGCTTTTACCATTCTTAAGGTCTTCCAAATTAAACGGTCTTCTTCTTGAATTATCGTCCCTGATCACTCCCAAAGTATACCAGAGTTTGTTGTCGGTATTTACATCTTTGTTGATAAAATGGTGGTGTACTTTACTTAATTCTTTGGTGAATGCTAATAATTTGTCCAGTATAGATCGGTCGGTGTACTTGGAATGTGTTTCGAGGATTTTCTCTCGTCCAGAGTGGATAAATCCCGAAACTCGTTCATTGATTGATTCGGCCACTTTCGATGGTTATAATGAGCTTTTGATTTTAACTTTGGACTATTCCATCTACAAATTGGCTTGTATCAAACACCTTCCATTATCGATTTCTGCATTCATTGGTAAAGTGTTTGCATACTCATTTTTTAAGATTGAAGGTGTCAGCCATGCTTTGTTGTTCTTGTTAAATATCAAACAAGCTGTTTTTGATGAATGTCAAAGAATCTTTCAAACTGACTCACCGGATATTTCTGTCTTATATGAAATCTTCCCCAAACACTTACACTACCTTATAAACTTCACAGGTCTCCAGAATAAGGACTTAACCCCACAGCAAAAGGCCTTTCTTAATTGTCTCGTACCTCCAAAGCATCCCGTGAAGGGAATCAAAGATCCAACAGGAATCTGGGTTCGAAGATGGTTCAGTAGCGATGGTGATATCTTTAACTCCTTCTTGAGGCACTACCTTGACATCATTAATAGAATGGTAGGGTCTTCTGAGACTATGGTGTCAGATGCTTCAATGTTGGTGAAATGTCCTGGTTTAAACGTCATTTTGACTCATATTTATCAGATCTTTCAGGTGTCTATAACAAGGATCTCCAAGAACAATTCTAATACCAAAATAAATCAGGATGTCCAGACAATTCAAACACTGTCTTTAAATCATATCAATAATATTGCTAAACAGAATGAAGTGTATTATAATTCTATCTTTAAGATATTCAGAACGTTGAGAGACATGAAGTACCATGTTGAGACAGAGGCTGAAGCATTGGGTAACTCAATTGACACAGCTGGTACTAAGAACAGTGAATGCATTACTTCAGTTATACATTATATTGATGCTATATTGATAAGTTTTGCAGAAAAGACTACCATTTATGATTTCAACAGGAACTCATTACTTTTGAATATTGTGCATGAGTTCATCAACCATTTGGAAACTGTCAATTGGAAGTTCTGGTTGAATTGCTGTTACCTAATGCTCAAAAATAGCGACCATGTACAAGTTTTGTTGAAGACATTATCTTTCTTGTTCAATTGTTGGGATCAAATCCCAGAAATCTTACCAGTGAACAGTGATAGCTTCATTTCCAAGGATCCCTCGTCTTTGGAGTGGTTCAGTGATTCACAGGATAGTTTCAAAGGTAACTTCACCAATTGGTTGATTTCTAATCCAATGTGGGAGAAATTCTTCATTAATTGGAGTCCTTTGGTGAGAAATTACTATATCAGATTGATGATTTGGAGAGTCATTGGATTCAATAATTTCGAGTCTTCTAGCTCGATTAGGAGATCTTTGGCAGTGGAAAGTAAACTCTTATTGTCATATCAAGTGTTGAAGAAATTCTACATGGTCAATAAAGATCAGAGGTATTTCTTCAAGCCAGAAAATCCCGTGGTCAATAAGAAGATGTCTATTGTGACAATTTCTAAAGACGAGATCTTGTTGAACGAAATCGCTAGTCCTGAAGAAGATGAAGAGATTTCGAATTTGTTTAATGCTAGTGACTTCAAAAAGACACATCCTTTCGAGATTTTTGACGAGGCTATTTACTCCTGTTCTCGATTGGCTACCGAAGATAACAACGATGAAAGCAAACGGTCGAATTCGCTTGTTAATTCAATTGGTAGACTTTTCAGATTGTTGACAACAGACGATGATGAAGACAAGGATGAAGGGAATCTCAAAAAGTTAAGGAGAAATAAGAATAGTGAGTCCACTACATCTCTTTCAATGGGTTCAAGAACTGTATCGATGAACTCCTTATCGACATATTCGATGCAGTCCAGATCTTCTTCACCTTCTTTGTTGTCGTTCAATTCAAGCCCCACTTCCCTAACAGACTTGTCAGAGACATCCAGTTCATTGGACTCGAAATCCACCAACTCATCACAAAACCCTGACCAGTCCAAGTTGTTCAAACTCCCACCAGAAATCGCCAGACCCATCTACAAGTTTGAATTGTTGTTTGATCAAGATGCTATCAGGGACAAACACTTTTTAATGAATGGTCAGAACTACATATACCGTCAAGTTGACTACTTTGGCTTACCTGAGAAACCCAGAATACCATCGATTTCCATATTCATGCAATCCGATCTGTACAATCGGTTTTATATCAGCACTGATGAGTTGATCGTGACAACAGCAGACTACAAATTGGAGTTCGAAAAAGGATTGGACACACTCTTGGAAAAGCATAAGAAAGCAGACTTGATTAATCTTGGGAAGTCGTTGTTTGAGTGGAATTCAATGGTAGAGGAGTTCACAGACTATTTGACCAACAAAGTAGAACTCGAACAATTCAACGAGGAATTCAACGAGTTTACATACTTCAAGAGATTGATCCCGTTATTGACAATGGATAATCCCAAGGCTTTAAATGCAGCCTGAGACATGATATAATGATTAATAGTGTAAATTTATACTAATTTGGTTTCGTTACTTCATTCATGTTCTTGTTTGATTGTTATGCCGTGAGTGGGATCTCTTTTTATTCGTCTTTCCAGACTTCCTTCTACCACTTGTACTCCTGTAGCCACAAGATCTTTTGTTCCCACAGGTATGAAAGGATGGTCATAAGGTTCATGTTTGAAAGTTATTTTCTCAGGTTTCACATCAAACCGACGATTTATATGCACCAACACAAACACCAAAGCCACCATTGATGTAGAAGTGGCAGCGTAGCTCCAAAATATTGAAACACCCACAAAAAACGAAATTATGGGGTACTTCACCAAATAGTACCTAAACCCATCCCATTGCACCAAAAACTCCAAATACGTACCTTCCTCCCCCACAATCAATTGATGGTCCAACTCGACCAGTAAGCTTTGTTCCTTCACAAGATCATGGCCCTGTACTATAAAATAATCCATGGAGAATGGCACACCTTTATCTATATTAGTGAGAAAAGGACTCATCCAAAACCGTAAATTATAAGGCACAAACCAATTGTTTTTGTGGAATATGTACCTTGAGTCGCAATTGAGTATGAATTGTTTTTGTAAACTGTCCACCACAGACACGTTGGTCAAAATAGGAAATATATCATCGTTTCTATTCCTATTACAGAACACCTCAAGATTGAGCCGCACCAAGTACAGCAAGTCCTTCTGTTTATTGAACTCTGACACAAACGGTTCAATATCAACGGATTTGGCCATGGTCCACACCCCTGAGCCCCGTGTGAGCGGTCCCACTGGAACTTTTATACTTTCAAACGGTATGAGTATCTTATAGAAAGTCCAGTATGATAGCACCGACACAGGCACCAATACTCCAATTGCCCAGAATACCACCGTCACCACATATAACCAGCGCCTGATCGCATTAACAAATGTTTTTCTGTTCAAGAGCCACATAAGCTATCAAAACAAAACAAAACAGAACAAAAGCTAAACAAAAGACTTAACAAATAAATGACATTTCGCGATAATCAGAAAATGACATCAAAAAACAAAAGTTATAAAACCGATCAAATGTATAACAATTGTCGCGACACAAATTGCGCGTGATTTTTCAATTTACAACTTGACATGTTGTCTTTGTAATGATCTATTGTTCTTCCTTCTCTATTCGACCTATCAACCATCTCTCCTCCCCTAAAGCCTTCGAACCTACAACCCTCGGGTACACTCGGACCAATTCCGTATCACGTGACTGCCCCCCCCTCGCTATCTTGTGTACAGCTTCCGAACTTCTTCTTCTCAATCCATGGAACCACACATAGCTGTGTTCAACTGTGACGACACCTTGTCGTCGTTGTCGAAGTACGGTGATCTTGGAGACTTGTGCTGTAAGCTTGTTGACGACACCAAGTTGTGTAAGTATCCTACTGTCAAGTATAATGTATTCTTTGAGTCTGGCAATGAGGTTGAAGATTCCACCAACGCCAACAAAGTATACATCGACTTGTTGGATAAGCTTGAAAAGAATGTGATTAAGGGGTTCATTTTGAGCGGTTCTCGGTCTGACTCGTTCGACACGTCGAAGCCTTGGATCGGTAGATTGGATGAGTTTCTAAGGACTGCTGTTTTTCTGTTGACAGACTTTCCTATAGTTGGGATCTGTTTTGGTCATCAGATCATCTGTAAGAATTTGGGGTGTAAAGTTGATAGGAACTTGGCAGAAGTTGGTTGGGAGTGTGGTTTGTCTACTATTACTTTGAATCCTGAGATTTTTTCAATTGAAAACGGTGAATTCTTAGAGTTACTTAGGGACGAAAAATGTGGCTTGATTAACGATCATTTGAACTTACCGGAAATCCACAGAGATATCGTTTACAGCCTTCCAAACTTACAGAATTCTGTGGCAAAAAGCTCCAAGTTCATTTCCATTGGATCTTCTGCGAAGTGCTCTATTCAAGGTATTGTCACTGCTTCTGGACCAATTAAAGTTTTGACGTTCCAAGGACACCCGGAGTTCTCCACCGAGTTCGTCTTGGCCTTGTTGCAAGACATGCACGAGAAAGGCAAAATCGATACCCATACGTTCGAAAAAGCTACTTATAATTCCAAGATTTTGAATAATCAGGGTCCTTTGATTGCAAAATTGATTTGCAAATTCATAAACTCTTTAAGTTAAATATCTTAGTGTATTCATTTAATCATATATAGAATTCTAGACTTCTAATCATCGAAAAATTTCTTTGTTGGTGAAACAATCGTGAATCCTTGAAGTTTTCCTCCCTTTGAATTCAATACTGAAGAGGAAGTATTACCAAAACGGTCCCTTAACTTTTCGTTGATGTCAACTTGTTCTGCAAGTTTCTTTTCCATTTGTTTCAACTTTTCCAGGGCTAATTTCATTTCATAGTTGTGGCTGTTGTTGAGTTTAGTCACAATCTCTCTCATTTCGTCTCTTTGATTTCTCAACGACGTTATTTCGAGTTGATCCTCCAGCTGGTCAATAGTGCCATCCAGCACAGATTCGTCGAAGCTTTGGAACGAACTGTTCACAAGCGACAACACTCTTTGATTGTTCTTACCCACTGGTGAATTGTTGAGTGATAATCTATTAGGAGATCTGTCTTGGGTAAGGCGTCTTTCCATTTGTGGGATTACATTCAACTTCAAGTCGGCATTTTCTTTCAAAAGTTCGTTGTACTTGTCCATTAAGCTGGAGTCCTCTTTGGTTTGGTGATATAGTTCGTCCTCCTTTGATTGGTATTCGCTCAACTTGTCTTGAAGCTGGTTACATAAATCGTTCTTTAAGATCAACTGTCTGTGCAATTCAGTCTTCTCATAGTTCAACTTCAAAGGACTTGGGTTTTGTCCGTTTTCCAAGAGAAGAGCGTGTTCTTCACTAATGAATCTCAATCGCCTTTCTTTGGTCAACTTATCTTGCAACTCGCTAATGGTCTTCAGTTTGTCTCTGATTTCAGCCTCCAACTTCTCAGTTTGACCAGGACCACCTGCAATATTGGCACTAGAAGAACTCTTCAATTGGTTCTCCAACTTCAATTCTCTCCTGATGGAAGAAGCAAACTCAGTGGTCACCAATTCAAGTTCATTCAACAAATCATTGTTTGCATTCATTATTCCCAATTCTTCTTTTGTAAACTTGAAAGGTTGTGTAGGTGTTGGTAGAAGCGATACACGTCTGCTGGTTGGAGTGGATGACACGGAATTACGCTTTGAAGACTTGTTAGAGCTGTCTTCATAAAAGCTGTCATCATCATCGATGCCACTTCCTCTTCTAGACTTGGACAATCTTTTGAAAATATTCTTAGATTTGCCCGTGATGGAGTTTATACGAGAATTTCTCTTAACTTTAGGACTACTAGTAGCACTTTTGTAGAATTCAGGATCCTCAGTTATGGTTGAATCGATCAAATCACTAGTCTTCATGTTTGTATCGATTGGATTGGGTATAGGTTTTTCAATGTTGCTAGATGAGGTGTTTGCCGTTGAAGGGTTGGTTTGGTAATTGTCTTTGGAGATGGTGGAATCACTTTTGTCTGAGAAT
Source organism: Yamadazyma dushanensis (assembly GCA_030571835.1). Taxonomy (NCBI): domain Eukaryota; kingdom Fungi; phylum Ascomycota; class Pichiomycetes; order Serinales; family Debaryomycetaceae; genus Yamadazyma; species Yamadazyma dushanensis. The sequence goes on along the minus strand of JAJLYZ010000007.1, from coordinate 543,886 downwards.
TCATTACCACTTTTGATGTGATCAAAGTCTTCTGTCTTTGAAGATGATTCACTCAATTTATTGAAGGAAGAACTTTGTCTGAAGTTGTGGAAGGCTGTATTCTGAGTCAACGATCTAAGGGATTGTTGTTTGGGTAACGACTTTGGAGATCCTCTTCCATTCAAAGTATCATCATTCTCGTATTCACTTTCGCTTCCTGTATCGAACCCATCATCATCCACATCTTTAGAGTTAATGGTTTTGTTAGAATCGTCAAAAATTGGTTGCTTAAGTGCAGATTCCTTTTTGCTGTTAGCACTATCTTTTGAAGCAAACGAATCTCTGATGTTTGGAGAAGGCAAACTCTTTTCGGGTGAGTTGAAATCATTGGCAGTGTAATAAATGTCTGTTGCATTAGAACCATTAACATTAGCACCGATTTGGTGGAATTTCAGCTTGTTATCAAATAAATGTCTGCTTATCTCATCGCTTCCACTCTTCACCAAAGATTCATTGTCAGTTCTCTCATCAAGGTTAAAGGAAGGTGAAATATTGTCAGCAGCAGCAATTTGGTTCTTGATGGGACTCGAAGTATTTGGCGTATGCTGGCCTAGACGATTAGCATTTTCCTCTTGAATGTCTGCTTCATCTTTATTGAACAAATTCAACTTCCTTAATCTCATAGAATTAGATTTCTTCAACGTAGATTTTCTGGAAAGAGATAAAGTTTCTGCTTCATCATCGTTATCAAACTTGTATACCACATCTTCTTCATTTTCATCATTGCTGCTTGTAGAGTGATCCATAGTAGACGAAGTTTTCCTTGCAGTAGATCTTTCTGGTATGTCACTAGCTTCGTCTTCTTCTTTCTCTTCCACCAAATTCATGAGGGAATCATTAGAGTGCTGTGGAGCATTTGAGAAACTACTTCTTTGAGCGTAGCCGGGATTCATAGGCATACTATTCATTTGACCCATATCGTTCATTTGGTTCATCTGGTTCATCTGGTTCATCTGACCATTCATTTGACCATTCATCATCTGCTGATTCATCATTTGCTGATTCATCATCTGAGGGTTCATCATTTGACCATTCATTTGACCATTCATTTGTTTCATGTTCATCTGATTCATCATCATTTGATTTTGCATTGGCATTTGGTTCATCATTTGACCATTCATCATGTTCATCTGGTTCATTTGATTCATCTGCATCTGCATCTGCGGCTGACCCATCTGATTCATTTGCGGCTGATTCATCTGGTTCATTTGCGGGTTCATCAGATTAGGATTCATAAGAGACATGGACCGAGGTATATTCCCATTCATTCCATTCATGTTCGGATTCATGTTGTTCATCATAGGCATTTGCTGAGGCATTCCGTTCCTTAAGGACATGGTTCGAGGACCAGTTTGTTGATTGAAAGACATCGAGGGGTTTAAAGACATAGTTCTAGGACCATTTCCAAAAGAATTAAAACTCATAGCCCTTCCATCTTGACCCGGAGGACTACCCATAGGATTGGATCCTGCTAGAGACATTGCCCGGGCACCCTGAGCCAAATTCATCTTCATCTGATGATTCATTTGTTTTCTATATTGCACATTATTCTTAGAAGCCGTCCCTACACCTCCATTTCCCAAAGTGGGGATGATCGGAGTTGTGTCCAAAGTCTTCAAACCAGTGGTGGAATACGGACCACGATCTCTAATATGTCTTATATCGTCAAATGATACACTTCCGCCCGCTATATCTGAAATATCAGCCCCGTGATCTTCATCATAATCAACGTTATCAGTTTTGTTTCTTCTGAAAAATTTCGACATACTTTTAGTGCTTTGACTCGTTAGAGATGCCTTCCTAGACCCCATGGGGTTAGAAGCAGCCGTCATAGAAAAGCTGGGGGATGTCAAATCTTGGGTACTGCCGTACAGCAGTTGATAAAATTGCAGGTGTGTTCCTACCGTCCCCATTCCCATCTGTGAAAATTCCTGCTGGTTCTGAGCAGGAGATCTTGTTTTGTTGCCCAAAGTAGCAGTAGCAGCGTCCATGGATATTTAATTAATAGTAATTAGCAGTAGTGATGTTTAATGGTACTTCAGGTGAGTGTTCAAGGTAGGTCGTGTCTTTCACAGGACCGAAGCAGCGGCTAAACGACAGAAAGATCGGGATGAACTCAAGCAGATCAAGTTGGAATCGTACAACGCTGGTATATACAAGGCAGACGTTGAGTTACGAAGTGTAAAATGAAATCCAATAGCAAAAAGGTTTTTCAGCGAGAAATCCTGAAATGCGGTTTAAATTGCGAGAGGGCGTAGCGCCGAAATTGGTGTGAGATGAAACAGACATGAAAAAGGAGTGCAAAAGTAAATAGAGCCACAAACACCAAATTCCCGTTTGTGTTGATGAGTTTGGGTTGCAGCGGTAAGAGGTGATTGTACGTACCGCTGGAGTTAAGGACATGGCCCAGGGGATGTCACGTGATGTAATTCACCTGCATGGTTCTGTAGTGAGAGATCCGATGGTTCCTCTAAGACGCGACTTTTATTAACTACTAAAAAGGAAGGCGTCGAACTACAGACAATGCCAGAATACATAATAGAACAAACGTTCGAACAAATGTAAGAAAATGACAAAAATCATACATTGACAGATCGATAGATCTAAACCCAGCCAATGAAAACAATGTCTGTGTCGCCTAAAAAGTGGAAAGCAGTGGTGTCCTTCTCTTGTTCACCATATACCTGCCAAGGACCCTTATGTTCCTTGTTCTTCCAAGCAGCCATGACTGTCAACTTCTTGTTGCATAAAATAATCACCGCTGTAGCGTCTTTGGGTCTTTCAAAATATTCTCCACGGTCCTCGACACTTTTGACCTCGAAAACGTCTTTCAAGTCGACTTCTTCAAGAGATGCTGGGATGGAGTTCTTGGTCCACCATTGGGCGTAGATTCCCAATTCGGTATCCTCCTTATCAGCAGCGAAGGTGTTTGAGAGAGTGAGCATTGATGGAGGAAATAAAATGGGTGGGATCTCGTCTTTTTATAGTGACAGGGTCCGATTAAAGTTTCTGATAAGACGCATGGGGTGTAAAAAGAAGTTTGGATAAGCCAGAGAAATGGGAGGGTGTATGGTGTATGGTGTATAAGTGGTACTCTGTTGGTTTTATCAAGCTCTAGTTGACCCTGGTTTGATGAACGGTTGAAAGCAGAAGGAAAGCACAGATGACAATCTTGAAATGCTTGACACACCTGGCACTTCAAACATGATGAAGCTTTTTGATCCTGGATATTCCCTTTTTTAATGCCGTTCATTGTACGGCTCTTTTGTACGCGAATTTTGCACAGAAAAGTTTCGGTTTTAACTATGAAGAATGTTTGCAGCCATTTGTCGAGTGCTCGATCTGGACTTGCAACTTTTCCGTTTGTGTTTGAGTAGAAAGTGTTTTGTTTGAAACATTTCGAAGGCCTGTGGTGTCCTTAGATGTCACTGACCATCTAACGTATACACCAGGAACTGATTGATCTTTCAGGGCCAGACAATTCGATCGTCTCGTAAAGGGTAGTTCTTGCCTCGACGCGTGAATGTGGCTTTTTTAAACCCTATACACGTCTCCCGTCTAGAATTGCAATTATTGGTGCACGAGATGACCGTGGTTTATTAACGATAAGAGATGTTCAGTTATGAAATTCTATTGGTTAACGGTGTCTGTCGGCACTATATGGGCACTTATTTTGGGGACTGATTTGGACAGTTGCAAAGATAAGAACCTATTCTTAATTTCTTCTCTTTGTATCTCTCTTTCTCTTTCCCTTTCTCTCTCTCTCTTTCTCTCTCTCTCTCTCTCTCTCTCTCTCTCTCTCTCGTCATGTTATTTTGTCTTGCGTCTTCGGATAATTATTGTAACCATTTGAGTATCTTTCACTGAGTATCTTTCATTGAGTACCAATCGAGTACCAATCGAGTACCAAGCACCAATCGAAAATCTTCCGGATCATTCATTATCATATTTACAATTGAATAGAGAGAAACAAAGGATCAGTCGTCCCACAAGATTCCTCATGCCAATCAACCTATGTATCTTTCACTTTGTTCAGAAACCAACATGTTTCCAACAGATTTCTGTCCCCTTCCAGTCACCTCTCCAATCACCTCTCTAATCACCTCTCTAATCACCTCCCTTCTCTGTTCACTCTCGGTCATGTCCCACAACTATCCCCACTACTCGGTACCGTTTGCTATAAAATTCAACCCACTTTTCCACCGCCTTGTTCTCTTTCTCCCCAAACCCTTCTGTACTCCATGTATTCCCCATCTCGTTCTCTGGAAGCTTCAACTTCAGAATCCCCAATAACCGGGTAACATCCTTCCCCACAAGCTTATTATAACTCTTTCCAGGCCCATAGTTCTTCTCGTTACTTGTAACATCATACACAAGACCTTTCACAGCCAAATAGATCGTCGGCTTATGAACACCGTTATGCAACGCCAATTGCGGCCTCGTAAATATCTGCAACCTGTTTACATCAATGTTCCTATTGAACTCTTCGATTTCAGGACTCACTTGACTTGAAAACATGTTTTTGTGGTTGATTATGTATAGCTTTCTCTGAAGCAGTATCTACAGATTTCTTGATTTCGCATTTCGATTTTTCACTAGTTTCATAAGATGTCTACAATAACTGAAGAAACTGATAAGTATCCTCGGAGCATTCAGAAGCTCTTCAAGCCTCTGCTACCGCTTCCTCACTATGCAGCTTCCGACTTTCCTCCACAATACCGAAAAACTCCTGCGATCACTCCAATTTCGTATCATAAGTCACATATAAAAGAGTATATGAAACAGTTATCAGAGCTGAAAACGCCAACGCCTGCCAAAACCAAATTTCAAATACAAGTCGAAAATGGTACACAGAAACGTCTACGGAATGCTGAATCGTTCAAACGTCAAATGAGCGATTGGAATAATCCAGAGATGATTTTAAACCATGAGAAAGAGATTCTGAAAGACCCATATAAAACAGTGTTCATTGCACGTTTAGACTACAAATTGACAGAAGTGGACTTATCACCCCACTTCACCAAGTACGGGCCCATTGAATCTATCAAAATCGTCAGAAATATCAAGACAACTAAGTCTAGAGGGTACGGTTTTGTGGTGTTTGAAAAAGATACAGATGCTCAAACCTGTGTTTCAGAATTAGCCGCTTCGGGTCTCAAAATCTCACCCGAGTACCGTACCATCCTCGTGGACACAGAAAGAAGTCGTGTGGTAAGGAACTGGTTACCACGAAGACTTGGTGGAGGTCTTGGAGGCAGACACTATACTAAGCCTAATCTCAACCTCAAAGGAAGCAGTAACTCCAGTGCTGCAGCTTCAGGAAGAAGACTCAACCTTTCACAGAACCCTTATGACAAACGACCTCCAACATCTTCCTTCAACTACTCCCAGTCTGCTTATTCTTCACAAACTGCTTATTCTTCACAAGCTGCTTATTCTTCACAGTCTGCTTTTTCTTCACAGTCAGCATTCTCCAGTAATCCCGTCTACCAGAGACCAATCCAGCCACCAAAACCACAGAAGAACGTCTCCATGCGTGACAAATACGACAAGTACGCAAAGTACTCAAAATGATTCTTTTCCCATCCTAATAGTTGCAACTATTCGTTTGCAGCCTCTTAATTTCTGCTTATGTAATCAAGTATATAAGTGAATCGCATTTTCCAAAACAAATTTCCTTCAATCTTCCCACTGATGTCTGGTGAACCCAACAACAAAAGGCATTTAGAAGCTGGAGAGCCTGAAGCCAAGCGTACAAAACTGGAGGCCGCTCCAATTGATGTAGACGTTTTAAAAGCATCCTTAAAGGACGAGATTTCGTCGAGTTACGAGGCAAAAATCTCAAGTCTCATCAATGAGATAACATGTTTAAAAGAGAAAAACGCACAGTTACAAGCCAAACTAGCAGAAAAACCTCCATTACCTCCTAGAGACAATGTTGTCACAGATCCAGCCGCTTCGAGCGGCGTTTCCGTCAGTTCTACATCTAAACCACCAGTATTGGAAAGACTGGCAGATAAGGATGTCAAGCCAAAACACACATTTGGCGGCACGCTGTTCAATTTCAAGCCTATTGTAGCCACACCAACCAACTCATTGACCGAAACACCCAAAAAAGAGACTGTTCTCAAGACACCTAAAGACTCATCTACCACAACCACACCTAAAACAGCCACCCCACAAGCTAAACCAGTTTTTGGGGCCATAACTTCATTTGGAAGCGCCTTTGACAGCGCCAAAACAAGAAAGAATGTATTCGCAGACTTACCATCGCAGTCAGCTTCCAGTGGAACGGAATCAGCTCCAAAAGCAGCCCCCACATCTTCTTTTGGAGCCAACACCAAATTCTCCAATGCCTTCACCAACTCCATCAGCAAAAAATCATTTTTAGACGAAGATTCACAACCATCAGATGCCGAAACCAAAGAATCGGAACCAAAATCCCAACAGCAGTTTAAGCAAGTAGACTTGACTCCTGTTCAAAACACCACAGGAGAAGAGAACGAAGAATCACAATTCAATGCCACATGTAAGCTTTTCGAATTGGAATTCGACCATATTAAAGATGGGTGGAGAGAAAGAGGATTGGGAAACGTTCATTTAAACCAATCAATCAACGATCCCACTCAAGTACGGTTGGTGATGAGATCTAATGGATTATTGAGAGTGATATTGAATTCTAAGATCACTAACAATACCGAAATATTTAAGGGATTAGAAGCCAGTTTAGCACCTGGAAAGTATCTTCGATTCAACTCCATCAACGAACATGCTAAACCAGTTCAATATCTTCTTAAATTTTCCAATCAAAATTTGAGAGATGAATTGGTAGATAAAGTGGAAGCTTTAAAACAAGAAATGAACGCATGAAACTGTACTTTTATCTTAATATACTGCAACCTACTACTGCATACTACTGCAACCTACTCTTTGACAAATGCTATACTACAAATAGTAGACCCCTTGGCACCTCCAAATTCAAAACTAGGATACTCTATTTTATCCCATACTGAAAGAGAAGTTTCACTAGTGATGATTCTCACCAACTCATCCTCTGTAAAATTACACGAAGTGATCAATAAGACCGACTTGGAGTGCATCAACCGGCTTATTTGACTTGCATATACCTCCATACCTGTTTTCCCGCCGAAAACCTCTAAAGGGTCTTGGTTTAAAGCTATAGCATCTAATGTGCCTTTATCTAATAAGATATCATACTTACCAGTGTTATTCTTGAAGAAGTCACTTTCCTTCACCAACAAGTCCACCTGCTCAAAGTCAAACTGTTCCCCGTACTTCTTCTGTCTTATAGAGTCGGCAAACTTAACTGAATCTGGAGAATAATCAATACCTTTGAATTCACACTTAACATCTACTTCAAGTTCTTGCTCAAACTCATCGTGCATTTCGAATAGTAAATGGCCGTTTCCAGTTCCCAAATCTATGAACTTGACAGATTCATATCCTTTGAAGAAGTCCCCTTCATTGAACTTTTCAACCAAGAATTCAATCATCTTCCGCTCAGCATCTGAATCATCAAACCAACACTCTCCAGTGTCGTCTTCATTTTGCTCAAAATTGCCGATTTCTCTTTGGTAAAATTGGTTCCAGCTATGGCGGTCAGTGAGTTGTCTATCACGTGGTCTCACGTCTATACGTACTATTCTTTAGTTCCAAGTTTGGAAGAGTTCAATTTGATATCACTCATCGATGAATTTTTCGCAGATCCAAGTGATAAGCTCAAGACAACTACCACGAAAGGTACCACAAACACAAAAACAGGTGAACACAAAAACAGGTGACCACAAACACCCGCGACTGTAAGCACATTCACAAACAACAATTCATTCACAAACTCACAAACTCACGTTCGTTACACAAAAAGCCCATCCCGCTCCATTTTGTCTACCCCATTCACACGCGTCTCAATGACTGAAGAAGAAACAACTGCCTTAGATAAGACCACCCAAGACAACTACAGAGCTTGGAAAAAGAACAGTCCATTCCTCTATGACTATATCACCACGTTCCCGCTCGTTTGGCCTTCGTTGACGGTTCAGTTCTTTCCTGATCTTGAAAAACATGCAGTTATGGAAGATCCTTTCAGCGAGTCGAAACTCAAGCCACAGCACGACCTATTGCACCAGCGTCTCCTATTGGGATCGTATACCCTTGGTCAAACTGTTGACAGCATCTCCATCTTGCAGTTGCCATACTATAGGAACTTGAATAAGAACTTGAACATTGATAAATTGAACTACAATCCAGACAAACTCGAGTTTGAGTTGACCACAGTCCCCAAAAATAAGGTACAGGTGTTGCAACAGATCAACCATTATGGAGATGTGAATAGGTTGGTTTATATGCCACAAAATCCCGATGTTTTGGCTAGTGGAAACAATCACGGCAATTTGGCTATTTACAACAGAACAAAGCACTCTAGCTACAAGAACAATGCCGTGGGAGATGAGGAAATAAGTCCTCCAGATCTCAGTCTTATGTCCACAGCTACAGGAGAAGGAGAAGAGATTTTTGCTGTGGACTGGAACAAGCAGAAAGAAGGAAGTATAGCTGCTGGTAAAATGAATGGTTCTATTAATGTGTATGATATCAAGACACAATACGTGCAGTCCAGCGATATTCATCCATTACACACATTCCAGCAGTCACCACATGGTGTGAATGATTTACAATGGATTCCGGATCACGATTCGATGTTCTGCACTGTCAATGAAGCAGGATCGGTGACTCTTTTCGATACCAGAATCAACGAAGCGGTGCTGTCTATGAAGATAAGGAGTCATCCATTGAATACACTCAGTGTTAACCCACACGACCTGATGTACCTTGCGGTTGGCGAATCACAAGGCGGTGTTCTGGTTTGGGATATAAGAAACCTAGACGCTAATTTGGTTGATATAAAAGCCCACACAGACTCTGTGACTCGTGTTAAATGGCACCCACATTACCACAGTGTCCTTGGGTCTTCTTCTTCGGATAAAACCGTCAAGATATTCGACGTGTCAGAGGAAGATCCCTTGTTCACTCATTGTGGCCATATGCTTCCAGTCAACGACTTCGATTGGTCTCTACATGAAAAATGGATGATTGCAAGTGTTGCAGATGATAACTCTTTACATGTGTGGAAGCCAGCTTCCGATATTGTCAAACAATACGAGTAATTCTTATGAATATGTATTTCTATACCATGATGTAAATTTAAGCCTTAGCAAATAACTTTTCAACTTCAGCAACAGATTCGGCCAAAACTCTTTCTTGGAATTTAGGGTTGTCAATTTCCTTGTTGACCTTGTCCAACACGGATTTCAACAATTGTTCTTGTTCCAATTGTCTTTGTTGTTGTTCGAATCTGACCCAAGAATCTAAAGTGGACTTGGCTTCAGCGATGACAGCAGATTGTTGTTTTAATTCAAAACTTTTGGCTTCTAATTCAGCAGTTTCTTTGGAAATGGCGAATAATTGTTGGGTGGTTTCAACCACATCTTTCAATTGAGAAACGGAGGTGATTCTGTCGTTAACGGCAGTGATGTGCTTGGTTCTGGATTCGTTCAATAAGGAGTTGACTTTGCTGATTTCACCGTCAGCCCATTCGGTGTATAATGGAGCCACGAATTTGGCACATAAGGCGGCAAAAGCAGAGAAGGTCACCACTAAGATGGTTTCATCGTGAATGACAAGTAACTCGTTGGAGATACCGTAGACAGCAGCGGCAGCTGTGGTGGCCAAAAATCCGGTTTTGGATAAGTAGTTGTTACCTGGCATGGCGTCAACGATGGAGTTGGCTTTTTGCTTTGGTTCTACTGGAGTAGAGAGGTAACGTAAACCAATTCTAGAATGTTAGTATAAGATTTGATGATTGTGATTTGAGTGAGTGTTGGATTGAACTTTGGGTTGTGCTTGTGTTTGTGTATGTGTTTGTATTTGTGGACTGTGTTTGTGTAATTGTATCCCTAATTGTGTCCCTAATTGTATTTGTTCTCCCTCCCTCTTGATTCTCTATTCTCAATCTCTATGGATCTACCCTCATGTCCCACCCTCAAACTCCCCCAATCTCACGATCCGTCGGGTAATTGCACATACGGAGCAGGTCTGGCAGCCATTCTAACGGCTGGAGCAGCACCTCTGACAGCTAATTTGTTCATGATAGACATTCCAAAATAAAGTAGTTGAAAATTTCCAAAGAAAAAGTTCTCAGCGAGAATCGGATTGGACGAAAAAATGATTGGGCGGTCCATGATTTCCCAATTAGGAAAGATGTCTCAAAATGCGTCTCCATAGTTAAAGACCGTATATTGAGTTGGTTAATTTGGAGGATCAGTGCTTGGTTTGAAGTTTTTGTTGCAAGAACTCATTGATAGCTTTATTTGTTCGGATTTCAGCGAGTTTAAGTTGAGGTGCCAATGATTGTTTCAAGTCGTTGTTCACCAGTGGTGGTTTCTGTTCTTGCTGTTGTATTTCACTGAAAGAAGTGGCTATTTGTTTCGATTGAGCTACGATTCGGTTTTGGATATCTTTAGAAGCTAGTTCAACGGTTTCTGTTTCTGAAATAGCCAAAATAGGCTTGAAATCTTGTGGTGCTTCGGATACTTGTGAAACAGGGGACTCGACTATTTCCTTTTGTGGTTGTGTTTTTGCAACTTGTGTTTGTGTTTGTGATTCAGGTGCGGTATCTGGTTTGTGTCCTTGTTGTTTCTGTAGCCTTTCTTGCCTTAACTTGGCAATTCTTTGCCGTCTCTGTTCAGCGTCTTCTTCCATATTGAAAAATTATCGCAGCCTGGTGTAAGGATCTAGATAAATTGCTGGTGTAAGGGTCCAGAGATTAACCTAGCCCAGAGATTAACCTAACCCAGAGATTAACCTAGCCCAGAGATTAACCTAACCCATAAATCATAAATATCATATAAACGTCTAAATAAGGCACCTCTTGTAAGACAACGAGTACTTCTGGTCAATCATAACCTCTTGTAAGACATTGAGTACTTCTAGTCAATCATTTCATGTCCTTGTCCTTCCCAAATACTCATTGGCAATATCCACGAAAAACGTCTCTGGAATCTGCATATGGTCACCTTCTAACTCGAAGAACTCCAACCGTCCCTTCTTATCTAACTCCTTCAACCCCACCAAATCAGAAGTGTAAATATTTGTCTCTCTCAAAGGAATAACGTCACCAGAGTCAATATCGATATCTTCAAACAGAGCACTAGTCTTAGGAATAACTGTAGTATCACTGGCAAACAGTACCATAACAAACTTGTTGAGCTGTTTCAACTTCTTCTTGTACTGTTTATTGACCCCTTCCACCGATTCATTATTGATCACTGCCAAAAACTGGGAGTATTTCACATAATTCTCATAGTCATTTGGGTTTCTGAAATATTGAGCAGGAACAACTGACCGTTGAACAGAAGGTAACCATACCTGTTTCTTCAAAAGCTCATTACGTCTCTTGCATAACCAATCTCTGGCACCACATCCTCCTACGTCCATGACTCCCATATGAGGAGATCCAAAAGTGATCAAGTTGTGAATTTGAGCCTCTTCACAAGTCTCTTGTAATCCTCTCAAAAAGAGTCCACCTTGTGAGTTGCCAATAGCGTCAAACCCGCTTTCCAAAGCCAGAATGTTCTTAATCTGGTCACAGACTTGGACCATATACTCATTCAAATCTCCCACAAACGACTTCTGCTGATCCTTCCCAGTATCATCATCCAATCTCACACGATACACTGACACGTCCGGGTAAATCTGACTAAGAATCTCTTCCATATGAACCATTCCAGACGAATTATAATTATCTCCCAACCCGTGCCAAATGACCACAGGCCATCGATCACCAACACCATCCACCACCTTTTCAACTACCAATTGTGAATTTTTAACGTCGTAGTGTCTAAACCATCCACCAAATGATGTATCACTCCAACCACCACTTAAAAGAGTTATACCAGTAAGAATATCAAACCTCATTAAAGAATACAAATTCGCATCTGAAATTCACACCATCTCATCTCATCTCATGGCATTTAAACTCGGCAACAACGCTGGAACCGAGGCGAAAAAGTCGTTGAGAGCTCTCAAGTCCCATCTCAAGAATGAACCTTCTTCATCCCCCGAAACAGATCCCGTTTTTGTGACAATCACAACCACAGTTCCACTCCTCAGACAAAAAGACTATACCCCAAGAATAATACCAGTCACCCACAAACTCGACAAGTTAGAGAACAAATCGGTGTTGCTCGTGACAAAAGACCCTTCTACACCATATAGGAGCTTGTTGACGGACAAAGATTCCCCCACAGAAGACGTTTTCAACCAGATCTATACTGTAACCAAATTGAAGAAAATGACATCCAACCATAAGAAAATAGTGACTCTTTTCAAAGAGTTCGATATAATAGTGGCGGACCATCGTGTCCATAAGCTTCTACCTGATATCCTTGGCGCTACCTTCTACCAAAAGAATAAGAAAATCCCTTTTGTGGTACAAATGGCACCCGCTGACGCCAATGCTAAGCTTGTAAAGACTTCTAAATCCCACAAACTTAAAGACGAAAGATGTGACGCCAAATTCGTCAAAGGACAAATGAACTCGATCGCAAGGAACCCTTACTGCATAGTTCCGGCAAATGGAACTTCCATAACCATTAAAGTGGGATACAGTAGTTGGCCTACTGAAAAGCTTGTAGATAACATCAATGATGTGCTAGTATTCTTCATGGACAAAAAGTACCCATCAGGAGGATTGATCAAGACCAAAAAGATGTTGGAAAGTGTGCATGTTAAGGGTAGAGAGACTATCAGTTTACCGATCTACAAACAACAACAGAAGACCCAATCGGAATCAGATTCAGATTCAGATTAAGATTAAGATCAACATTAACATTAGATGTCGTGACGACATTTATCATAAGAAGTACTTATGATCCCAACCTGATCCAATCAATGACCCAATCAATGACCCGTGGTCAGTCCCTGGAGTCACCGTCCATTTCTCCATACCCTCCGACTATAATACATGTCACGTGTGGCCCTTCTCTCCATCTCTTCCAGGCACTGATTTTTCCGATCCTCAAATCTCATCAATCTATGGATTCCAATGCTACACCTTTGAGTCCTGCAGCGGGACCTTCTATGCCTCATCTGCCTGGTCCTGCAGCGCCACAAGCGTCGTATTATTCATATATCCCGAATGCGTCCACTTTAAAAAACATTGCACCCGGTCAAATCCTAAAAAACCTCCTACCAGAAGAAGACGATGATGAAGTAGAAGAGATCGAACACTTTAATTATAAACAAGTGTTAGACCGGAAATTGAATGTTAGATCGATCATTGGCTTGAGCTTCTCCATTATGGGTGTACCGTTTGGGATGTCGTCCACTCTTTGGATCACTTTGGTTGATGGTGGTAATGTCACTATGTTGTACGGATGGTTAATAGTGACGTTCTTTTCGTTGTGTGTGATCCTAAGTTTAAGTGAAATCATTTCGAAGTATCCTACATCTGGTGGTGTTTATCATTTCAGTGCTTTGTTGAGTAATGAAAAGTATTCGTTGATCAGCTCTTGGTATACTGGTTGGCTATTATTGATTGGTTCTTGGACATATATTGTTTCAATTATGTTCGCTGGGTCCCAATTTATCTTATCAATCTTTGGTTTGAAGAATAGCTATTATAAGGAAGATATTCTCTTGGTGTTGGCGGTATATTATGTGATATTGGTGTTCAGTGGCTTTATTAATTATACTTTCCCGAAATACTTGGACAGAATCAATAGGGCTTGTATAATATGGTCAATTGGTACCATTTTGGTCATTGACTTCTTGTTGGTGTTTTTTGCCAAAAGAACTCATTCAATTAAAGAGATTCTTACCAATTTCGATAATACGAGATCTGGTTGGCCTGATCCTTTGGCTTTCATTGTAGGATTAGCTGGTTCCGCTTATACTATGAATGGTTTCGGTATGATCTTCTCCATGACTGATGAGGTCAAGAATCCCGAGAGAAATATGCCTAGAGGTGCCATAAGTTCCATTTTAATCACTTCTTTCAATGGGTTGATCTTTATTTTACCTATTTTGACTATCTTGCCAGAAATGAAACTTTTATTGGACGATACTCCGGAAATCATGCCTATAGATTTGATCTTCAAGTTCTCCATAGAGTCTTATGTGGTATCATTCCTTTTGGTACTTCTTTTAGTAGGCACTGTTCTTTTCCAAACTATTGGATCCATCACTTTGGCTTCCAGAACAACTTATGCATTTGCCAGAGACGGTGGTTTACCATTCCAAGAGAAATGGTTGGCTGTGGACTCAGTTGAAGAAGATACAGTCCCCAAGAATGCTATCTTCTTATCAATGGGAATAGGAGCCATTCTCCCATCCATAGCTGTTATTTCTGAATCTGCATTCAATTCCTTTATGGGAGCCTGTGTCATGACATTGACTCTCTCCAATGGGATTCCAATTCTCTGCCTTTTACTTAACAAGAGAAGAAAAGTAAGAGGTGGTGCTTTCAGACTTAAAAGAGTTGGGTATGTCATAAACATACTATCTATTTTTTGGGTATGTCTACTGTGTTTGGTGATGTCGATGCCACCAGTGATAAAAGGTCTCAAATGGGTCAATATGAACTACGCCAGCGTGGTTACAGTGGGCTTTTTGGCTTTTGCAACCATCGGTTATAGACTATGGGGTAGAGATACATTTGAAGGTCCTAAAGTAGACAGTGATTACTTTGAACTCCATAACCTCGAGGCCAGAGGTCGTGCAGCTGTTCAATCGGGATCAGAAGATTTCGTTCTTGTTGATGAAGAGGAAGAAGAAGATGATGATATGACATTCGAGTCCAATGGCCACAAAATAGAATACACTGCACCTCGGCCTGTATCACCCAGTTATGCTAGCATGATGACGGGATCCACAAAGCATAATAGAGACGATAACGACGAGTCGGAGGTGTTGTTCGATGCATCAAAAGAGCTTTAAGTGATATTTGCATTACATACAATAAACAATTTAAGAACAGAAGAAAGAACAAAAACAAGGGATTAATTGGAAGAACCTATTACAGGAGCAATACCAACCACATATTCATTCACATATCCAAAAGAATTCATTTACCATTCAATACATTGCCGTTGGGTCGTTATATGGTCGTGCGCGTGCCAATATTTGCAGCCATCTTCAGTGAACAGGATACAAAGGTCCACATTAAACAAGCCACAAAATAGCTAAAACGACGTAAAAACACTCACAAATCACTTCCAAACATGTACATAGTCAACACACACAAGCCCTTCCCCATTACTTCTCTTCACCCCTCCAACCACTCATCTGTTATCGACACCAAAAGTCGTGTCCCTACTTGTCTACTCTGCGACCAAAAAAATTTTCGTGAAAATTTCAACTAACTAATCATAATCACAGAATGTCGGCAGATCACACAAGAGATCCTTGTCCTATTGTTATATTGAATGATTTCGGAGGAGCCTTTGCCATGGGTGTTATCGGTGGATGCGTTTGGCACGGGATCAAGGGATTCCGTAATTCGCCATACGGTGAAAGAGGTTACGGAACCATATCAGCCATCAAAGCCAGAGCTCCAGTTGTGGGAGGTAACTTTGGTGTTTGGGGTGGATTATTCTCCACCTTCGACTGTTCCGTGAAAGCTGTGAGAAAGAGAGAAGACGCCTGGAACGCTGTCATTGCTGGGTTTTTCACTGGTGGAGCCTTGGCCATTAGAGGTGGATGGAGACATACAAGAAACTCGGCCATTACCTGTGCCTGTTTATTGGGAGTGTTTGAAGGGGTTGGTATGATGTTGCAAAGAGTTGTTGCTCAACCACAGGTCGCTCCGGCGTATCCAGAAGACGTCAAGCCTTTGGCTGCTTGAATAATGTAATGATAATGTCCATGAAGTGTCATGTAAATAACTTGTACATATCAATAAAGAGCATGAGAAGAGATGACGATAGAATGCGGTTTGGAAGGAGAGAAAGGAGAAGACCAGACAGTATGGATCTGACCAGGCATTGTGGATCTGACTTGCCACTGGCCATGATATCTCTGTTGTAATCCTGATTCTTGAAATGTCCCACAACGGATCGATGATAGATGTTTCAATGACAGAGTATGTAAGAACGATAGAAACAGAAGTAATATAGACAGGTTCTGTTGCTATACTTGTTGAGACAGTGCTGACTTTTTCGATACAACTAAAACAATGAACTATGACTGTTTTCAAGATTAGTCTCTCTTTTGACAATCACTGTGCTAATACCGGTAAATATCAAATATTTGAGTTGTGATTGCCATTGTCGGTACATTGATGCTATGGGCGTAGATTGAGAGATGACTAGATAGAACACTGAACAAGGAGTGGAGAGGAAAAGATGGGGAGGAGGACGAGGACGAGGACGAGGACGAGGACGATAACGAGGAGGACGAAGATAACGAAGGAAAGAGGACTGGAAGAGCAAACATAAGAGTCTTGATTTGAAACCAACCGCTACTGCCAGTTATAAAGAAGGCTTGGGAAGGCTTGGTTTCACAGAAAATTCACTTGATTCATTCTATCGAAATGTTTCAGAAACATTCATCTCCGTTTACTATCCAATGTGTTCCATTGAAGAATCATTGCCGTTGAGCTTGACTCTCGAATTGGCTTGACTCTCGAGCATGCTCAGTCCAAGTTATTTTGCAGCCAATAAATGGTACACACACGACATTGTACATATGTTCCTGAAGGTCGAACTCCCACTTTCATGTTAAGACTAAGCTATGTCTTACTACCAGTATATGCTTAGTTGTTAACAATGTACATTGGATATGCGATTTATAAAGCTTCAACAGCTCCTGGGTCTGATGTCTGAAACTTTGTAATCAACTAAGGACTGTATTTGTTACATCACACATTGAACAAGATCATCTTTGGATATAACAAGATTCGCTAGAGGGAGCTGGTCAGGAATGGAAAGACCCTGCTTATGCACTATTGTCTCTAGTATTGTTGTTGTCTCCAGTATTGCAAACCCAAGCAAATGACACAGAAAATTCACGGTGCTTGAACAGAACACGTCAAGAAGAAGACTATTTCAATGTTGATCGGTAAGAATATAATAGCTTTATGTATCTTCGTGAATACAACTAGCATGATGGAAAAAGGAGAACTTGTATTCACATCGACAGAACTGGAAATCAACGTGATGGAGTTCCTTGGACCCGTTTGGACCTGTTTGGATCTGTCTGGATTTGCTTGTATCTGCTTGGACCTGTTTGATTATTGGGGTTGTTTAACCACTGAACGAGACTATGTCCATAAGTGCAGCAATTGTCGTGACTTGGGAACCTGCTTTGATTGGCCAGTTACTCGATCAACCAAGATAGCCACAGACTAGTGCTTTAAAATACAACCAATTGCTTTAATATCAGTTTTAATATCAGTTATTTTCAGTTTTAATTTGCAGCCATTGATGATTTAGTTTTTGTCCAACTGCAGCTGCTACGACGCCTAAAGAATAACAGTATTATAAGACCTATCACAAGAGGTTGTGGCATATTCATTGTGTCTTCAAACAATCCATTTCCTTTCCTAGCTTGTTTGGTTACGTTTAGATTCGACAGTTTCAACCGTCTACGAATTGAGAGATGACCGATTTACGGTTTGGCCATGGTCTATAGCCAAGAGTACACATCAACCAGACTCATAGTCTCTTAGTGATAGTCTCTTACTGATAGGCACTGAAACTGACTCACAAACGACTACTGTAAATTTAGCAGCCATTAATAGAGTCAAACTACAATGTATATCACCAGATTCACCTCTCCAACGCGTCAACGTTTCAGCCTCTTCACACACTCCTTGTATCTGTCTCTGTCTCTCCCTTTGTCTCTCGTAATCTCTCCCTCTCCCTCTCTCACTCTCCCTCTCTCACTCTCCCTCCCTCTTCCACTCTTGCTCATTTAATTTCTCAGCCATTCACTCAGCCATTCCACTCCATCAACATTCTCTCCTGCCACCCTCTCCTGCCACCTCTCATCATCCAGTCACATACACATACCCACTTCCTCACTCACACCCTCACACCATCTCCCTCTCTCCCTCCTCACTCCTCTGTGTTCTCCCCACGCTTATTCTTGCTGTGTCCAAACCTGAAAAATTCCCCAGTTGAGGATAAACTAAAAATTATTCACCCACTTGTCACTTCAATTCCAATTCCACTGGTGCAATGTCCTACAACTACAACCTGCAGTACAATCGACACAATTCTGTGGGCGGTAATTGGAAGTTACCACCCATAAATGGTTATAATCAACCATCTCCTCCTCAAGATCCCAATAGATCTGAACCTCCAGCTAACACCAACAATCAGATGTCTGGGTTCAGAAATCCCTGGTACTACTCCAACCAATCGCCTTCATTGTCCAGTCCCACAAACACGTCACATAGTCCCACCAAATCACAACTATCTATCCCTTTATTACAACAGCAATCACTGGCCAAGAGGTTGTCATTTGCTAACCAATTACCAACTACTTACGAGAACGACGCAAGAAGACCGCTGAATGCTACGTTTATTTACCCGCCCACCAGATCAGATAACCCATTTAATCAATATTATGGTGATGCTGAAGTATCTAATGGTCTTGACAGAAGAATGTCTGTTGCTGTCGACAATCTTCATAAAACAGACCAATACAGCGTGTTCGATAACAACCTGAACAACGCCAATGTTTTACATCATAATCAACCAGCTCCAATGGATTTTGCAAACAGAAGATCATCTGTGGCGGTGGCGGGGTTTCAGAACCAACCTGCTTATGTCAATGATAGTAGGTTTAATAATTACTATGCAGGGTCTGGCAGATTCAACAGATCTCAACTGATTGTACAATATAACCAGTATCAACAGAACTTACAGAATCAAAAATTGACTATCAAGAGAAAGCCAGCTCCAAAGTTGTCGAAAGTGTATAATCAGTTGGACTTGAAACCCAAATCTCATCAACAACCGAAATATCGTCGATGTTCGGTGAATTCCATCCACATTTCTCCTGCAAATGCTTTGTCTGTGTACATTACAGAATCTTATAGTATTTGCCAGCCCAAGAAGTTCCAATATTCCAGATCTACTAATCCTAAAAGGGTCTTGACCAAGCCACTGGAGCCTAAATTCAATAATGGGTTCGATAATGAGAATAGTGATTACATCCTTTACGTCAATGATATCCTTGGAACTGACGAAGGGAGGAAGTACATCGTGCTTGATCTTTTAGGATCTGGAACTTTTGGTCAGGTGGTCAAGTGCCAGAACCTTAGTAACCAATCAATAGTGGCAGTTAAAGTGATCAAATCACAGTCTGCTTATATGAACCAGTCTTTAACAGAAGTAAGACTTCTTGAGTACCTTAATACCAACAGTGATGGACGGTACTTTATTAAATTGCTAGACACCTTCATCCACAAAGAACATTTATGTCTTGTGTTTGAACTATTGGCATCTAATTTATATGAACTCATCAAACAGAACCAATTCCATGGTCTTAATATGAAACTTGTCAAAGTTTTGACCAGACAACTACTTGAGTCAATGGCCCAACTTAAAAACTTCCAAATGATTCATTGTGATCTAAAACCGGAGAATATCTTATTATGCCAACATGATAAACCAGATATTAAAGTGATTGATTTTGGGTCTGCTTGTTTCAATAGAGAAACCATCTACTCTTATGTTCAATCACGATTTTATCGTTCTCCTGAAGTGATTCTTGGTCTCCCTTATACAGAATCCATTGATATGTGGTCAGTTGGGTGTATTGTAGGAGAACTCTTCCTAGGACTTCCACTTTTCCCAGGCCATTCGGAATACAATCAAATAATGAAGATTGTAGATATGTTAGGACTTCCACCCAGACACATGATTGAAGTAGGAAAGAATTCTATGAACTTCTTCAAAAAGATCGATAATGGCCCAGACAGAAAGCCAGATTACAAGTTATCCACCTATGAAGAATATATTGAGTTGTTGAAGAAAGCGAACAAGACAGAGAAGCTCAAGAATGAGCACCAGAATAAGAACTTCTTCAAGCAGAAACTCTTGAAAGATATCATTTTACAGTACAGGCTTCCCCTGAAGAAAATGACCAATACTATGGTGGAAAGAGAGTGTGAGGAGAGACTTTTATTGGTTGATTTCTTGACCAAAGTGTTGAATATGAATCCTCTAGAGAGACTTAGTCCGCAAGAAGCATTGAAGCACCCATTCATCAGGAATGTTGATGTGGGTACGAACCAAGTGAGAAAGACACAAGCCAATGAAGCATAGAGGACAACAAAGTAAAACAAAGTAAAACCACAAGGTCAAACCACAAGGTCAAACCAAACAAACCACAAACAAACTATAAATCAAACCAAACAAACCACAAACCACAAACAAACCACATTTCAAACTATGTATCACTCAAATATCCACATTTCTTAAACTCTTTTAACGCACTTTGAAAAATAAAATATCAACTATGAACGTCAGTACCAGTGCTTTTGGAGTCAGAAGAAGAAAAGCCGCATCGCAGGTAGACGACGAAGAGAACGCCGCCACGTTGAAACTCGGACAAGAGTTCCAACTTGAACAACTTACACACACAGGAACCGTAGAGAAATTGGTTTCGTTGAATACTTCAGAAGCCAGATTGGTTATAAGAGCCGCTTTGAGAGAAAGAAAGAATAGAGGCAGAAAACAGTTCAGTTTAGAGGACGAAGACGAAGAAAATGATAAAGAAGACGAGATCTCTAACCTCGATTTAGCAGGTCCTAATTCCAGTGAAATTATTCAAAAGACATTGAATTATTTGGCTACCTTTGCAAGGTTCAAGAATAGTTCTTCTAACGAGACTGTGGATAAATTATTACAAGATTTCAGTGCATTGGCGTCTGAACCATTACACCCGTTTGAGTTGGCTCAATTAGGAACTTTAGAGTGTGATGATGCTGAAGAAGCCAAGTCTCTTATTCCGAGCTTGGCTACCAAAGTGACTGATAGTCAGCTACAAAATTTGCTTAATGAGTTGAGAAAGTACCAGACATTGTCGTAGTGTATATACTGTAATATAGGACCAACATCTGTACATTTGCTTATGTAAGTGTATCTTTATAATTGTTGTTGTATCTCATCTAAAAAATGCGATAAAAAGATATACTCTTTTAGTATACCACAAATAAAATGGACGAAGACGATAGATATGATGAGTTCGGTAACTTGATAGGCGGATCTGATGAGTCAGAATCGGGTTCTGACGTTGAAAGTTCGAAGAAAGACGGTCTACAGCAGAATTTGTCTGATATCTCAGACAGTGAAGATGATCAGGACCAACAAGAACTGATGAAACAGGGACAGTTGACACGTCCTGGAGCTGACAATGATAAGCAGATAGTGTCAGTGACGGATACGCGAAGCGGCATCACGCTAGCTCAACGATTTGGTGCTGAAGTAGAGACCATTGTGCCCCAGAACCAGATATCTGATGAGCCAGTGATAGCACCTGAATTACACAAAATTGGAAGAATAGAGATAGATGATACCGAGTTACCTGAAACAACATATTCTAAGGAGTATATGGTCAACACCGCTAGAGATGTTCCTGAAAGAATACGAAATTTGGCAGTGGTTGGTAATTTTCATAGTGGAAAAACATCATTTGTAGATATGTTGGTGCAAAAGACACATAATATAACTTCCAAGGACCCATTGAAGTTCACAGACAATCACATACTAGAAATTAGGCGAGGGATGTCGATAAAGACCAGTGCCATGTCGATATTGTTGCCTGATGTTAAAGGAAGGTCTCATGTTCTCACAGTTCTCGACGCTCCAGGCCATATAGGATTCAAAGGAGAGACTACGGTGGCATTGGGAAGTTGTGAAGGTGCTGTTCTAGTTTTAGATGCTGTGGAGGGACTCAGTTTCAGAGACAAGCTTCTAATTGATGAGATTATGGCCCTTAACTTGCCTATGGTTTTGGTGATCAATAAGCTTGACCGGTTGATTGTGGAATTGAAGTTTCCTCCTGTGGATGCATACTTCAAGTTGACATATATGATTTCCGAAGTCAACAAGTACATTTCTAGTAATAAGCATTCTGGGGAGTACACACATGGAGAGTTTAGTCCACTCAAAAACGTCATATTTGCATCATCAACCCTTCATTTCTGTTTCAGTGTCAACAGCTTTGCCAGCCTTTATTATTCTGTCCACAACATAGATCTGGACATTGCTCCGTTTTCGAATCGTTTATGGGGACAGTACTTCTATGATGTGGAAAACAATAAATTTGTTAACAATTCAGGCAAAGGAAACCATGCTAGATCATTCGTTCACTTTATCTTAGAGCCGTTATACAAGTTGGTAACGTATACCATCACTAGAGATAACAATAGTCAGCTTCTTACGTCGTTGTTGTGGGACAATTTTGGGGTCGAGTTAACCCGCAAACAGCTTGCATCTGATTCCAAGCAGCTTTTATCTGATATATTCACACAGATATTCCCAATAGATGCTTTTGTCGAACAAGCTGTTTCATTAATACCTCCGCCATCTGCAAAGTCCAATGTTGACTTGGTGGCTAAAACAGTGAAGTTAGTGGAGTCTGCAGATGGAGAGTTCTTCTATTGTATGGTCAAAATCATACAAGGAACTATTAAAGTAGGAAACCAGGTCAATGTGGTCAATTACATAAGCAATGGTGATGGAACTTGGGGACTTGAAACCCCAGGAATAGAAGTGGTACAAGAGATTTACCTTCCTGGAGGACGTTATAAAGTGTCGGTACCAGAATTGACTGCTGGAAGTATAGGGCTCATAAAAGGTATCAAATCATCAGCAAAGAGTGGTATGTTACTTGATATTGGAGTAGATTCAAGTAAATGGATTCAGCATATGACTAAAGTTCCCGAAGAAGCTATATTCAAAGTAGCAGTTGAGCCTAAAGTTCCACAAGACCTCACCAAAATGGAGCAGAGTTTAAGGAAAGTGGTGAAAGCATATACTTCTTGTGTTGTAGCAGCTGAACAAACAGGAGAGTATTTGATTCAAGGAACTACTGAAATCCAATTGGATTGTATAATGCATGATCTCAGAGTCGTTTTCGAACATGATTTACAAATCAATGTTAGTGAACCAATGGTTCAATTCTGTGAGACAGTTTCAGAACGATCGGTTACTAAGATCACCAACGAAGCATCTGGTATTTCCATGTCCGTGATTTGTGAACCAATAACAAATGAAGCTCTTAGTGAAGCTATTGGAAATGGACAAGTTCCTCCTCCTGAACCAACTGCAAAATACGCTAAAATGCTTCGTACAAAGTACAATGTTGACTCTTTAGAGTCCAGAAACATTTGGGCTTTCGCCAGTGGTCAACAGCCAAGCATTTTGGTCAATGATACTATAGACACAGATATCAGCCTTTCGGCCAAAGAAGCCATTATAGCAGGTTTCAAATGGGCTTGTAGTGAAGGACCACTCTGTGATGAAGCTGTGAAAGGTACCAAGTTCAAGATTTTGGATTTCGAAGCACCTGAAGACGTTGGTACTGCACAATTGATCCCATTGACCAGAAGATCTTGTAATACTGGATTCTTGACTGCTAGACCCACATTGATGGAACCTTGGTACAAAGTCCACATAGTATCTAACGAAAGGGTTTCCAGGTATATGGAAGAGATGATCAATAAGAGAAGAGGATACATTGTTGCAGCCGAACCCATTGCAGGTACTCCGTTGGTGGAGATCATAGGAGAAATGCCAGTTTTGGATAGTATTGGTTTCGAAACAGACCTTCGTCTTTCCACGCAAGGTCAAGCTATGTGCTTCTTCAATTTCCATCAATATGTCGCTGTACCAGGAAACCCATTAGACAAGGATGTGTATTTGCCAGAACTCAAACCTGTCCCCACCGAATCTATGGCCAGGGATTTCGTTTTGAAGACTAGAAAACGGAAAGGAATCACTGGAGAACCAAGTATTCAGAAATACGTTGATTCCAGTTTGTATGCTAAGCTTGAAACCATTGGATTAGCTTAAAGAAACACATCAAGATCAATAACTCAGAGAAAACTATCGATACAAAAAAACCATTAATACATTATTGATATAAAAAGCCATTAATACAATATTGAGTTCAAAAACCATTACATTATGTACAATAAATAATCTAACAAAAACAAATCTATTTGTTCAACTTCTGTTTCTTTGAAGGCCCTTCTTCTGTGTTATTCTTATTTTGGGCATCAGTTGCTGCACTAGAACTAGTCCCCGTCGTACCACTTGACATTATAGATGAACCTGAAGATAATGAACCATTTACAGAGGATATAGACCCCGCAGAGAACGAACCAGACCCATGAGAAGGTATAGATCCAGGACTTCTGCGAGTTGGTTTCTCTGGCAGTAGTTCAGCTTTCTCTTCAACTTCCTCTTGTTCCCCCACTAGGCTTTTAAACAAACGTCTTCTGTAGCCTATTCTATCCAATCCATACCCTAACCTTATTAAATCGTTCAAGTTGTTGAAATTAGTGATGAACCGGTCTTGTGACGTGATCCGGAAATGTAGCACATTTAAGGTAGCACCTCTGGTTTTAAACTTTAAAGCATTTAAGATCTTCGTAAAATCGTTGATCAATATACTTCTGCAGTACATATTATCTTCGGTGATGGTAATATTATCAAGTTCCGTCACTTCTAGAACCAATTCATCGTATTCCGTAAAATGGTGCAATTCCACCAAATCATCATCTGTTCTAATTATATCGAATAGTCCTGATATAGAACACGTAAGGATACTTTCATTGTCGAATAGAGGAACCAAATGATCGAGACTCTTGTCTTCTTCTTCGTCACACAGTAATAACAAAAAATCAACATTTCCAACTGTTAGCACTATAGGAACCATTTTATGTTCTATTTCTGTTGGTATTTGGACACTTCTGGAATTGATCAGCTTAAGAGGCTCCGGCTGGTATGGACGTCGATTCGTCCTATATTCATGTTTTTCAAATTTGTCATGTTCTCTGCCAGTATCCGACATCAGTCTGGAGTTCAGACGATGCTTATACTCATTTAACATTATTCCCACCCGACATTGTTTGGTGCTTATATATTTGCCGTGTGTATACAAGATAGCAAGGTTGCGGTTTTTGGCGTACATCATTGCAGGGCTTTTGACTTATTGCGACTTTTGTAATTTCGCTTGTATGTAGGTCTGGGGGAGCACAACGGTTATCGTCGGTGCAGTTGCTCAGGGGTGGGGATGCGGGAGTGAATATAGGATCGAACCTGGAACGAACTGTCGAATGAACTTTGGAAAAGCCTTGGAACAAACTTAGAAGCAAACTTTATGGAACCCAAATTTTAAAAGTCTGGGGTGATTGGTAAGACAATGGGTGAACTGATGGTGACTCTTTACCATTATTGGTAGGGTTTGCTGCCACAACAGATTCACTTTCAACTGTCGTAGCATTAAGTGGTTTATAAATCAACGACTTGATCTCACTTAAATGTTGCACAATGTCTTGATTGTTAGAATTTTTATCCTCAATATTAGCAATCAAACTATTAATTTTATTGGTGATGTTAATAGTGGACTTCGTGAGATTTAATCGGTCGATAAAAATTTCTTCTTGCTGTTTGAGTAAGCTTTTCTGCTGGGTTTGGTAGATTTCTTCCAATTTTGTAATTCGGTTTAATTTCAAATTGATCTTATTGATCTCTTGGTTTAAAATAGTACTGGTTAACTTATTGAGTTCCCGTTCTTCGTATGTCTTGAACAAATGCGACCTGGCTCCCATTATACCGAATGCGGTAGAGTTGAGCGTCTTCAAATGATCTACGCTACTGGTTTCGGGAATCTCGAGGTCTTTAAGGGATTCGTCAACTTGTTGTTTCAACTCAGCCACTTGCTCTTCGTTTTTATCGTCTGTTTTGTCTCCCTCTTCGTCATCATCTTTTGGTTCAACTATCATATCATCAAACTCGTTCTTAGACTCCTCTTTCTTTTCGGTATCATTCTTGGGCTCAATTTCTTGTAACTTTTCTATTTTTTCCAATATTTGATCATGCATAACAGCACTGGCTCTCTCACTAGCCGCTTTCGCCACATCGCTGTCAACCATTTGACTCATAAAAATCAAATTATTGATTATAGGGTTATCCACTGAATTAACCGGAAAATTAGAAGAGTATTCTAGTAATTTCAAGTCATCTTTGTTCAATCCCACAAAGTTATCTTCAATTGGCACTCTTAAAAATTTCAAAATGCACTCACCAGGAGCTTTGGTTCCAACTACCTCGGCAACTTTGAACCAATCATTCTTATGTTCCTTTATACCTTTCAATAACTTTTTTACTTCTTCTGCACTCCAATCATCTTTAACTTTCTTGCTATCACTTTCATCATCATTTGCTCCTTCCAATTTCCTTTTTCCTGAATCTTCTTTCAAGCCACCACCATTGGCATGTTCCTCAGTTGCTTTGGGTTGCAATGACGAACCCATCAATTGCTTCAATTTTTCAATGTTGACATCTGATGTCAATTTGAAAGTTTCAAATGGAAATAATCCTCTTGGAGAATCATAATTTATCTTATAATCCCCAGTGTATGGCAAGGGAGCAGTGGACCCATTACCTAATTTTTCTAATCCAAAGCTTGGTTTGAATGAAGGATGTACTTGGTAGTTTATCAAACCCCATTTGTTTAAGAATTTGAAAACTCTCATCAAAGTGCCCACATCGCCTACCAAATTTCTTCTGCAGGAGGTCAACGTCAAATATTCGTTGGGGTTAAGTCTATAAGCATTTATCATGAAATTACGGTAACCGGTGTACACTTTTGGGGATTTGGAAGGATGGTTCAGTTCGAAGAATTCTCTCAATGACTTCTTCTCAATTGGATGAATCTTCTTCATATTGAACCACGATGCGTAAGATGGAATAACAATGGAATGTGTCTGTCTGTAAGTTTTGAGCTTGTCTTCATCAATTTCAGGTTCTATTATCTGTTCATCAGCCTCATCTGGAGCAATTGATTGAGATTCTTCTCTTAATTCTGGTTCTTTTTTAATCTTTTTTGGAGCTATTGCGTCATCATCATCGTCATCGTCATCATCCTCTTCTTCAGCTCCTTTATCGATATCCATGTTATCTTCATTGAGAGAAATATCTTCTTTTGCAGACACATCTTCTTTCACAGACACATCATCTTCATCAGCAGGCGCGTCTTCTTGAACCAACTCATCTTTTTTATCATCTTCTTTTACCAACTGGTCATCCTCTTTTGCATCTTCTTGCACTTCATTTGTCTCAAAAGACAGGACCGGCACATCGATTTCACTATCTAATTTTGAGTCTATTTCATCATTTTCATTATTTGAGGTGATATTTTCCTCCACAATATCCTCCTCCACCAGGTCCCCCACCGGTTCATCTGTCAATTTCTCATCAGGTACCGAGTCGGTAGTCTGAAGTGCAACTGCAGCCTCGGGGTCGTCGGTCTTCTCTTCACTGGTCTCAAGCAGTTCCTCTCTATCCTCTTCCTTCTCACCGTCCGGGGCATCAGCCTGGTGGTCGCTGTGGTCGCTTTGTTCTTCGCTCTGTTCTGGTGGCTGGCTAGTACTATCAACATCACCATCCAAATCCATCAAATCATCAACACCATTGTCCAGCTTTATACTACTGACATTTGTGTCACTGACATTTGTATCATCAACATTAACATCGACGTTAGTCAACTCTTCTGTCCCTATATCTTCAGACATAATATAAATACCCAACTAACAGAGCCTCAAGTAAACTAATAGTTACAATAATCAAATCAATTGAAAGACTGTCTGAACAATTGAATCTCAAACAATCCACAAACCCAACGGCTAATACACGTCTAAATGGATAATATAATACAAAAAGGTTCAACCGATTAGAATTATCCGCCAAAACTTTGTGTTTAGTTTTGCCTTTTCGTTCAATTATTTCTTTTCGCATTTTTCAAAAATCCCCTTACGGGTTTTTGCCGTTACATAGTATGAACCACTAGTAGCTACAGAACCACAACATTGTAAGAGATAACACAAAAGCAAATGAATCACAAAAAAAAACCGTTACAAATAAATAATAATAAACCACAAAACCACCCCGGTTTTGTTCCTGGCACTCTACCGGAACTGTTAGTGAATATTACACAAAATCACCCCTATCAGAAATGACGGAACTGAAACGGGTTAAAATTTCTTTTATTTGTTGTCAATTTGACGATTCTACTTGTAGCAGATGTGTTTTGTGGCGGGACTTGCATTTGTGGCTTTGGTTCCCTAATGCTACCAGACATAACCCAGACCTGTACTACTGTTACGAGAGCCAACATCAATTCCCTCGCCCCCTTCTTTCTCTGTTCTGAAGCTCTGTTCCAAAACTCTGTTCCTTGGCCCTCATTCCAATTCCACAATTCCCAAAATCTGGGGCCCTGACAACCAGAGCAAGATGGGTTGATTAGAATGGTGAGATCACGTGATATCTTGAAAAATATAGGGTTGGTATTTGTGACTGCTGATACCTATCAACAGGCCGCGACCGAAAAACCAAAAACCACCAGGGCCAATTGGCGGGAAGGTGTCGCGGGAAATTTAGGCCAAGGGCGCGGCGACATTTTTGTGACAATCGGTGCAGGTTCTCACTTCAAAAAAATTTTCAGTGAAAAAAAATTTCTTCCTTTTGTATATTTGAAAAATACACCTTTTGATATCATCATAATGACTAGATACGGTTATACTTCAACTAACCCAGCTAAATCTGCTTCCGCTAGAGGTGCTTATTTGAGAGTTTCTTTCAAGAACACCAGAGAAACTGCTCAAGCCATCAATGGTTGGGAATTAGAAAGAGCTAAGAAATACTTGGATCAAGTTTTGGACCACCAAAGAGCCATCCCAATGAGAAGATTTGCTGGTTCTATCGGTAGAACTGCTCAAGGTAAAGAATTCGGTGTCACCAAAGCCAGATGGCCTGCCAAATCCGTCAACTTTATCAAAGATTTGTTGATCAACGCTCAAGCCAACGCTGAATCTAAAGGTTTAGATGTCACCAACTTGAAGATTTCTCACATCCAAGTTAACAGAGCTCCAAAATACAGAAGAAGAATCTTCAGAGCTCACGGTAGATCCAACCCTTACCAATCTTCTCCATGTCACATTGAATTAATCTTGACTGAACAAGGTGAAGAAATTAAGAAGGCTTCCGATGACAAGAAGGTTAGATTAAACTCCAGACAAAAGGGTAGATTAACTGCTCAAAAGAAATTGACCAACTAAGTAGTTTCATAATTTTTGTATAAAGAACAAGAATTTAATCATGGAAAGTGAAGGAGTAGACTAAGTGTTTGAAAGGTGTTTCAGGTATACTGTTTATTGTTTCTCGTCGTTTCTCATCGTTTCTACACCCTATTCTACCATCTATTCTACCATCTTTTCTACACATTTGACCTTCTACCTTCTCTTGTCCATCGCAGACTGATTTAAACTCGCACGAATCTCCTCCCAGCGTATTTTTCAGTCCCTGAACCTCAGCCAATGTTGGCCAATAAGTGCGCGACAATTAAAATTTCAACCTCAACTACTACTCTTAAAGAACACTTAAAGAATGGCCGGTCCACACGCTCACACCTATATGGGATGGTGGGGTTCCATTGGATCCCCAAAACAAAAGTACATCCATCAATACACGGTTTCTCCTTTTGCTACACGTCCATTGAAGGGTAACTTACACAGATCTGTTTTCAATGTGTTCAGAAGAGTTAAGAACCAAGCTCTTTATGTCATCATCCCTTTCTCCATTGTTTGGAGTGTTTGGGCCAGAGCAAGAGACTACAACGAATTCTTATACACCAAGGCTGGTAGAGAAGAATTGGAAAGAGTCAATGTTTAGGTATATTAGCATAAATAAACACTTAGAAATATGAAGTTCCTTGGTGCTGGTACTGGTACTGGCACTGGTACTGGTACTGGTACTGGTACTGCCACTGGTACTGGTACTGCCACTGGTACTGCCACCTTGTTTACTTGATTCTCTTGTAGATCTTGTTCAAGAATGAGTAGAACACTTCCTTCTTTAATCCAGTAGATTCATCAATAGCTTCGATTTTGGTCTTCAAATCGCTGACAACTGACTCTTCGTAATCTTGGTAAATCTTCTCAATACCCAAGTCTTCAAATAACTTCTTACACTTGGCTTCTTTATCGTCGTCTTTTCTACCGTAATTGTCATCTAATAACTTTCTTTGTTCTGGAGTAACCAATTTTAATGCCTGGTTAACAACCCAAGAACACTTGTTGTCTTTAATGTCAGTTCCAATCTTACCAATTTGCTCAGGTGTACCGAAACAATCTAAGTAGTCGTCTTGGATCTGGAAATATTCTCCCAATGGGATCAAAATGCTTTCTGCTTGTTTCAAATCACCTTGTTCGCAGACTCCAGCCATATACATAGCTAAAGCCACTGGTAAATAGAAAGAGTAATAAGCAGTCTTAAAGATGACAATGAAACTGTGTTTGGCCAAAGAAAACTTATCCAAATCAACAACTTCTTCGTCAGCAGTGGTAAGATCCAACAATTGACCCAATTCCGTCTGGAATGTCACATCGTGAAACAATTCCAACAAGTCCACATAGTATGATTCCTTCTTGAAGTACTTCTTCAACAACACATAAATGGCTCCTTCCAACATGAATGAGTCGTTAATAGCAATGTTTCCAACTCCTTCTTGTAAATACCAACATGGTTGACCACGTCTGGTCTTGGATTGATCCATGATATCATCAGAAACCAAAAAGAACCCTTGCAACAACTCAATACACCAACCCAAAATCGATGCTTTCTTGTACGTTTCACCATCCAATTCTTCTGGTTTCTTTCCCACCAAAATACTGTATGTGTCAATAACAGATAATCCTCTGTTCAATTTACCGCCTGGTGTGTTATATTTCAACGAGTTCTCGTACCACTCAATGGCTTCTTGTGGCATGTTAAAACCGTTTAAAATTTCCTTCAAGTCGGCGACTAAGCCGTCGAAATCTTTGATGAACTGTTGTTTGTTAGCCATCTTCTATTATGTATCACTTGTGGTTCTAAAGAAAAGATATTTCGTCGTTTTTTTTTATACGAGAGATTCGAGTATTGACATTCGAGTAGTTTTTTTCAATCTCGCTTACATAAGCAGGTTTCTATTTTTTGCAGTCAATTTTAAAGTACGTGTTAATGCTAGCTAATATTATACAAGAAGACAAGTCTAGTTTCTTCTGGATCTCTTACTCTTTCCTGGTCTTTGTTTCATTTTCTTGGACGAAAATCCAGACACATCGGATGAAGATTTGGCATCATTTCTTCTGGATCCAGCTTTTTTACCTCCATATCCATACTTGGCATCTTTACCCAATCTCTTACCGTTTGGTTTATGTCTCTTGTCTCCGTGACGTTCTTCTCTGGTGGCTTCTTCCAAGGCCACTTGGAAATCATCATCATTACCGAACTCATTATTGGCCTTTCTTTTCTTTAAAGATTTCACTTTATCTAAAGTTTCTCTTTTATCTTTAGCACGTTGTTGTAAGGTTTCATGTTGTACTTGCTTACCGAACTTCTTCAAGTTTCTTTGTCTCTTGGCGTCTTCACCAGCTTTTCTGTTGGCAGCTTCTGTTAATAATTTGTTCTTCAATTTATCCATGTGCTCGTCACTCTTGACCATTTCTGCAAAGTAGTCCATAGGTCTGGAAAATGGCACTTTCAACTTCAATAATGTGGTTCTACCTTGTTTAACAGCATCCAATCCTTGTTTATAGAATGCCAATTCTCTTTCAGTATCATCGTAGATATCTTTAATACCTTCTTCGGTTTTGTCTGCACTGACGACACTCTGGTGCTCTATGAATGAATGCTTGGCCCAAGGAAGTTGGATACGAGTCAAAGACTCTTTCAAGGCGGCAACGTTGTTGACGGTCAATTTGGTGTGTGGGACGATATCAGCATCTGAGTCCATTTCCACATCTGAGAGAGGGATATCTTCTTCTTGTTCTTCCTCTTCTTCGTCGTCATCTTGTTCTTCTTCTTCTTCGTCATCTTCTTCCTCTTCTTCTTCTCCATCGATTTCACTCTCACTTTCGCTCTCTGCTAACTTATTCAAATCCATCTCTTCTTCTGATTCGGAAGCCTCTTCTGCTTCAGCATCCAAGAACCCAGTTTCTTCTTCATCATCTTCTTCCTCTCCCTCCTCTTGTTGTTTCAACATCTTCTTCAACTTTCTCTGTTCTTTCTTAGACAATACATCGCTCTGGTAATCATCTTTCTTGGATTTCTTAGCTTTAGGACTCTTCACTGGCTTTACTGGTTTGACTTCAACCTCCGTTTCTTCGGTCTCTTTAACCACCTTCACAGGCTTAGTCTTAGACTTATCTATGGTTTCAACCAACTTCTGAGCGTCTAATTGCGCTTTCAATCCTTTCTTAGCCATTATGATATTTAATAGATGAGATGAGTTGAAATTTTTTTTGAGGCATCGAATTGTCACCGCACTACTTGATACCAACAATTTAGGTATCGTTTATTTGCATAGGGACAAGAGGTGGTGAAGATGGGAGGAAGGGAAGGTGGTTATTATGAAGGTTTTAGGGTTGTGTCAAAAAAAGAGGAGATTTTCACGGCTTTTTAGTGTAAATATATCACCTCTTATGTAAATTTGCAGCCATTTTTATTTGTGTGCGTTTGCCTGTTGTGTGCCTGTGTTTGCCTGTTGCTTGCCTGCTTGCTTTCATATATCATTATCTACCAAAGCTATACGTAGCTTCGTTCAAGAATTTCTTTCCTGAACCATACCTCCACCATCTGCTCAAACAGCTGTAAGGTTGAATGTCGTGTGGTGTAGTTAATGGATCTCCATCAATACCTCTTGTCTTACATATGCACCGTTTCTGACTGATAAGATCCTTAGACGTAGGACATGCCATATAAGGAGGATGGTAGTATCCCAAATCATCGAAATGATGGATCTGATTCTTGTCTGCTAGGATATTCAATCCAATGGAATGCACTGGTGCATCTCCCCATCTCTCATAATAGAATCCACCAGATTTATCTAAGTAGTTGAAGAACTCCAAGTATTCAGGTGACCTCCAGAAGTTTAAGTTTGCAATCTCAAAGTTTGACCAAAAATGACACAAATTATACCTCGTATTACTGTTAACTAACGGGATATTCTGATTAATGTCTGTATCATTTGAGGTTATGAAATCAAGACTATTATTAGGATGCACCATTTCAGGGAACTCATTCATGAATTTCTCCACTGTTTGCCAAAGTGTCGGTATAGTGTTCTCATACTCGTGGATAGCAGTGACAAAACCGTATATCTTGTTGTTCTCTCTTAAGAATTGGAATGGATCAAATTGGAAATCACATAAATATTCCACATCAGGCTCAACTCTGAAGTACCAATCGTACTCAAGCAATTTCTTCTGCCTAGCAAAGAATCCAGAATTGAAATGACACATATTCCTATAAGATCTATGACCTCCATAAATCACACCCTCTTCAGAAGACTTCTTCAAGTTTTGTCTTAATTTGATCTCATCAATGAAATCTGGAGGATCCCAATCTTCCATAGGTATCAATTCGTAATGGGTGTTTCCACTTACCATCAACGTGGTCTGCTCTATGAATTCTTGGTCAAATGGTTCATCATTCAAGAACACCCATGGATATCTATAATCTTTATTGAACCGATCTTCTAAAGATCGTATGGAACTCAAAGCTCCTTCCAACTCATCGTTTCTCACAAGCATCAAAATCGTAGCGTTCTCTTTCCCAATGGGCGATCTATCTCTTTGACCCATTTTGAACTCCATATACGAGTTACTGGCAAGTTTAGGGGCACCTTTCTGAAGAATGTCTATGACATGAGAAGGCTCATTTTCATCTCCAAAACTGGGTATTCCAAGCCACAAAAGTAGCTTATTGATATCACGTGACTCGTAGACTTTCAATACTTGATAGTAGTAGACAGCTACCACCACTACAAATATAGATAAATGAAGTAACTTCATAACATTCTTTTTACTAAGATGAAAAATTCATATCGCACTTTGACATAATTAACTAGCCTCAGCAGACGGTCTTAAAAATGGTGTTCTGATCCGCTTTTGTGCATGATAATGGCTTAGTCTTGCACTTACACCGGGATATGTGTTAATTCCCGTTTTAACGGTGTAACTAGGTGCTTGGGTGATTGTATACTCGACATCTGGTTTGGCTGCAACTTTTTTAAATGGTAATCCTGTTGGACGAGTTTTAGACCCAGTCCATCTTTCTGTTTTGAAGGTGGTTGCTACCTGTGGCTGCATAGGTGCATATCTAACACTTCCAGTTTGCTTGGAGTATGGGACTGTGAACAACAGGTCGTAATTTTGGGAGGTGGTTCTGGAAGTTTGTAAATCTGCTAATGGAGGATCATCCATAGATCCATGGTCCATCTGGTTCTGTTTGTGGTTCATTTGATCTAACTTGAACCTTTGACTGTAGTGGATGTGGAAGTGTTGGGATTCATCGAAGAAAGACGTCACTTGAAGATAGTATAGTCCATCTTCAGTGAAATCATCATCAATAGTCAACTTATACAGCCAATACCGTTCATTGTCCTGAATTCCTTCTATGGCATCAAATACCTTTAGGTTGTCTTGTAAGAATCCTACCATGGTGATATTGTTGTTGGGACCCGTACATAATCCTATGGTTAACGAGTCTATCTTATCTACAGATGGCTGCGAATGGTCGTCTATCCATTCCAAAGGAATAGACACTTTACCAGACACGGGACGAAACGTTTGGTTTCTTGTGGGATACAAAACTGCTATGTTTGCCAGAGCTATGTTTGCCAAAGCTACAGCACACTGAATCAATAACCACTTCATTGATGAAAATTATCTTATCAGCATATCCATTTAAATCAGAATTCAGAAGGGGAAGGTATAAGTCACGGGAACACACAAGTCACGAGCACATTAAAGAGAACACTCACGTCACGGGACCACTCATATCATAGGACATAAAACGAAGAACCACACGTCCACACCTATTCCACCTTTTCTGAAGATAGAACCTCATTCATAGACTGTCCAATAACCCATGCAATAAACCAACAATTAACCCAATTTCTTCAAACAAAATCCGACAATGTCCACCAAACCCACACTATATCTCATCTCCACCACCTTCCAGTGTCCCTCCACCGTCCCCATATCGTTTCGTCCATACGTTCATCTCCATAAATTGCAGCCAAATAATGGTTGGTGCACGACCAAGACTATCCAATGACATTTCGGTAAATCGAATTACCAAACAAAACGAGAAAAGAAGAAAAGTAAAAAATTTCAAGAATACAAAGCAACAGCTAAAGATGCTTCGTAATGTCAAACTATCCAATGCTAAGCGTGGTTTAGCTACCATTGCTGACGGAGCAGCCAATCCCAACCGTGTTCACGGAGGATTGAAGGACCAAGATCGTATCTTTCAAAATGTTTATGGTAAATACGGACATAACTTGAAATCAGCCCAAAAGATGGGAGATTGGTACAAAACCAAAGAGATTATATTGAAAGGAGACAAATGGATCATAGACGAAATGAAGAAGTCTGGTTTAAGAGGTAGAGGAGGTGCTGGGTTCCCATCAGGTCTTAAATGGTCTTTTATGAATCCTCCTGGATGGGAAAACAACCCAGGTCCAAGATATTTAGTGGTTAACGCTGATGAAGGTGAACCTGGTACATGTAAAGATAGAGAAATCATTAGAAAAGACCCTCACAAGTTGGTGGAAGGTTGTTTATTGGCTGGTAGAGCCATGAATGCTACTGCTGCTTATATCTATATTAGAGGAGAGTTCTATAACGAAGCCAATATTTTACAAGAAGCTATTAATGAAGCTTATGGCGCTGGTTTATTGGGTAAAGATGCCTGTGGTTCAGGCTACCCATTCGATGTGTATCTCCACAGAGGTATGGGAGCTTATATTTGTGGAGAAGAAACTGCTTTAATTGAGTCTATTGAAGGTAAAGCTGGTAAACCAAGATTGAAACCACCATTCCCAGCTGGTGTTGGTTTATTCGGTAGACCAACTACTGTTGCCAATGTGGAAACCGTCTCGGTGGCCCCAACCATCTTAAGAAGAGGTGGTGATTGGTTTGCTTCTTTCGGACGTGAAAGA
Organism: Yamadazyma dushanensis; assembly: GCA_030571835.1. NCBI lineage: Eukaryota > Fungi > Ascomycota > Pichiomycetes > Serinales > Debaryomycetaceae > Yamadazyma > Yamadazyma dushanensis. The sequence continues at coordinate 507,544 of JAJLYZ010000007.1, read as the reverse complement.
AATGCCGGTACCAAATTATTCTGTATCTCAGGTCATGTGAATGAACCATGTACAGTCGAAGAAGAAATGTCTATCCCTCTTAAAGAATTGTTAGAGAAACACTGTGGAGGTATCAAAGGTGGATGGGATAACTTATTGGGAGTTATTCCAGGAGGATCATCAGTGCCAATTATGCCAAAAGACACATGTGAAAACATCTTAATGGATTATGATGCATTAAGAGATGTAGGATCTGGTTTAGGTACGGCAGCCGTGATTGTTATGAACAAACAAACCGATATCATCAGAGCCATTCAAAGATTCTCAGCATTCTACAAGCATGAATCTTGTGGACAATGTACCCCATGTAGAGAAGGTACCACCTGGTTGAACAGAATGATGGACAGATTCGCCAAAGGACAAGCCAAAGAAAAGGAAATCGATATGATCTTTGAATTGACCAAAGAAATCGAAGGACACACTATTTGCGCTTTAGGAGATGCAGCCGCATGGCCAGTGCAAGGATTAATTAAATCTTTTAGACCAGTGATGGTAGATAGAATTAATGAGTTCAACGCACACCATCCAGATGTTGGATACGGTGGATGGGTCAAGGACGGAAAAGTATTGGACGGTAAGGTTGTAGACAATCCAATGCCTGCTGCTCACCATTAAACATTGCATATAGATTCATGAAGTATTTATAATATCAGACAACTGTCTATTTTTGGATCAATCAAACCCCTCTATTTTGTACCTGTTGCAGTCCATTCTGTCTCGTAAACCTCTTCGGTACTCTATTTTTAACCTTCAGATCGTTCCATACAAGACACGGATTCGGTTATCGCATTCCATAATAATAGCTGCCCCTATATATCTACAACCACTGGGCCAAAAACAGAATAGTTTGTGTCAATTGGTTCATTTTGTGTCGCCGTAACCGTTACACAAACACAACCGTCTCAAATGTCGGTTATTTAAGTGTTTTAATATATACTCGGACTTTTGGCTCCTTTCTCATCCTCAGGTTAAAAAAGCCATTTTTCATCTTTGAAAAATTTTAGATTCAAACTACTTCAGGGCCCATGCATTTTAAATATTTGTTAACGCTGTTAGCTTTGTTTCTTGCAGTTGCAGATTGTGTAGATGTTGTCAAGGGAGCTGTGGCACCAGCCGCTGAAGGAAACCCCGAGGATATCAAATTCACCAATGTCGATTTGAATTCTGGTAAGGCTTCAAACAAACTAAACGTCCATGATTTAGAAGAAGAAGTCAACAAACCAACACCCGGTAGTGCCAAGAAGCCTTTATCGTACTACACATCACAAAACAACGGGGTTGATGGTGAAGAAAACGAAGAAAAGAAAGAACCTTGGGACTCTTTTATTATGTCAGTGTCTATGATTGTTGTATCAGAGATTGGAGATAAGACATTTTTAATTGCCGCTTTGATGGCTATGAAACATAGTAGAACCATTGTTTTCTGTGCTGCTTATTCGTCATTAATCATTATGACCATTTTGTCAGGACTTGTGGGCCATGCTTTGCCGGCTTTACTTTCCAAAAGAATTACTCAATTCTTGGCCTCAGTGCTATTTGTTGTATTTGGTTACAAATTATTAAGAGAAGGGTTGAGTATGTCTAAAGATGTGGGTGTTGATGAGGAATTGGCAGAAGTAGAAGAAGAGATTAGAGCTCAAGATATCAATATTCAAATGGAAAATACCGAATCTGGAGGTGGTAGTTTAGAACCTAAAGCCAATAAAGGACCATGGTATTCGGCTTTTGCATCCAATATCAACAATTTGGCAGGGTTCTTATTATCTCCAATATTTATTCAAGTGTTTGTCATGACTTTCTTGGGAGAATGGGGTGATAGATCCCAAATTGCAACCATTGCATTAGCTGCAGGTTCTGATTACTGGTTTGTCATTATCGGGGCTATTATTGGTCATGGGGTGTGTACTTTTGCAGCTTGTGCTGGTGGTAAATTATTGGCCAAGAAGATTTCTATGAGAAACGTTACTCTTGGTGGAGCCATTGCTTTCTTCATCTTTTCTGTGTTGTACTTTTATGAAGCTTACTATGATATTGAATAATCCTGTATTTATGCTACTATACACTACCTGTTAAATGTGACACTTCCTGTTCAACGTAACACTCCCTTCTAACTTGTCTCTAGTCTCCCCTGACACATGAACTTTGATACCACATTGGGATGTAATGGCTTTTTCCCCCTAGTTAACTTCAACTCTTTCTCTTGTCTCTCTAACTCAATCTCTTTTTTCACCTGAGCCTCTTTCTTACCTTCATCAGTTTCCAAATGTTCAAGCTCTTCGGCTGACAAAAACCCATAGAACAGAAACTCATCCCGCAAGTCTTGGATTCGACTTGCACACCATTGAGCAAATTCATCATCTGCTTGACTATTTATGTCCAAACTCTTACTCTTATCAACAGCTTCTGCCACCCATTTCTCGATTTCCGGTATAGCTTTCTTTCTTAACAAGGTGGTGGCCAACAGTTCATGTTGCATAGTAGGAAACGCTGGAAGCGGGTAAACATTGGAATTATCAAGTACTTCGTGATTAGATTCAAGAATGCTGGTGATGGAATGAAGTTGTGTGATTAAAACATGGAATTGATTTTGAAATTGTCCATATGTCGGTAGCCTTGTCTTTCCCGGGAACCTACTGTGGTAGTTTATCTGATCAGACAACTTTCTTAACGAAAGATGAACTTGATTTAACTTGTTTCTTAAAGATTCTAATGAGTCCATAAATGAAAAATTGCACCTGCGACTTTTCGATTAAATATACCACAATGATACGAAAGAACTACAGTTTAGCCGATGAATTGAGAAAGCAAGAAACAACGCGACAGAAGAAGGTACAAGACAGACAGAAATTCAACCACAAAAACGAAAAATTGAAGAACGTCGATGTTCATGAACTTCATAAAAGAATCAATGGCTTAAAGAACAAACACCAAAAGACTCCACAAGATCTTAAATATTTGAAAGGTCTTGAAGATGATTGGAACTTCATATTGAAGAACAACTTACATTCGGAAGCCGTGAAGACCATCGTTGAACGATCTGACAAAGAAGCAAAACAGAAAGAGATGCTTTCTAGAAAACTATGGGGTGAGAAGTCTGTGTACTTCAATCGAGAGTTGAACCCATTAGGGAAAGTTCCTGACGCCAATAAACTTCCGAAGTTTACAAAACCATTGGAGAACTATGTTGTTCCATTGAAGAGCAAAAAGGAGTATCCAGCTGATCCTTTGATAAAGAAGTTGAATATCACTCCTCCAGAAGGTGAGCCTCCTAGATTCTTCAAAAAAGTCTACAATACAGGCAGAAGTCATGTTACCAGCGTGACCAGTGATGAGAAGAGACAGAGAAACCAATAGCCAGAAGAGAAACAGAATTTTAGTGAAAAAGTGGTAGAGATAGTGCCACAATATATCATAGCATCAAAAGCATCAGAAGTACACCAAAAGCATCAAAACATCAGAAGTACACCAAAAGCATCAAAACATCAAAAGTATACCAAAGCATCACAACATCAAAAGTACACCAAAAGCATCACCAAATTCATGGAAACCTCTTGGAAGAGAATTCAAGACTCCATGTCTCATGTATACTACGTAATATCCCGAGACCTTGTACTATCGTAATAAATATATTTACAAGAAGCTATGAACAAGTTACGACAATAATCTTACAACTATTTCCCATGTACCGAACATTATTATTGAATTAGGCACAGTTCTCAATAAGTGTGGAGTCAAACCTCCATACATACTGGCCAATCCTTCCTCTTTAACCACCAATTTGAAAGTTTGTACCAACCCAGTGTATTTGGGTTTTCCAGTAGACTCAAGAGGTGCTTGTCTTAATCTGGTTCTTATCACCTCGTGCGGATATGTGATCAATGAGGCTACAAATTTGGCAGCTCCTGCTGCACCAGATCTGGCTGACCATTCCATGATATGGTCTCTGGTGGTCTTTTCACCTACTCTGTTAACAGCTCTTTTATTAATCACTGTTTTCATCTGTTCATATAACACCCATTGCAAAGTAGATTCCACACCTCCCAAATAAGAAGCAGTCAATCCTCTATATAAACTGAAGAACCCTTCGTTTTTAACCACATGTTTCAAGCAATCCCATGAGCTTTTATAATGCATACCTTTAGTTTTATCCAATTGTAATCTCGTTTTAATCAACCAAATAGGATTGGTTGCAGTAGAAGTGACAAATCCTGCATTGATACCCGCAAGCAAATGGATCCAAGTGGCTTCTTGACCATTATTGAGGCTGGACGATAAGATCTCTTTGGTAGAACCATAAGTGAAAAAATTAATAGACCGTGCAGGTATCACCCCCACCAAATTAGGACCCAATCCTCTAAACAAAGCTTTTGGCCCTTCTTTAACGTATATGTTTCTTAGCACACCTCCTGTCTCTTTAAAATGCTGGAAAGACTTGATTATTGGATTGGTGGATTTGGGACTCTTATTATACATTTTATGATACACGTCAGATTGTAATCTCGTCTTCACCACATCTAATGGACATGTTAACACAGCTCCTGTCATACCTCCAATACCACCTGCCACAAAATGAACCCATTTCTTCCCCTGTTGCGGTTTGGCCACAGCATCTGTCTCTTTAACTTGTCTTAAAGTAGAAGATTTCTCATCTGACACAAGATAATGATAGGCACTCGAGGCATCATCTTCCAAAGTCTCGATTCTGCGTAGCTTCTCTTCGTTCATAACCTATGCAACAACAGTATCCACCTGTTTTTTTGTGTGTTGAGTTATTGCAACTGAAAAATGTAGATGCTTTTATTATATGTAAATTATAAAATTTTTTTGCGACTGATGAGATTATAAGAGATAATGAATAATATGTCATTAAGCCCAAAGGACGTCTATTTACTAGTGTACACGCAATTGCTTGCATTATTTGTCATGTGTGTTATAGGTAACCCGTGAGTGTGTTTTTTTTTGCACCCATTTCCTGAGTTTTTTGCACCCATACTACTCTACTTCAATGTCTTGATAAAATTATCGAGATTATACTCATCCTCATACTGCTGTTCGTCCCACAACTCTCCTAGTTCTCCTACAACATCGGCCGCTTTACCTGTGAGGCCTCCGGAAACATCGTCTGGGATCTCTTTTTTGTCTTCCTCCACAGGTTCAATCTTGTTTCCGTTGTCTTCTACATCAAACAAATCCAAAAGCTGGTTGGTGTCCATTGAAGACAACCCAACGTTCTGCTGGTTGACAATTGTGGAAGCTATGTTCATTTTGAACTTTTGTAATCCCATGATCTTCTCTTCCAATGTGTTGTGAGTGATCAACCTATAGACATTCACCACTTTCTTTTGTCCTAATCTGTGAGCTCTGTCCATAGCTTGTAAATCATTCATTGGATTCCAATCATGTTCAACAAAGATCACAGTATCTGCACCAGTCAAGTTTAAACCCAAACCACCCACTTTGGTGGTCAATAACAAAACGTCAATCGAAGGATCTTCGTTGAATTTCCGGACAATCTTTTGTCTGTCTCTTGGATCGGTAGATCCATCCAATCTCATATACGTAACTGATGGAAGATGCTTCTTCAACAATTCGTTTTCTACTATATCCAACATATCCTTCAATTGACAGAAAATCAATGCTCTGTGTTCTGAAATCACCCCCTCTGCTGAGATGAGTTGATTTTGTTTCTTGTCTTTTCTGTTGTATTCGCTGTCACTCGTACCAATACCACATTCCAATAATAACGTCTTTAACGAAACTAATTTGGGTGCATGTTCAATACTCCTGATATCAAGCTTCTTGCTGGTAATCTCTTTGTACTTAGGATGCGATTCTGAAAGAACTAAAGCTGGATGGTTACAAAGTTTTCTCATGTACTGAAGAGCCTGGAAAACATGTGTTTTGTTCAGCAGGTCATCTTCGACCACTCCATCTTTTATGTTCTCTTCAATAGTAGATTTCTGCTTCACGGCGAAATCCTTGTACAATTCTTTCTGTAAGTTACTCAACTCACAGTAGTAATCTTGAATAATCTTTGGAGGAAGATCTGATAAAACATCTTCCTTCAATCTACGCAACATGAATGGTAACACTTGTTTGTGTAACGATTCCAATGCCAAAGCTCCTGCTTCTTGTTCCTTAGAAGATGTCTTACTGTTTCTGCTTGCAGCAATTGGTTTAGCGAACTTCTCGTTGAACACCTTTTCAGTACCAAGGAATCCTGGCATTAAGAAATCGAACAACGACCATAATTCAAGAACATTGTTCTGGATTGGTGTACCTGATAATATCAATCTGTGCTCTGCTGCAATTCTTTTCACCGATTTCGTTAACTTGGAAGAGGAGTTCTTGATGATATGTCCCTCATCCAACACACAGTAGTTGAAGTTCAATCCAGACAAAAACTCAACGTCATTACGACAGACATCGTAAGAAGTAACAACTATGTCAGCATCTGCGAGCTGGCCACGCAATGTCTGTCTTGTAGAAGGACCGCCAGCATACACCAAAACTTTCAAGAAAGGAGAATATTGATTTAATTCTTGTTCCCAATGTCCTGTCACCGATGGGGGACAAACAACCAATGAAGGTAACTTTCTGAACTCCTTGGATTGTGTTTCTTTGAACTTCTCGTCTCTCAAGTAATGATCTGAAGATACAATACAAATGGTTTGTAAGGTCTTACCCAATCCCATATCATCACATAAAATACCATGTAAGTGATATTTGTTGAGGAAGTGTAACCAATTGACACCATCTTGTTGGTACTTTCTCAAAGTGGCCTTGATTGAAACTGGTAAGTCAAATGGTTTGATCTTGGTAGGATCTAACATCTGTTGAATAAACTCTCTTTCCCTGTCTCTACCTTCCAACAATTCTTGTGGCATATCCTCTGGATCGGGAATACCTTCTTCCAAAGGAACAAGCTTGATGATGGATGCAAAAGTAGTTGTTGCCAAAATACGGACATCTGGATTGGAATCACTCATTCTACCCAACACTGGAACGATTAAGAATACAACGTAAGGTAAGATATCTGAACCCATTGTACTGGACAAATGATAGATAGTTTCAATGGCACCTTGTCTCTCTTTAGTCGTTCCACCGCTACTCAAAAGTGGTAAAATGGACTTAATCAAGAAAGTGAAAGCTGCTACAGGACAAACAGCTGAGATAGTAGCAAAACACTTGGCTGTTGAATAACGGAACACTGACAAATCTGATGTGAATCCAGGCAACAAGAGTGGGAGATTCTCCACAATGTCTTTGTGTAACGATGGATCAAGTTTTGGAAGCAAAGCTCTCAATATACCTAATGCATCAATAACACTCTGACCTTTGATTTCATCCTTTTGAAACTCTTCATTATCAGCTTGGTCCAACAATTTCAACGGTTCAAGCATCAACTGCTTGATCTTTGGTACCTTAATGAACAACTCTTGTTTGTAAATGTCAATCAATGCATCGAACGAAAGAAGAGCACCTGTTCTTTTGATCCTAGCTTCATGGACTGCCTTTTCATGCTTGGCAATGTCCACTGGATCAGTCTTGGCTTCTTCTTTTTTCAATGATAATACTATATCTTTGAAATGTGCATTGTGGTGGAATTCAGGTACCTCTGATGTATCCACACAGAGGAATCCACAGAGATTCTTGATGGTCTTGTCTGCTGCTCCCTTCTTATCCGCTGCGTATAATTGTTGTATGAGCTTAGCCACAGCTATAGCAGATCTGTTTTGAAGAATCTTGGACTCCTCTTGTTTGATGCTATCCATAAGAGACCTTATGACAGGGTTCAATTTCTTAGGAACACCATCGATGGCCAATACAGCGGCAGCATGGACTGCTAGAATACTAGTGATTCTGGTCTCTTTAGCAGTTAAAGCATCACCAATAGCCAAGATCACTCTGTATTTGGCATCCTCGAGAGCTGTGATAGCACTCATCTTATAAGTTGGCTGCAAATTCTTAACCAATTTAGCATATGTTTCGTCCACAAGCTTTTGAGCTTGTTCAATGGAAAACGCATTAGGTCCTGCCTCTGCTTCTCCCTGCACCACTACAGGTAATTGTGGAACCTTATGAGGAGCCATTCTTGCAGAATTGATAAAGACGTCAAATAAGTGCATGCAACTGGTTCTTAAAGCTTTCAACATTGGCACCGTCTCTCTGAAGTGTGGTAATTTATCTGTAGGAGACGTTAATGCATCCATTAACTGATTCAAGAACAAGTCCTTTACTTCTTGTTTGATTTCACCTCCTTGACTTTCAATGCTGCTTGCATATTCTTCGATTATGATACTACTGTACAATCTTGGAGAAGAATGCAGTGATTGGAAGTATTTGTTGATTGTCTCAAGAATTTTCGAAAGGAACTGTTCATCGTTAATGATAGCTAAGGTTTCACCGAAAGCTTTTGAAGCTGCTGATCTGGTTCTTATAAATACGTCAACACCAAGTAATAATACATCTCCTTTGATAACAGGTTGATCAATATTTACTTTAAGATCTTCGATAGGAATATCACCGGATTTGCCACCTTTGGACTCTGAATTCTTACGTTTACGGCCCCTCTTCTCTCCATTAGAATTACCATTCCCGTGGACTTCGAATCCATTTTCTTCGAACTCAAGAGATGCTGAGCCACGTCTAGATGACCCATTGCTGTCACCAGACATCATTTTTCCAGATGGTCTCATTATCAAACTGGTATTCATATGATAACTGTGTCTTGCCAATCCTATTGGAGTCATAATCAAGTTAAGCAAAGGACTATAGTTTGGAGCGAAGATTTCCTCTATATTTAAGTCGTCTGTCAGCTTAACTTCTTGGACAAGCTTAGAGTACACTTGTTGAGACAACTTCAAAACTTCCTCATTTTGTTCAACCAATAAGTTTTGAAACGTAAGTCTGAAGGCTTTTGCGGTGATCCAATCTTTGGTAACCGGATTATCAATCGACAAGAACTCTAACATTGTTCTCAACACTGCTTTACGAACATTGACGATCGAGTGTCTCAAGAAAGGAAAGAGTCTTGGAATCAAACTTTCAAAAGAAGATTCAGGGTCTTTATCAGCTTGGTCAACCATTATGTCAATGACTTCTTGATGTGAACACAATTTCGACAACAAGTCCATCACAGAACCAATCGAAGCCGACAAATCATCTCGAAGGTTCACAAGACAGTCCCATATGGTTTTCAATAACACCTCTATAAGACTTGTTTTGTGTTTTACAAAGTCATTGGCTATTGGTGTCAAGGTTAAAGCAGCAACTGATTGAACATCGTCATCACTTTCTGCCAATCCATGCAAAACCATAGACACTATATCATCTAAAAGCTCAGGTTTCTCACTCAAAACTTCGCTTCTGACACTCACAAAGTACCTGATACCCAACATACCACCATGTTTGGCTTCCCAAACTTTTGGTGAATAGTTTTCTTGTAACACCAATTTATGCAAAACGTCAAATGTCTTCAAAAGTGGATCCATTTCAAGATGAATGAGTAAGGCAGCGAGTGCTTGAGCTCCTGATTCTCTGACAGGAGCCACAACTGTATCGGAAACATAATCTCCGAATCTGTCAAGGGCAAATAGTGTACATAATCTTACAGCCAAATCTTCTAAAGTGGAACTGTTGTTTCTGAGGTTCTCTTCTTTAGTATTGGACTTGATTTTACCTGCAGATTTTCCATGCTTCTTAATCAATTCACGCAATCCAAGACACGCACCGTGTCTGATCTCCCATTTATCGTCGAATAAATCATCGACCAATAATTCATAAACTCCCTGGAATTGCCAGACAAGTCCTGCTACTTTAGCATGCTGATTTAAAATCGGTGAAAGTTCAGGCACTTTGGTTTCCATCACTAGTTTTTCACCTCCTTGTTGAGATGTTATATCGAATTGAGGACCATCAGCTTTTGCAGAATTGGCAAGAGCATTGGGGTCAGACATGATCTTCTTAGAGATTGAACTTTGACTCAAATCAATGGGTTTGTTCCTATTGATACCAGATTTGGCACTCACCTTAGCCCTTCTCTTCTGCATGGCCTTTAATCTGGCATTTGCAGCAGCCGATACTGGTTTCGCAGCCACTTCCTCTATAGCAGAACTCTGATCTTCTTGCTTTATAGTGGCAACATCCGTCGACTCTGTCTTGACTAGCAGCTGTACATCTTCCATTGCATCTTTTTCAGCCTCGTTCTTTATGGAGTTGTTGTTCCTATGCCTTTTGAACTTAGATAACAATGAAATCTCGTCATCAGTCTCGTTAACATTGGAAGTATCTATATCATCGACCCCCGTAGCCAACAATTTCTTGTTGCTCTTCAAGATCGACACAAGATCCCAGTTCTCAAAAGTCACAAGAGTAGACAAGTTATCATGGAACTTTTGCAATTCTTCATCTTGTTCCAATTTAAACTTGATATCAGAATCTTCCTCCTTGACCTCAACCTTGATCTCTGGTTCTTCCATCTTCACGTCCTCTTCTTCTTTAACAGGATCCACATCTTCCTTTATAGATGTAGCTTCGTCTTTTCCTTCTTCCTTAATAGGTACAGCTTCATCCTCTTCATCGTTGGGATCCCACACAGGAGAATGGTTCACTATATTCCCAAAAGCTCTAGCAGCTGCGACTCTGGTCTCCCATTTGAAACTCTTTAAAAACGGATAAACTCTTCCAAGTAAATTCAAAGTCTCTTCAGGGTGTCCCTTTGCTAGATCGGATAATTGATCAGCAGCAGTGTTCCTTATGAACGGAGTAGACCCAGTTTCTAGGAGAACCACTAATCGATCTAATCTTGACATTTTATGCGGTGTGTGAATTTAGTTGATTTCACCCATGGGTAGTTGGTATGAATAATCGATAATTAATGATTGGAAAATGCTAATTGCTTTACGTTTTCAGCCTCCTGTTACACTTGAAGGTTGTATACGTGAAAAATAAAGGTCGTGTCTTTACTGGACTGAAAAAAACAATATTTGAGGAAATTCGAAGCTAATTTATATTTAGCGGCGAAAAAAACCATCCACAAAGAAGTGATGGGTTTTCGGTAGACGCACTACTTTTCAAATTATATAAAAGTGAGTTAGAATCCGGGTGGTTGTGAAATTCTCGGGATAGGGGGTTTTATTTTAAGGATGTGGGCGTTTGTTTATGGATGTAGACGTTTATTTATTAGGTGTCCACAGTGGTACAGAGATGATGGGTCACACAAGAATTAGCTCGGGTGTATGATCATGAGTGTATGATCATGAGTGTTCGGTGCAACAGTGGGTTAAGCGAACTTCTTCTCTCTATTTTGTTTGACATCTTTCTTTAAGCTGCTGATTTCTTCACTGGTGGCATTATATTTGACGTTAGTTTCTTGGTTCATTGGATTCTCTGGTGACTTGGCAAACTCTTTGTGGATCAAGTTCTTGATTTGTTGTAATCTCAAGCCAGGGTTCTCCTTTCTCAATTCTGGTAATCTCCTGTCTTCATAAGCCAAATAAGCAGCTTTGACCCTTCTTTCAGGATGCTTATCAAAATCTTTGTGTTGTAATCCACCATCCTTGGCAGTTAAAGCTAATGCTTCTAAAGCATTTTCAATCCCACTAGCCTTCAATTCGGGTTTATCTGCATTGAAGTCCAAGAAATCATCAATCTTACCTGTCTTCTTAGCAGCAATTTTAGCGGCCCCTCTTTGCTTATTGTTTGATGGTTTACTTGGAGCAGCGGCTTCTTCTGCTTGTAACAATGCGTCTCTTTCTGCTTTCTTTCTGGCGGCTTCTTCTTTCTTGAATTGAGCATCGTCCTTTTTCTTGTTTCCCTTCTTTGCACCATCTTCCCACTTTCCAGCTTCCTCAGCCTCAGCCGCTGCGTCAGCTGCTGCCTTTTTCTTGTTGGCGGTCTCTGCTTTTCTGGCGTTTCCTGCCACTTTCTTGGAATTTTCTGCTCCTTTCTTTGCCATTGTGGTGGTCAATATATATAAAAAGTCGATTTTTGACCGACTACGCAAAACGGCAATAATGGTAGACGCACGATTATTTTGCAGCATTTTCATTCAAACCATATAAAAGATATAAGAGTAGTTAAAGTCTTGACTTTTCAGTTCTAAGTTCGTTGTTCTTGAACACGATTCTTCCATTGACTCTTCCTTCTGCCAATTCTTTGAAATAAAACGGCAATTCTTCGAAATTGGCCGTGGTGATTTTGGGTGCAACTTTACCTAATCGAATCCATTCATTACACTGTAATTGTTCAGCATTGCAACCTCCGAAGTTGGCATAAGTGGTGACTTCTTTCCTCGCCAATGGGAAATTGAGATATGTGAGCTTGTAGTTACCTAATCCCACTAACACTATGGAGCCACTATTTCCTACATAGTTCTGACACTGTAAAAAGGTGGCAGCAAACCCACAGAAGTCGAAACACACATCGAAAGAGTTGACTTCATGAGGACTCTTGGAAATATCGGTATAGAATTCGGTGGCTCCGTATAACCTTGCTTGTTCTTCCAACAGCTGTTTAACATCACAAGCTACAATTGTACACCCGTAATTCTTTAAAATCTGAACAGCATTCAAACCCAACCCTCCTAGACCAAGAACCAATACTTTTGAAGTCACGTCTAATTCAGCCTTCACTTTGTTGACAGCATGCATTGGAGTCAAGATTGAATCAGATGCTACAGCCGCTTGCTCATACGAAACACCTTCAGGAATCGGAATCAATGTGGCCAAATTCTTCACCAACAAGTACTGCTGAAATCCTCCATCACTGCTGATTCCATATGCTTGGTGCTTCACACATGCATTGTCCTTTCCTCTCCGGCATTGCTTACAAGACCCACACGGAATAGGTATTGTCAAAGAGTACCTGGTGCCAACTTTGAACCGTGGATCGTCAGCAACGACACTTCCTGCTTTAGCGATTTGTCCAGCAATTTCATGGCCTAGAATAAATTTCGGAGGCACTTCTTTATCTTGCGCCATAAGTGTGTGAATATCACTCATACATAGTCCAGCCGCTTCTACTCTCAACAAAACTTCGTTGGATTTGGGTTCATGCACTGGTAAATCGTCATATCTGATGACTTCGTGCTTGCCACGTTCGTAACCGAACGCCAATTGTGTTTTAGGTATTTGCATCGTTAGTAAATAAAATCGTTAGTTTTTTCAAGTTGGAGATATTGCTCGAAATGTGGGGAGAAAAGCGCCGAAGTGCCGAAATTGATTTGGGGGACTTTTAACTGGGAACAACACGACGTGCTTGGTGTATGGATCCCTTGGTGAATTAGACAATATTAGGTGTATTTTATGGGGTTTTCTAGGGTGTTTAAGAAGGCTTTTATTTAGAGTTTTAGATGATGTTCTTTTAGTCTAAATAAAATAGTGAAAATCGCAAATCAATTGTTAAACGATATTTAAGGTGTGAAGAGTGGAGAGAGTAGAGAGAGAGGGGAGGAATAGAAAAATCACACTAAATGGTGTGAACAAGTATACGTCGACGAGGGTAACAGGATTGCTAGTCTGATAACTCGAAAGGTAAAAAATGGCAAAAATAAAAGGTGTTGTTTGGTGTCAAACGATCTGTATCTCGAAAATGTAAATTCTCAGTTTCTTCTATTATTCCTAATTGATTCCTAATTTGTGTTCCATCTCTGAATGGAAATCCTTCACATTCACCCCACTGGCGATGTCGTTCTTGTACACGTCTTCCCAATCAACGGAGGTCTCATTATTCATCAAAATATCTTTATGTAATTCATTGATGGAAGAACCACCCAACACTTGGGGCTTGAAATCTGTAGCGTCCACAATGTTCAATTCCATAGTTCTTTTGATAGGTTCTCCTGCTCCAAAGATCCTCCTATATGATTCTAATCTTGTTTGGTGTTGTGTTTCGTTCCAGTTACCAACTCTACCTTCAAGTGGGTGGCGGTTGTTGATCTTAGATGCCAAATTCGATGGTCCTTCTTGGTTTCTTAACACATCTTGCAAACCAGGAGCGTGTGATGCGATATCTCCAAACTGAGTGTGATTTATGGATGCCTGGTTGTTGCTTTCAGGGGTGACTCTTAAAGACTAGGGGAGTTAGTAACACATCACAAACACATGAATTGAAGCGTTCAAACACAAAGCAGTTGTGTTTGTGACGTTTTCTTCATGTTTTTATTCACTTTCTACGTACCATTTTCTAGTGGCGATATTGAACAATTTGAGGTTTTGAGAATCTTGTTTGGTGAGAACATAGATAAAAATGGTATGTACACTACAATCTATCAATTGGTTCGTCTGCATGGTTTTGGAGTGACACAGGGGTCTTCAAAGAAGAGGGAATCCACTTCCATTCTTCTGGTGTTAAAACTTGATTGTAACATAAAGTTCCAAACATGAGAAGGGAGAATCCAACCAATTGCATGAAATGGAAAGATTCCCATCCCATAGCCATTGCTAAAAGCCACACCAATAACGTTCTACATGAATCGATGGTAGAACGAGCTGTAGCACTAAGATGGAAAGTTAAGGAGATTCCGAAGTAGTTGAATGCAGATATCGAAAACATAGTCAAAACAGATCCAAGTAATACTTTGTTGGAACTGAACATTTGACTAAAGCTTTCATGAACATTGAATGGCAGGTCTTCGAACTTAGAAGGAGGCAAAGTAGATCCCATAATGAAGTTCATCACTACCATTGCAATCAAAAGTGCCGAAGCTCCGTAGAATCCTTCGTAGTACACTAATTGTAAAGGTAAGATTGGTTGTTTGATTAGAATATGTTCTTCTACCACGAACTGGAAAGCTTGACACAACTCGGCAATAATAGTTAAACAAACACCCAAAACAACCAAGCCAGAGTTTGTACTTGAAGTTTCATCGGATGTGCTATTTGAAGAACCACTAAGACCCACCAAAGCAATACCTAAAGTAACAATCAGTAAAGAGATCCATTCTAATTTACTGATCGTCTTCTTTAAGAATATCACCGATAAGAAAGCAACAAAAAGTACAATAGAACCTCTGAGCATCTGGTACACCGATACAGGGATATATATCAACCCAATATTCAATAAAGTGGTACCTGTCAAGTCACAAATAGAAGGTATACCTAATTTTAAAGACTTTGAGAATGGTAAATTAAAAGGTTCAACTCCTTCTCCATCAATAGGTTTGTAATCGTTTCTTCTAGTGAAACTGGTTTTGTACATCAACTGGTACACTATGTAGCACAACATTTCACCCACAAACATTTGTAATGTCTGTAAGGCAGGTTGTTCGAAGTTCTGATGTTTAGACACATCTGGACTGTCGCAATATTTGACACATTGGTTGTCTTGGAACTTTGTAAAGAGCGAATTAAGACATCCGGTGATCACTGTACCAATGACAAGCACCAACAATCCTCCTGCAGATACCATGTTGATAGTTTTGGAGAAGTGTTCAAATGACTTTTTGGAGAAGGTTCAAGTGACTTTTCGGTCCACTCATATGTGCGGTCGTGCGTGCATATAGACCGATCATCGAGATCTTTTGACGTGAGAGTGTTGAGACAAAGGGTAGGGGTTTGTGGTTCTGAAATACGGGTGATGAGAAAGGGGTGTAATTGAAAGAGTTTGTGGTGTTTGGATATGGTATAAGATGTGGTTTTTGGACTCGATTTCAAGACGTATTGACTGGGTATGTGGATTCTTGGTGTGGTGACGGATAAATTGTCGGTGACCAAGGCCCAATTGGTATTTATAAGGATACAGGCGGGTAATTATGCTCTTCCTTAGCCTATTGGTTCATTTTCAGTCCCAGATTCGTCTGTAAAAATGATTTGCAACCAACCCCAGATATCGATTTCTGGTTATGGAATAAAATTTGAGCCGCACGATGGTCATCTTAAGAATAATGGTAAAGGGTCATTTATGTCTATATAGAGGGCTGGATTTGGGATGAAAAAGACTGGGAAAGGGATAAAACAGCCCAGCGATCCTATTGGTTCACACTTGTCACAATTTCGAAACCTCTAACAGTCCAATTCATTAGATATAAGCGATTAAATTATAAAAACATGTTATATTCATGTTCAAGTGAGTTTAGTTGACGTTAAAGTACCACTTTTCGACCCGGAAAAACGACAAAACAAAAGTAACCTATTACTTCTAAACATTTAACTCCTTCCTAATCCTTTCCCATCAAAAACCATCCATTCAAACCACCCCTTTCACACCGTTTACTAGTAAAATATATTTATGCGTGTTGAACAAATTTACCCGGATACCAGAAAATTTTTTTAAAAGCCATCGAAAAACGAAAAAACATTTTATTAATTTTTCACCTTAGTAAACTAATAGAATAATTAAATATAATGGCTTTCGGTGATTCAAGAGGTAGAGGAGGTTCCAGAGGGGGCTCCAGAGGTGGTTCAAGAGGTGGTTTCGGTGGTGGCCGTGGAGGATCCAGAGGTGGATTCGGCGGTGGAAGAGGTGGTGGAAGAGGTGGATTTGGTGGTGATAGAGGTGGAAGAGGTGGTAGAGGTGGACCAAGAGGAGGCGCCAGAGGTGGAAGAGGTGGTAGAGGTGGTGCCAGAGGAGGTGCTAGAGGAGGTGCCAAGGTTGTCATCGAACCTCACAGACACGCTGGTGTCTTCATTGCCAGAGGTAAAGAAGATTTGTTAGTCACTAGAAACATCGCTCCAGGTGAATCAGTGTACGGAGAAAAGAGAGTTACCGTCGAAGAACCAGCACAAGCAGAAGGAGACCTTCCAACCAAGATCGAATACAGAGTGTGGAATCCTTTCAGATCCAAATTGGCTGCTGGTATTATGGGTGGTATCGATGAACTTGGTATTGCCCCTGGTAAAAAAGTGTTATACTTGGGAGCTGCTTCTGGTACTTCTGTTTCTCACGTTTCTGATGTTGTTGGACCAGAAGGTGTGGTTTATGCTGTTGAATTCTCTCACAGACCAGGTAGAGAATTGATCGGTATGGCCAAAAAGAGACCTAATGTCATCCCTATCATTGATGATGCTAGACACCCTCAAAAATACAGAATGTTGGTTTCTATGGTTGATGCTGTTTTCGCCGATGTGGCCCAACCAGATCAAGCCAGAATTATTGCATTGAACTCCCATTTGTTCTTGAAAGACCAAGGTTTGGTTGTTATTTCCATCAAGGCTAACTGTATTGACTCTACTGTTGATGCTGAAACTGTTTTCGCTAGAGAAGTGCAAAAATTGAGAGAAGAAAGAATCAAACCTTTAGAACAGTTGACTTTGGAACCTTATGAAAGAGACCATTGTATTGTTGTGGGTCGTTACATGAGAAGCGGTGTTAAGAAATAAATGTAAAGTAGGATTAGGTAGTATCTAAAATGTATATCTTTGAAGAACATGGACTATATGCAGTACAAACCATTCACTTGTATCACAGACTATGTGCAGTCCACGAACTTGATCCCGTTGCATCATTTTTCGTGTGGGAAAAAGAAACCGCTTCTGTAACGATATAAAACATTCTTTTTTTGTACACTTGCCACTTAAGTGAACATAACTGTTAAGTCACAAACGGCTTTTAAACACACAAAAACACTGCACACAAACACATCACACAAATCACAAACGCGTCAACCACAAAAGCGATTTCCAGCATGGATTCTGATACGTCAAATACTCGCTTGTCCTTCAGGGACAAACTAAAAGGTCAGCCGTCTCCACCGGTTTCAGACGTTTCCGAAGAGCCAGAACGACCAGAACAACAAGAACAACAAGAGCAACAAGAACAGCCAGATCAACAAGAAGATCCCAATGTGATTGAAGTAGTATCGGGAGATGAGCACGAAGACAACGAACATATCGATTCAGAGGTGGTGATTGTGGGAGAAAACTCCAATGCCAGACCTTTAAACCCCAACAACGACAATAATGACGATGTGGTGATCACCAACGTGAACTCCACCCTACCTCGTCGGAGACCATTTGCAGAAATAGCCGAAGATTCTGAGGACGATCGATGGTATCATCGAATAGAAGATTACAGTGACCTCGAGAATGGGCATTACCACGAACATCCGGAAGAGGACCTGTGGTCTGACAACTCGGATCCTGGGATAGTGCGCACGCTCTTTATGTTGGATGAGCAGAGGAGAAGAATGAGGGAACAAGAAGCTAGAGATGCCGATGTTGTTGTAGTGAATGAGAGAAGCGTTCCACAACCAGAGAGATGGACTGGGATTTTCTATCCACCAGCAGAAGGTGTGGCTGAAGAACGTACCAGAAGAAATTACTTGGATCGGTATTTCCCAGAATCACAGCGGTTTCCCCAAGATACTGATTCAGTCAGTGGTAGAACCAGACGAAATACAACTTTTGTAAGTACACCACCAGAAGATGAAGGGGATGTCTTTAGACGGATGTTAACAGCTAGATTGTATGAACAGTTCGGTGTACCTCCTTCAGTAGCTCAAAGTATGGCAGAAGTGACTACTAGAGGTAATGTGGACACATCTATCATGGAAAGAATTGAACGAGATAATGACAGAGAGGTCGATAGGAGACTCGAAAGTGAAAACACCTATAATAGACAGTTTCTTCTTAAGAAGAAATCTGACATCAAGAGAGAAGTGAAAGGTTATACTAGTGATATATTACAGGATTCAAATATTGGCTGTGAATTATGTGGAATAACTTTGGGGGAAGGTATCCCAGAAGACTTCAAAAGTGATCAGAAGTATGCCAAAGATTTGGAAAGGTACCAGAAACAATTCAGAGTAAGTGCCCCTTGGTTCTGTACACAAATACTCGACGTGGATAAAGATCTTAGTAAGAGAGTGTTTTTGTCCAAGTGTGGTCACATGTTTTGTGGAAGGTGCATTAAGAATATCGGCAACAGGCCCAAAGGTAGAATCAATAAGAAGCTCAAAAGTACAATAGCCGACCCCAGAGTCATTGCACCACCATCTTGTCCTGGTGAAGGATGTGAACACAAGTTTAGGGGTAAGAGATCATTCACGGAATTGTATTTTTAGTTCTCATTTGACTCATTATGTATTCAGGAAGTAATTAGAAATAAATAGCTACAAGGTTAATCAATTCTAGCCTCTGATAATGTCAAAGGTTTGATGTTATTGGAAAATACCGAACTACCATTCTTGAATCTGTTGATTTTCTTTAATTTTTCACGAACAACCATCACAGGTACTGACAGTTTAGTAACCAAATAGTTAGATAAAGATCCCAACAACACTCCTTTAATAGCAGATTGACCCCTAGAACCAACTATAACCAAAGTTGGGGTAAGATTATCTATCAATTCCAAAATCAAGTGACGAGGAATTGGATGATGAATTATTTCAATGACTATATGAATTTGCAATTTTGTCAATTTCAATAAGTTCAAAACCTGTTGTTTAGCATTGTTTAACATATTCAAACGGTGTTGTTCTCTACTCGTTTCATTTGCTAAATTTCCCTTTAAATGATGGTTATTATCGGTATCTTCAATAACATAGACAATAAACAAAACACTTCCGTCTGTTAACACAGTCCCCAAAGACCATTCTAATGCAAAGATCGATTCAGGTGAAAAATCCATACACAACAAGAACATCTTTGGTTTAACTTTAGGGTCAATTAATTGGAAGAAATTACCTCTGGTGATGGTTTGAACTACTCTAGATTGGGTTCTATTGCTATCAAGTTCTCCTTCTACAATTGTCTCATTTAATCTGGATGCGAACTCACTATCCAACTTATCTTCGATAGCCGATGTGTAAGGTATCATGAAATCTTTGTCATCATCACTGTCGGAGGTTTCAACTGCTTGATCATCTTGGTGGTTGTTGTAATGTGGAGAACCATTTTTGAATTTTTCATTCTCTTGTTGGATAATCTTACGTCTGTAACTTGAATAATCCTCAAGTTTCTGCTTTCTAGCACTGACATCTTGTTCACTCTTAGCCAAATCAACATTCCTACCAGTTAAACTATTCTTTTCGTCTTTCAATTTCTGTAATGCTTCTTCATCAATCGGTTTCCCTGCTGATTTAGCATTGGCAAATGCTCTCTCAGAAGCCGTCAATTCTTCTAATTTCTTAACAGTTGAATGATCACTCAAGTTCGAATTCTCTAAGATATTGGATATCTCATTGATCTTCTCGTCCCTACATGCAAAATTGGGCAAAATATTCCCAGTATCGCCATATTGAAATTTCTCTTGGTTATCATCGTCACTTATATGTTCCTCTTCACTAGGCTCATCATAATCGTCAATAAGAGTATCTTCAGGACCAGACTTTTTGCCATCCAAATCTCTAGCCAATCTTTCCAGCGGATCGTGATTTATAATAGACCATTTCAAGTTGTTCTCTTCGTGCAGTTGAGAGCTGCTTCGAGAATGGTTTTCTGAGGGTGATTGAGATCTTCCTCTACTCATACTTTTTTGGATGATTGCGAGCCTTTCGGCTTCCAAACGTGATTGACGAGTATCCATTATTGTTAGTAAGAAACTTCAAAACCTTCAAAATCCCCAAATGTTCACAATTGGTCTTTGTTTAAGGCTTGGAATTTAACTTCTGATGCCAAGGGTTTCAGTGAATTTTAAATGATAAGTGCGGAAAGGATACGAGTCGTGCTTGGCACAAAAAAGCCTACATTAGTTAGTGTCTCCCCGGATTTCAGATGCATAAAGGTACTTTATTTATATATAGCTAGTCTTCAGTTTGGTCGAGGTATTCTACGAGAATGGAAGCTCCTGATTTCAAATGGTTGGTGACCAGGTCATCTAGCTGGTCAAACACTTTTTTCGGGTACGGTTGCACCAATTCGAAGTTGAATTGGAAGTATGAAGTGTAGTTGTCCACAGTGATGTCGCCAAAATCCATATGAATTTCATCTTCTGTGTCGTCTTGAGCCAAGGTGGCTTCTAGGTGCAAATACAAGTGAGACAATTTGATATCACCAAGTTTGAGGATCATTCGTTGTCCACTAGGTAATTTGATTTGAATTCGTGCAGTCTGATTCTCATTAACACTATCAAACCAGTTGGTGTCAATAAGATGCTTTAAAAATGCTTTTTTCTGTTGGGAAAGTTTGGCATCATTCTGTTGTTTGAGCTTCTCTGTTTTCTTGACCTTGTCCATTTCTAAAGATTTCTGGTATGCATCGTCTTGTTTCTGCTTGAGAAGTCTCGAGATCTCCAATTCTCTCTTATCTGTCAAAACACTCACCACTTGTGGTTGATAGTGGTTGATCAACTTGTCCAAATTATGAGAGATTTTGTGACAAGTAGACTTCAAATGATCTGGAGTTATGAAATTGTATGAAACATTGGATTTGTACAAGATAGACATTGAAGCCATGACATTTGGATTATTTGTCACGTTGTTAATCAACATAATGAAAGGAAGTTTCTTCACTTTGTAGGTTTCACCAATTTCGTAAGATTCCGGGTTTTTTTCTACGTTGTTCAAATACACCACCGAATTGAAGTTCTGGTTATGATTTTCTGCACCAAAGTTCTTCACAAACACTTCGTCAGAAAACAATTGTTGTAAAAACTCTTCACATTCTTCTGAATTATTCACCAATAGCACCAAAAACCATTTACGGTGTTCCCGGCACTCATCGTATACTTGGTTGAAATTTTCAGTCTTGATAACCAAGTTCTCATACGACTTCGTTAACTGTTGGATATCACGGCTATTGGTGAAATCAATCTCATCCTTTTCGCCTTGTTCATTATCAAGAAGTTGTTCGTACTCAAACTTCGAAGGGAAACTGTTCTTTCTTATCTCGGTCTTGAATATAAACTTCAACACCAGGTAAAGCAACGACACCAATTTATTAGGCACAAAAAGAATCAAAAATACCACCAAATTCAACGATTTCACAGTCTTATACTGCCACGTAGTATTAGCAAGCAGATTGAAGTTCTTATTGATCAATTCCGTCTTACTAAGATTCAAGCCTATTTCCAACTGCCAATTATTAGAGATCTTAGGAGCATAGGGTAACTTGGGAATCAAATCCGATAAATCGTAGGCCGAACTCAACGTCGTATGTGTAGAGTGGGTGTTATGAGTGTCCGTCTCATGAATGTTAACTCCTGACGTGTAAGCAGAAGTATCTATCAGTTCTTCCGTGGTCACCTGTTCTGTGGTTGATTCCGACACAAAACCTGAATCGAAAAACGACGAAATGGAATTATTCAAATCCCAATCATGTATATCCAACAATCTGACAATGTTGGACGTATCATCTTCACTGGAATCAGTTATAGCTCTGAATTGACTGATCAAATCTTGCTGCTCAGAAGAAAGACCATCCATGACGAATAATGCGACAAAAGAGTGAGCTGCATGAAAAAGGTACCAAAAAAATAACCGCCGCTGTAAGAATCACACACAGTGACTTGTTCACAGCCAACCAGTGATATGAACCGTGATATGAACAGCGGTATGAACAGTGAAATGAACCGTGATATGAACCGTGTACCTAACCCGACTCGCCAGTTTTTCCGCAGAGTCAAATGACTCAATCCTATTCTTAGTTACATCCTCGGTGAGCTTATCGGTACAATTCATGTGTCGAGAAACCTTACCGGTTTAAAGGAATCCGAAGGAGATGTTGTGGAAGTAATTTGCAGATTTTGGTTGACTTTGAACATTGTCAAACAGTTGCTTTAGACTTCACCTCATCTGCAGATTACCTTGCTATCGTCTGCAGGCCCCCATCTTGTTGGTGCAAAGTTCGCTAAAATTTCTTTTCCGGTTAGCAATTACGCTGGCCTCGTTCTCTCTATTTTTTTTTTTTCACAGCTACTTATAAACCCTTTTTTCCCAGTGATTTTGTTTTGAATAACAAACTATCTATTCATTATGTCGTTCCAGAAGATCTTATCTTCCAAAATCACCAAGTCTATTGCGGTTGGTACTGGTATTTTGGGTGGAACTGTGATATACTTGGACTTTATTAAGCCTCCTAAGTCTGCTAATTTGACTAATAATTACGCTCCTTTAGTGAAAAGTCTCCCCCCACCACCTTCGAGATCTCAATTATTGGAGAATTTGGCCGATGATAAGAAGTTTGATTTGTTGATCATCGGTGGAGGTGCTACTGGTACAGGTACGGCTGTGGATGCTGTTACTAGAGGTTTGAATGTTTGTCTTTTAGAAAAGAATGATTTTGCTAGTGGTACTTCGTCTAAATCCACCAAGATGGCCCACGGAGGTGTGAGATACTTGGAAAAGGCCATCTTTCAGTTATCGAAAGATCAGTTGGATTTGGTTATTGAAGCTTTGAATGAACGTGGTAATATGCTTAGAACTGCTCCTCATTTATGTTCGGTACTTCCTATTATGATTCCTGTTTACAAATGGTGGCAGATTCCTTACTTTTTCGTTGGCTGCAAAATGTATGATTGGTTTGCAGGCCATCAAAGTTTGAAGTCTTCAACTATTTTGTCTAAAGCAACTACTGCTTCTTTGGCTCCAATGATGGATGATTCTAATTTGAAAGCTTCTTGTGTTTACCACGATGGTTCTTTCAATGATGCTAGAATGAATTCCACTTTGGCAGTAACTGCTATTCAAAATGGTGCTACTGTGTTGAATTATATGGAAGTGAACCAATTACTTAAGAATGAAGATAATCAAATTGAAGGTGTTTTGGCTACTGATTTGGAAACTGGTAAGAAGTACAATATTAAAGCTACTTCGGTGGTTAATGCTACTGGTCCTTTGGCTGATAAGGTGTTGGAAATGGACAAAGATCCAAAAGGTTTGCCACCTCCTGTTTCTCAAGCTCCAAAGATGATTGTTCCTTCAAGTGGTGTTCATGTTGTTTTACCAGAATTCTACGGTCCTCAAAATGTCGGTCTTTTAGACCCTTCCACTGCTGATGGTAGAGTTATGTTCTTTTTGCCATGGCAAGGAAAGGTTTTATGTGGTACTACTGATACTCCTTTGAAAGATGTTCCAAGTTCTCCTGTTCCAAGTGAAGAAGAAATTCAAGATATTTTACACGAATTACAAAAGTATATTGTTTTCCCAGTTAACAGAGAAGATGTTTTGAGTGCTTGGTCTGGTATTAGACCTTTAGCTAGAAACCCAGATCTTGTTCCTGATGGAGCTGCTGGTGCTGGTTCCACCCAAGGTTTGGTGAGATCTCATTTGGTTTACACTTCTCCAACTGGGTTGATTACTATTTCTGGTGGTAAATGGACTACTTATAGAGAAATGGCCGAAGAAACTGTCGATACTGTTATCAAGAAGTTCAAATTCACCGATAAGAACTTGAAAGCTTGTCAAACCAACGACTTGATCTTGGCTGGTGGTGAAGATTACTCCAAGAACTACTCTGCCAGATTGATTCACGAATACAGAATTCCTTTGAAGTTGGCCAAACACTTGTCTCACAACTATGGTTCAAGAGCCTCTCTTATCTTGGAATTGTACCGTCAATCTGACTACAACAAGTTACCTATCACATTAGCTACAAGCAAATCTTTCAAACCATCTGATGCTGGTACTTCTGAAGATAACAGTTTGTCATACCAGAACTTTGACGAACCTTTCACCATTGCCGAATTGAAATATTCTTTGCAATACGAATACACTAGACATCCAATTGATTTCTTGGCTAGAAGAACCAGATTGGCTTTTTTGAATGCTAGACAAGCTTTAAGTGCCGTTGATGGGGTTGTTGAAATAATGAAGTCTGAACTCAATTGGTCTGATTCTGTCACCGAAAAGTACAGAGAAGAAACCAAGAAATACATTGGATCTATGGGTATTAATCCTAATGATTTCGATGTTAAAGACTTTGTTGTTCAATGATTTAGAGATATAGAATATGATAAAAGGTTTGACTGCTCAAGCCCATGACAGAGTATATAGTGTGTATTATTACAAGATACTTACATATAATTACAATTTATCTATACTTTGTGCATACCTTATCGATAATGGTATATACATGGTCAAGATCTTTTTTCGGTATCAAAAACCATTCCACATGTATGTTATAACCATTTACGAACAACTCGTTCGATCGAAGCGTAGCTATACTGGTTCCCAAACACCCTTTACAATATACCAAACCTCTACCATATTTATCCCTCAATATCCTATGAACATCTCTCTCTGCTTCAGCAAGCAGATGGTTCACTCTAAACCCATCATTTTGAAACGTTTTGTACTCTTTCATATTTAGTCTTTTAAACAAGTCTGTTAATTTGGGCCTTAGTATCTTGTCTGTTCGTGGATTAACCACCAACAACTTATGATTGCATTTTTGTTCCCATTGACCCAACCGTGCCTGAACATTCACACTAGTCATTCCTATTTTCACCAACATGAACTCGTTCTGTCGGTAATTGTATGACACCCAATCTTTGGTTTTACTATTGGGTAGGTTCTTTACCTTGAACCAGTCTTTCTCTTTGGTGAGAAACTTCTCCAACGTATAGATGTATATAAACCCCGGTTTTTTTACTGGTTTGTCCTCATGCTTAACTCCAGTGTCTTTCTTCGACACCCCGGTGTCCTTTTTCGACACTCCAATGTCCTTTTTCGGAGAACCGGGCTTCTTTGGAGATCCATGATCTTTGGATTCCTTGGACTTATCTGATCTTTTGCTAGAAGCTTTGCTTTTCGCTGGAGACTTCGAATTCGCTTGTGTCACATGATGGTGACAGTATCCGTCCGCTGCTTCCAACTTACATCGTTCTCCTTTGGTCGTAATTCCACGACATTGCATTCTTATCTATTTTATAAACAATGCGAAAAGTTCAATAAACGAATTGGCTGCAACTAAAATTACCTAAAAGAGACACTTTTCACAAACATAAACCATGTTACAGGCCACAGAGCCGCCATTTCCACACTTCTCATCCACACGACTCACCCACACGACTCGCCTACACCACTCATGGTGCATTCGCCACAATACCAAGTGCTGTTAAACCACCTGCTTACATAATCGGTTAACTTTGATGGGTTCTTTGTTCTATATGCAAGACAAGCCGCACACACTTGTATGTACATAAAGAGGCCGTCTTCCGGTTTACACTTCTGCAAGTATGGAAACGAACACATCGACTGAAACAAACTCGGAAGTGCCGAAAGATTCATGTGTTCTGGCGGCAAATGTGGTTTCTGCGCAGACGAAACAAGACACCAAACCTCATAAGGCCAAGAGAAAGGAGCCCAAGAGAAAGGAGCCCAAGAGGAAGAGATCGAAAAATGGGTGTATAAGTTGCAAACAATTACGTATCAAATGTGACGAAGTCAAGCCTACTTGTGAGTATTGTACAGCTACAGGTAAAGAATGTGTTTATGTAT
Source organism: Yamadazyma dushanensis (assembly GCA_030571835.1). NCBI lineage: Eukaryota > Fungi > Ascomycota > Pichiomycetes > Serinales > Debaryomycetaceae > Yamadazyma > Yamadazyma dushanensis. The sequence continues at coordinate 481,188 of JAJLYZ010000007.1, read as the reverse complement.
TGAAAAATGTGGGAGAAGACAGAAGATTAGTTCGTAGGAAAGACTTATTGGCCACTCAGATTATCAGTCATGCAGTAGATTTGAAGTCCAAATCGACCAGAAGTCTTAACTCTATACGGAAACAGTTGGGAATAAGTGTTTTTGAACTTAAGCTTTTGTACTGCTATAAGGATTTTGTTGGACCATTAGTATCTTTTGGTGATGGACATCTTGAGAACATTTTAATTATAGAAGCTCCCAAACTCTTCGCTACATCCAAAGTCGTTAGGAATGGAGTGTTGAGCTTCTCATGTGTGAGTCACTGGCCATTTTTGACAGGAGGTTTGGCAACTGTTGAAGAGTTTAAAGGATATAGTGTGGAAGATACAATCTCCAAGTATCTAGCCACTTCGAAAGTTCAGAAGATTGGCTTGAAACGAAACGTGCTGATAACTGGATTACCAGCCAAAGAGTTATTTGATGACAATTTACAGTTTCTAGAAGGAACGAAAGAGAATTTGTTCAATACAACCAATCGATACTTCATAGGATTGGTCAATGAATGCAATAAATTGCTTATATCAAGTGGTGATCCACTAAAACCTTTGGGTGATATTCATAAAGACGAAGCCAAGGGGTTGATTGTTGGGATTGTTCTTATTTATGGATTCCTTGGTGTTCATTCTCATAATATTGTTCCGTTCATGAAATTTGATGAACATGACGAATATGTATATGACTTTGACCAACTAATCAACTTGAACAACGACCTTTTAACCATAGGTCAGAATTTGAGAGACTTGGCTGTGGTGGCTTCATGTGCTTTGGGAAAGCCAGAACCTCCTGGGTTTCTTAAACTGTTTGACTGTGGCTGCCATTTTGTATCTCCTTTAACGACAAGATTGGCAGTGGATTTAGAGAACGATACTCAAGAGACGAATAAATACTGTCTATTTGATGTTATAAAGAAATTGGAAGGCTGTTTAGCGGTATCTCATAATTTCAATTCACCAGTGCCATCATTCAAGTTTCTCATCATGATTGAAACAGACTTCAGAAACTTGGCCAGATGCAAGAACTTGTTTGCATTAAGAATCTTGTATGTGTTTGCATACATCTGTCAAAATTGTGGTTTTGGTTTATTTGATGACAAGAACATTTGGAAAGACTACATGATTTGGTTCAAGAATTACAACCTCAAGTTAGGCGGTTGGAAATACAGATTCGACCACGATCTCTGGTTTATTGTAGAACACAAGTTGAATGCTTCTTGGAAAACCATCAATCAATTCTTGACCATAGATCCTGAAACGTTCGTCAATGGGTCGGGGTCTGCCACTGAAACGTTCGTCAATGGTTCTGAACCGTTGGATGTGGCTCTGTTTTCTGATGCTTTTGATATCTTTAACTTTGACCTTTCATTAGACCTTTACTAGAATTTGCATACGTCTTCACTTATATTACTTCAACTCAAGTTGGTGCATTTCTTCTGTTAACTTATTGGCTCTTGCCTTTTTCAATTGGTTACTTCTCTTTTTGTCACTGACTTCATGTTGAGCATCTCTGTAGAATTTGTCTTCCTCTACATCTTCTTCAGCACCACCATATTTAACTTGAAATTCAGTCAATGGCTCTTTTAAGATGTTACGGATCAGTTCATTGGCAATTAGCTGGTTGTGCACTCCGAAACCAAAAGCCCACTTCAAATGAATTAGTCTAAGGTATAAGAACCAACTATTTATTTGAATAGACCTGGTTCTGCTCAATTTGATGTAGTTCATATCCATCATATTGTTTAAGATTTCCATACCTTCAGTACTTCTCTTCAAGATCTCAATTCTCGTTTCAAAAGATCCAAAATTCTTCACGGTGTTGAATACATCTCTGAAGATGGAATGAGCATGCTTCTTATCTTTCTTACTGATCTTCTTATCATTCAAATTGACCAATCTTTCCAAAATGGTCAATAAATGCTCCTGTTCGTAGTATGGAGAATTGTAGTTATACTCTTCATCTTCATCATCTCCTTCATTGTCGTAATGGTAGATCTCATAACATAAGGCAATAATTCTTCCACTAGCCTTACTCAAATCCACATTTAAGTCATTATCCAAAATGTCCAAGAGCTTAGGAACCAATTCTTCAATCATTTGATTCAAAAATTCAGTCCTAGGCAATAATGTTAACAAACATCCTACCCCATGTAATCCACTAATACCAATAAAAGTCTCACCACCTTGTTTAACATTGATATCATTAACAATTCTTTGATCACTTAACTCGTCAAAGAAAGTAGAATACTCTCTGTTACCTTCTTTAAACTCTCTCATAGTCGTCAAAGCACTCAAACAGTAACCTTCACTTAACTCAAATAACCAATTGACAATCTCATCAATACCAAACCCTGAAGAATCATTATGTAACACCATCAATAAACTCACATACCCCGTAATTATATGACTCTTGTTCTCATTTGTGATAACAGAGTTACTTGGTTCAGTAATCAAGAACCTAATATGATTTATAAACTCAGTGTCTGCCACCCCACTAAACTCATCAATATCACTGCAAATAAGAGCAATAATACATCTATAAAGAAGCAAAAACTCTTGAGATGACCTGTAATCGTTCTTGGTGAATATGAATATCAAATCCAGCACGTGTTCTTCTGTCACATAATCGGAAGTGCCAAGTCTGTCTTCATTATATGTAAGCAATGACTTTATAACAATCAATTTATATAGCTGAGCTAGTATCAATTCTCTGGACTCACTGGACACTTCTGTACGGCTGACATTCAATGATTTGATCAATTCGTTGATACTTGAACTTGAAGTCACTCTTGCTTTATTTAATTCATCCACAGTTTCTTGTTTGAAGTCGTAGTTCTTTTCTCTCCATCCTTCTAGGTTCTCTAATTTGGAGGTTAACATTTCTTCCAAACTGCTGAAAGCAAAGTCCAACTGTCCATTCTCTTCTCCATCTGGACGTGGTGTACGGGCCCGAGACCCTGCTCTGGACGATAAATTTGAATCTTTGAAGTCTTTCAATGCCATTTTTTGATGATGTGATGTTTGGGATTGTTACAGTATTTATATGACTGCTGTGTGCAGTTGGTAGAGACACGACCTTGGTATGTCCGAGACCTTGCACCCGAAAGGTTAGTCATTACGTAGGGAGAGAAGTTGAAGAGTAGACAGTTGATCTCGGCCGATGGAAGCACAAACACAAACACTTACTCATGTGTTTTTCATTCATTATCATTTCATTCCCCTATTAAACAAGTCTCTCAGAAAACTATCTCATTAGGTAAAGCATATACCTTGTGTCCATTCTCCCTGACAGTCTGGTTCTGCTTATCTGCAGGTAGAGACTTTCTCATATCATATCCATCTATGTTATCATCTAGTTTGTTTCTATCAAAAGGCATTTCTTTTCCATAATATCCTACCACTCTTCGGAAGATACTATACCCCAACTTTTCATACAATTGCAATGCTAAAGTGTTTGTTACCTTCACAAACAAATCAATGAACAACGTATCGTCCGGTTTCTTGTTCACGATATCTTCTAAGAACAAACACAAATCAGACGCCAAACCTATTCTTCTGTACTGATTATTCACAGTCACTGCTGATATATGAGTGTGCCATTCGAGCTTGGAGAGCTTCCCTTCATTCTTACCAATCATATACCCGCTGATGTCATCAAACTCCACTGATTTGAAGAATAATGACGGCCATCTAATAAGATAATCGAAGTAGAAGTCGAGGGGATAATTCTCAGTTAAAGGGTCCAAATTGATGGAATTGATGTGAAACAAATCCTCAAGTTGAAATGGTTCGTAAGATGTCATGTTATCTACCTGTTTTCTTTCCGCTAACAAGCAAAATACTTCAATCTATATTACAGGTTAAATTAACCACTTCAATGTATTTGATTATTTCGCAACCTAAAAAAATTTTTCATATAACAACTTGAAATCATGTTTGGAGGTCCAGGTCAAGACTCAGAAGAGCAAAGAAAATTGCAAGAAAAATATGCCAATGACACTTTAAAGACTGCTGGATTCATTGCCGGTGCTTTGTGGGTGACTCCTGTCGTATTCCATTTCATTAAGAAACACTTCACTTGAAGGGCCTGTACATATATTCCCACCTCAATATACATTGTATTATAGTGAGTTTCAATCTTCCAACTGCATCAAGTTATCTCTTAACTTCCCGATCTTACTTGCCAAGTTGTTAAATTCGAATCTTTGGGAGATTTTAGATGCTGCAATCAATGCTTTATCATTTTTCATCAATTTGGCAATGGAAAATGATTTACCCAAGTCTCCGGTTTTACAACTATTGGCGAATAATTTTAAAAGCGACTTGTCGAAAAGATTGGTGTAGAATTCCAACTTCTCTTGCATTTCCTCTGTGAATTCTTGTAAGCTTTCATCTCCCAAAGAATCATTGATCATCTTTCCCATAGTTATGGATCTGATAAAGTTCTCTTCTAACACATTATCAGATTCTTCTTCTTGTTCTTGTTCGGTTGCTAAACTGATGGGTAATTTGATCTGGACTTCAATTGGCATAGGTAACGGAAATCCTGGATAATTCTCTTGGTTCTTGATTAATAAACAGTTTAACTTATCATTGTATAAACCCAAGGGCCATACTTTCCAGTTCTTCTTCATATCATTACCTTCAGTTACCGAGTCTCTACAGTTCAACACAGGAATCCATTTACTGTTCTTAGGTTCTCTCCAATTGGATAAAACAATCAATGTATCATCATTACCTGGAACCAAACATGGATCGTTATACTCATTGAAAAATATACCTTTGATCAAAGGTAAACTCTTGTTTTTGGACTTCTTTAATGGCAAGATACAATCTTGTTGAAGGAATCTGTTGTCTTCTTCCAAAATGATGGAATATGAGTATAAACCTGCTGATAATTTGCTCACAACAAACACCACTTTATCATTACATATTATGGATACGATTGGACTTATTTTTAAGATATCCAAGCATAATCCGTGTCTATTGAAGTATCTCAAGTACCCCAAGTTGGTGCCTACTATGATGGTGAATTCTTCGTTATTTGTGATGGATACAGAAGTGATAAACTCATCTTTTATCAATGGAATCTTTTTATCCCAACTACTCAGGTCCGATTCATGGTTCCTATAGTAGACAGTACCGAAGTTTTTCTTTTGGTTATGATTTGATTCGCCAAATACTATTCCGTACTGATTTATACCACACAAATCGAACTTGTTAACATCATTGAAATGATACTCTTTGTTTATGGATCTGTCGAAGAACGAAACAGTGATACTTTGGGTTTGTTCCTCGGTTTTAACAGCCCAAACGTATCCTATAGAGTTCATGGTGATGTACCTTCTCTCAACTTGAGACGATGTGCTGAATGGCGTGGAACCTGGGGAGTAAGGTATAATGTCTTCTTGTTCCACAAAAAGTGCAGGACTGGCCAGTCTACGTTCATTAGGCTTATGACGTTTTCTCTGGTTCAAGATGTGATTGACATCCTTATTGTAATAAGGAAATCTTTCATCTTCATCATCGTCATCACTGGCATCGATGATAGAGTCATCAATACCCTTGGCTCCGGTATCTGAGAACAAAGCTTCATTACTACTATTACCATCACCTTCTGGAGTTTCAACAGCAGGTGATACTGTTGGTAACTGTTCTGACAAATCCTTTAAGAGCACAACCACACCATTGTTTGTTCCCAAATACAATTGATCATTTGACCATGTCAAATTGATGAATAAATCAGAAGAATTCAATTCAAACAGTTTGACCAACTCCATAGAAGAAGAGTCGAGGATTGATAATTTACCTTTGGTCAACACTGCCAGTAAGTTCTTGTTCGACTTGAAGTCTATAATAGGTTCGTTGATTCGCAATTCACCAATCAATTCACCGGTTCTATCATACTTGTTAATAGAATTGATAGCAGTTGGTGCCAACATATCTGAATTTTTAGTCCATTGACAAGACGTGGCCACCAATTCAGCAGCATGTTCTCCATCATACTCGATTTCATCCATGGAAGTGTGGATTTTAGAACATAATACTCCCTTCAATGTCTGGGTCAAGTTCAATTGTTCGTTGATAGCAGAATAAAGTTGAATATCTCCATTGGATAAACTGATAGATAAAGTCTCAGACGTACCATCGTATGACAATCCTACCAATTGGTGAGGCAACGAGATTGTCACGGCCGGACTGGAGTCTAACGAGTCTTTGTCTTCAATAGGAATAACTATCAATTTTCCATCATCACCTCCACACACCACTCGTTTTCCTTCGTTTATAAAAGCAGCATGTCTCAAGGGTAACTCACTACGATATAACAACCCCATAGACTCCCTGGCTTCCAAATCAATCAACTCTAAATGACCAGCCGTGTTTGTAACGAGTAAATTATCATTTAATTGAGCGATGGAAGTTAAATTCTCTAAAATGTCAATAGAATGAGGTTCTAAGTCGGGATTTTTCGTATCGAAGACCTTCAAAATCCCAACACTATTTCCCACAAAGAACTTGTCCAGCTGCAGACCAAATTCAACCAAGGAATTCCCATCTGGAAAAGCAGCTATCTTGTCTTGTTTGAGAGACATGGTTATTTTGATACTTTTCATCGCGACGCGTTTTGATACAAAAATACATTGATGTGAAAAGACGCAAAGACGATTGGAACAGAAGAAGATGGGCACAAAGCACAGCTAACAAGGATACGAGGTGGATGCACCATGGATCTTGCAGTGATGGGTCACCTTAGACCAACTTATCATCCTTACACCGGACCCCTACACCAACATTTCACCCTCACACCAACTTCACATCCTCACACCAACTTAACCCAGACACCAACTTCACACCAACTTAACCCCTAACCAGCTTCACCCTAGTCTCCACCACCCCACATACAATTCACACCAACCGACCAAACCTTCCTTTAAACTTTACTTGACATCATTTGTTTACCGCTCAGGTACAGCCCTTTTTGTTTACGGTTCTTCATATGATTTCAAAATTCCCTTTTAGGTATTTCGCAGCCATTTAGCAGGTGAAACATGAGGGATTTAACCTAAATAATGAGGGAATTTGACAAGCATTGAACATGGCGTAGCTAACTGGTGATGTCCGGCTGCTGTCACAAAGGCTTTAATGTGGCTGTTTGTTTACCTGAGGGATTTTGTCTGCTGTTTCAGCGAATGATACTGGTAGAAAACACAGCCATACCAGTGACGTTATGGTTTTGGGTCCGTAAGTTTATATAACAGGTCGTATCCTGTAAGCATATATACACGAGGAATGGACCACAGAACCGACAACGTCTGGAAAGAAACCACCTCGTTAAAAGATGCTTGTTATACTAGATACGGATCCATACCAAAAGTTGAAGAAGAATGTGACGTGGGTGAGGGAAGTATCGAAGAATATTGGGAATTCGGTGGCCCGTTCACTTCCAGATCCACTTTGCTTATTTGCTTTGCTTCTCTAGGTGCTGTATACGGAGACATAGGAACCAGTCCTTTGTACATATTCAATTCGTTCCTCGATGCTGAAATGTGTGAAGAAGATATGTTTGGAGCTATGTCTGCTGTGTTTTACTTCTTCACAGCTATTATCATTGTAAAATCGGTGGTTATAGGTGCTTGTTTGCGTCCGATCTGTGCTGAAGGTGGTCGAGCCATATACTCTAGACTTGCACCTATTCAACGGTCTTTGCTTGTCAAATCACTTTGTTTTGCAGGTTGTGCCTTAGTGATATCCGATGGGTTATTGACTCCAAATGTGTCAATATATAATGCAGTTTCTGGATTGAACAAGCCGTTCCCACTGTTCAACCATATAGTTCCAGCGTGTTTGATGGTCATAGGTGTGACGTTCTTACTTATCCATTTTGGCAGCGTAAGATTCTCATGGTCTTTTGCACCCATTATGTTTATTTGGTTGATTTCCGTTGCTGGTGTTGGATTAGTCAACGTCATGTCTTATCCAAAGATAATGCTAGCATTGAATCCTAAGCATGGGTACAACTTTCTTACGAAGCATGGCTTTTCTTGCATGTCTTCAACAATCTTGGCTATCACAGGCACTGAGGTATTGTACATGGATTTTAGCTATATAGGCAAACTTCCAGTGCAATTAACTCTTGTGTGGTTTGTATATCCATGTATTTTGTTGAACTATTTCGGCCAGTGTGCTTATTTGATTACAAGTTCCTCCAATGTGACAACCACCATCTTCTATGATTCAATTCCGTCTATGTTGTTGTATTGGCCAATGTTTGCATTAGCCGTACTATCAACCATTGTATCTACACAGTCTTCAATCATGGGGATCTTCAGAATAGTAGACCAGTTGTCTGAAATCCATCTTTTTCCACGGATGAAAGTATACAGAGGGTTCAGGTGTATTTATATTCCGTCATTGAATATCTTGATCTTCTCCGGTTTGGTGTGTACTATACTTTTATTCGAAGACCTGAACAAAATGGCCATGGCGTACGGGTTGGGCATTTCAATCGACTTCTTCATTGTCAGTGTGTTCATTATCATAGCTTTCGTCATCATATACGACTCCAAGATCGGAGCAGTGGTATTGAGTGTATTTCTTCCTATCGAGTTATACATCATTTACACCAATATGACCAAATTCAAGGACGGTGGCTGGTTCACATTCTTGACAAGTATCGTGATTTTCACTTATTTATTGGTCTACAATCAGTATAAATAATTTATACATGCATAACTTGTTAGTTATTTTATGCCTTGGTTTCTGATCAGGCTGGTTTCTTTTCTGGCTTTTCTGTGCTGTGGGTTCTGTTCAGGCTGGTTTGCTCAAGCCCACTCTGGTTTCTTTCTGCTCAAGCCCACTCTGGTGTCTTTTCAGGCTGGCCTCTACCTCTACCTCTACCTCTGCCCCCTCTTCCCCTTCCCCTTCCCCTTCCACGTCCTCTATAGCCACCTCTTCCTCTCACTGATGATTCTCCGAAAGTGTCGAAGTTCAACTGCTTTTCTTCTCCCCATCTCATAGAACTTCTTTCATCATTAGAAGATGATAAGGTGTCAAAGAATGAGGATTTGTTATATGAGCTTCCTTCCTTTTCACGTTCCACCTCTTTGACGAATTTTGCATTTGAAGTTTCGAAATCGAAATCTTCATTATACTGTTGGTTCTTCTTTTGCCCTCTGGGTTCTGGGGCAGTTCCTGGAGCAGCATCTGAGTTTGAGGTTTTAGATGGTGCGTCTTTAGTAGTTCTAGTAGGTTTAGAAGCAGCAGCAGGAGCAGCAGCAGGAGCAGCAGTTTGCGTTTGTGTCGCAGATGAAGCATGTGTGCCAGTTGGAGCCTCGGATGAAGCTTGTGTTGGAGGCTGCGTTGGACGTGGACCTTGAGCGCCTTGTTGGGCACCTTGTTGAGCACCTTGATAACTAGTCGTTGGTGCAACTTTAGCGGTTTGTGCAGGCTGTGCAGCCACTTCAGGCTTGACTTGGTCTAATGGGATATCCAAAACACTAAGATCACTCACATCATTCCCCTTAAACACCACATGATCGTACACTTCAGTGCCAGGAGCCACTTCCAAATGAGGCAGACCCGCTTGAGCTAATCTTCCTTCTGTACCAAAAGATCTGACAGATTTTAAAGCAATTGTGGCATCTTCGGCGCTGATACTCTCCAATATTCCTATATAACGGAGTTGTTTGTTGGAAAGTAAAGAAATTGTCTTACCAATATATTGGGACATTGAATAGTTGACTATTTTTCAATACCGAAAAAAATCGCACATAATAACTTAAACGTTTAATTAAACATGTCCAAAGAAACCAGTAACATCAATGAGATGTTCAACGATGACGACATCGACGTGTTGGACAGAAGTGACAATGAAGTGAAAATCGATGAAAATGACGATGAATTCGCTGTGGGAGCTTCAGAAGGTGCTGGTGCTGAATCCAAAGAAGACGCTAATGATTATGAAGAAAACATATATTCCATGCAATCACACAAATCAGGTAGTGGAAGTTCCAAAACAAAGAAGAAGAACATTAGAAGAAGTGCTCCTACAAGGTCAGAAAGTCAGGAACCAATCATAAATAACAATTACCATGAAGAAGCAGATGAACAAGACCAAGACCAATACGTGAATGAAGACCCAGCACAACGTAAACGTAGATTATTGGAAGAAAAGATGACAGCTGCAATCAAGTCCAAAGGTACTAAGCGCCGGAAAGCAGATGAAGATGATTTGGAAAGAATGCAAGATGACAGGATTGACTACTTAAAGGATAAAATGATCAAAGCTGCTAATTTAGATGCAGAAAGAAACAGTCAGGGATCAGTGGCCACAGAGAAGTTGAAGTTGCTTAGTGAAGTGACGGACGTGTTGGCCAAAGCAGATTTGGCTATATCAATTTTGGATAATAATTTGTTGGAAGCAGTTAGATTATGGTTGGAACCATTACCTGATGCATCGATGCCAGCATATCAGATCCAGAAAGAGTTGATCAACTCTTTGGTTGATTTACCTATTAAAACCGACCATTTGGTTGCATCAGGGATCGGTAAAGTGATGGTGTTCTACCAAAGAAGTAAAAGAACCGAATTGAACTTGAAGAAAATTGTTGATAAGTTGATTGGAGACTGGACCAGACCTATTTTGAACAAGAGTGACTCCTATAAGGATAGAAGCATCCAGTTTCAAGAATATAACAAGACCAAATTCAGTAATAAGTTGTCTTCTCAAAAACCTAAGGTCAAGAAGGAAGCTAAGTCATTATATGAAGAAAGTGCCGAAAGAAGAAACAGAGCAGCTATTCCAGCAGCCAGAACCACTGCTTATAAGATTGCCCCAAGAGTTAATCCAGAGGTGTTGAAGAGAAGACAACAAGGAGGAACTGATGAAAGATTCAAGAGAATCAACCAGAAGATGAACTTCAAGAAAAAGACCGTCAAAAAGAACGGACCATCGATCGAAGGAAGAGGTTTAGCTATGTAATAACCACCATGTATACTAAAATCAAGCAATAATCATTCAAACAATAATCATTCAAACCAAATTTTCTACAATCAAATAAATCTTTTTATGCATTAACCAAAGGTAATAAAATATACAATATTTTGATAATATAATCTAGGTTCTTGGTTTTTCTTTCTTTTCTTTCCATAAAGCTAACAAAGAGACACCAGAGACTTTGACGACTTTAAATCTGACACCTGGAATATCACCCTTAGCTTTACCTCTTCTACCGAAACCGGCCAATAACACTTGATCGTTTTCATCGACAAAGTTCAAACAACCATCATTTGGAACGAAAGCAGTAACTCTCTTACCGTTCTTGATTAATTGGACTCTGACACATTTTCTAATAGCAGAGTTTGGTTGTTTAGATTCAATACCAATCTTTTCTAAGACGATTCCCTTAGCGTGAGAAGAACCACCGAATGGAGAAGATTTGAAAGCAGTTCCCAACAATCTGGATTTATATTGGTTGTCAGCCCACTTGTTTTCTCTTCTGTGAACTCTTAATTTTCTAGCGGCGTTTAATCCTCTTGGTTTACCTTTACCCATGATTGATAATTAGTTAGTTGATCTTTTTCAAATTTTTTTCTCAATGAGTTTTTGAAAAGTGAAAAGTTGGTTTGGGTTTGGGACGACTTGCTCAGGGACACGGTCGTGCCGAGGTAGTGCACCCACAGTCACTAGGGCTGGGGCCCTCAATTTGATCGTCACGTGATTTGGTTATGATAGTGGTACCCATCGATCTTGGCTGCAACTGTTCTGTTACTGTTCTGCTACTGTTCAGCTCCTCGTTAAATGTACATATCTATAAATGCTATACAAGAAGTATCTAGACCTTTTTCCCCTTCAACAACTTCAACAACAGTATAAATACAAGATCAATTTGATCCTTGAACATGAATAATAAACCTTGAACAAAAACACCCTTTACTAATTGAGGAGCAATCCCTTTATATAATCCTTTGAATCTTTCAGTGTGCCATAAATGTTCTAATGCATGGGTGAAACTGTCGAATTTCACATTATCTGGATCATCTGAATCATGATCAGTTTTCTTTTGCAACATGGCTTTCGAGACAATCAAAGGTTGAGTTGCAAGTGTGGCCAAAGACTTGGCTATGACCCCCAAGGAGAAACTCTCCAATGGTCCCAAGTACTTCTTATCAGCAAACAAGATTTGTCTTAATCTTTCATAAGAACCATAGGTGATAGATGGATTTATACACAACACCAAAGAAACTCTCAAACCTCTCCAGAATCCAGAAATACCATCGTGAACATACACTTCCTTGGCCAATTTGTACAAATTGCTGTGGTTCTTATCGGTTTGTTGTTGGGTAGTGATTACACCAATTGGCATGGTGAACATCTGAGAAATGGCAGCAGCCAAAGCCCCCAAAAACAATTCGATAAGAGTCGAAGGTTTGTGGTTGGGGATGTGTTTGTAGATGTTTGCATATACTCTCTTTACCACCGTATACCAATAGAAGTAGGAGAAATTCTGGGCAGCAGTACCAAAGATAGACGAGAATAACCCGTGGTACCAGCCCAATATCCCCTTCTTCTTGTAAATTTGCTGTAAAACGTCAAGGGTATGCTTGTATTTCAAGTCACCATGTGAGTCTTCTGCTTGCTGAAATACACTATCTTCACTATTGGAACCTTCAATAGAAGTGCTTTTTCTAACCGAAGTGCTTGATCTCGACATATTTGTAGCCGACTTAGGTTTCACTTGTGTCTGGATCAATGTCTTGGATAAGTCTAACGGGTATACTAAGGTGTTGGCTATAACAGAGGCCAACGCCCCAGAAGCTGCCTTCTCAATTGGATTAAGTGACATTGTTAATTTAAATTTCCTTGGGGAAATGTGATGTTATATAGTTAATTATTTATCCGAGGAGTTGTGATTCCATATGAATTTGCATCTGGCATCCCCACAACGCGATAGGCAGGTCACGTGACCCGGGGACCCATCCCAGGTACCGGGACCAGATATGGCACCACTTTGGATGTTGGTTGTTGGAATGGCGGGGAGATGCTTCGGCAACGTTAGGGACATTTTCCACTGTGGTTGAAGACGGTTCAATTGTTGTAAAGTGAGTATGGAGTGAGTTGGAGGTTGATTTCGAGGTTGATTTCGAGGTATCCTTGGTGGCCGGGGAACCCGTTGGGGACCGGCTGGGGTAGTGGGTAAAGAGGTTGGTCTGACTTATAGCCACTTTGGTAGGTCCGTAGGTCCCCTCACGTGGATACCCGTGTCATTACCGGGGTATTATGTGGATGAGTTGCAGCCATTTGGCTGCGAAAATTGCAGAAGAGACAGCAGAATAGCTTTTTGGGTTGTTCAAGTTGTACCTATTGATGTTAGGTGTTGCTGATTCCACAAGGTGATGGTCTGAAGTGGTCATTGTCTAGGTGGTGATGGTCGTGAAAGGGTCATTGTCTGAAGTAGTCATTGTCGTTATTGTCTCACTCTATACCCCAGATTCTTATATGCTTATCGTCACCAACCGTCAACAACTTCTCAGACCCTCCAAACACCAACCCATACTTGACATTACCGTCATGACCATCGAGTTCCACCACACTGTTGTTCTGTAAATTAATGCCTCTTATCTTCCCATCGTCTCCAAACACCCATATTCCGGTACCACCGACCCGCCAACTGATCATGGGCGAACTAAACTTATCCTGTGGGGACATAGTAAGGACATTTTTGGTTATATGGTTCCGTTTGATATCGTCTGTGGCAGAGAACTCGGAAATTGTCAATACTATCACTCTCATGTATGGCTCATGGGATGTTCCAATAGCCACAAAAAGCTCATCCAACGGTTGAAACTGAAGCACTCTTGGTGAAAAGTTACTGGTGGTGAACTCTGCATCATTGATAGACACTTTATATAGTCTTTCAAACCGGTTGTTGACGAATTTGATCATGTCTAATAAAGTATGCTCATTGTATCCCACAAGAATCATTACATGCCCATTATAATTGACTGCATCTAAACAAGTTGGAACAAGTAAGAGGTCAAACGATTGAACTTCCATAGTCTGAAGATTCACCAGCTTCACAGTCTTATCGAACCCCAAACTGAAAAGATATTGTACACTATCGATAGTGATAATTTTGAGATCCACAATTAATCTTCGATGAAGAGGCACTTCATTAACTTTGGTCAAAGAAGTGAATCCTTCATTGAATTTGAATTGGTACAACACTCCATTCATACCTGCAAAGTACAAATGGTGTTTCTGATCACTAATAACCTTTTTGATAACAACTCTTCCAATTAGTTGATCAAACGCTCCAACAATAACACCCTCAAAATTCACCAATAAGAGTCTTTGTTTAGCAGTGGATATAACTATCAATTTTTGATCCTGTACCACATCAACAGACACAATGACTTCATTCAAGCACTTTTCCAATTGCAATATCCGAGGATAAGGAGATTTCCATGGTTTAAAAGTACCATTATCGATTGAGCCTAATTCTTTCTCAACTGATTTGAAATTAAATCGGTCCAGTACTATTTCATGCAACGTCTCTTTGTTTGGTAAATGCTCATGTTGGAAGTTGATTGGTTGACCGTATTCCAATTCTAACGTCTTCAAGGTCTCTTCAAATCCGTTTTCTTTTAGGTAATGTGCAACTAAGTTGATAGTAGTCATTGAGAAATGAGATTTTTGTGAGTCCAGAATACGAGAGGATACGATGGATGTGATTCTATGATACAATTGTGCACAAGTCACTTTGAGGGCAACTGGTCATTATAAGGGCACCTGGTCACTATAAGGCAACTTGTCACAATAAGGCAACTGTTATAAGGTGACACCAAACTTTTCACAATACTCTTTTGTCTGGTTATTTGGCCAGTACTGTAATGGAGGCCTCTTATGGCCATAAGGAGCTATGATCTCAAACGTCTTTGGTACACGCAAGTAATCTGGATCCTTATTGATGGCTTCCACTTCTGCATCCACAAGACCACTGAGTTCAGTAAGATCAGGAGGTGAATTGACTAGTGCTTGTGGTTTGATGGAACTCCATTTGTCTGTTCGTATATACTCTTCCATCACTTTATTGATAGCCACCGCTCTTGCATCATAATAGAAGTTCCAATTGTCGTAAGAAACATGATTCTTATCCACTGGGATCTCTTTCATTTGTAGATGCTTTCTCACTCTCCCACACTTATCCAAGGCCAAGAACTTCGTTTCACCCTTTGGTTCTGAGTCCGTATCCATGTCCATATCCATATCTAGATCTATCTGATCATCACCAGGTACTTTAATGTCACCATTGACGGTGGCTTCGAATTTTACATGAAGATGACTTGAGAACCAATATCGTGGGGTTAGTCTATTAAGAGCATGTCGAAGTAAAGGATTGCCCAATCTCCCTGACTCTACATCTTCCTTAAAGAACGGCTTGTCCTTCAAAAGCTTGTTCAAGTTCCCATGGTGGTAGATATACTGTGGCCAATCATGACTCACCACTACATCCATAGGCGTCTGCGACTTCAAAGACACCTGCGATTTCAATAGCATCAACTTCAAATAGTTTTTGGAAGACATGTGATAGATCGATCGAAGCGTAGACCCGTCGTATGGCAACGTGGGATCATCCACCATCATATGGTTCCTTGTGAACGACTGATAATTGTAAATACCACTCACTCCACAAACTCTCAAACCTTTGAACCAAACACTACCAAACTCCCCCAAAAAGAATATATTAGGCGCCACCCAACCGCCAAACTTCAACTCCTTCAAATAACTGGAACACTCATGATTACCCCCTACAAAAACCGTCGGTATTGGCGCTCTTTTCTGCTTTGAATAATATTTATGGAACTGACCCAATTGTCGATACTTTGGAGGAACCGCCATTGTTTCAAGATCCGTCAAGTTACGTATCGCCTGGAAGTCACCAGTAATGATCAACAAGTCCACAGACTCCTTCTTGAGCTTCGCATACACAGCATCCAATTCCCCGTGACAACATCCTTGAATTGCAACTTTAAGAGACTTCATTTGAGATGCGAAATCAAACAATTTAAATTATCTATAAACATCAATGGTTTTGATGGTACATAGGATCTAGAATTTGTAAACGTTTTCTTTTGTGTAACCCAAATCGGCCAAAGCACCGGTGACTTCACCTTGGTCGGTAGGAGAGTTCTTTGGACCAGAAATGGCTTTGTACAAAGCTGGTGGACCACACACAAACACTTTGGAGTCCTTAGAAGGAGCTGGTAAGTTCTTGGATAAAAAGTCTTTATCAATGAACCCAGTGTGTCCAGACCAGTTTGCAGGGGCCTTGTCTAAGAAGTAAACGAGATTGAATTGGTCTTTGTGGTCTTTAGCAAGATCATCTAATTCTTTTTGTAATAAGATATCATTGGCGTCAACACTTCCATAGAATAAGTTGACTTTGGTGTTATCATCGGAATTCTTGGTGATTTCCCTGACCAATTGGTATAAAGGAGTGATACCAGTACCACCTCCAATAAGGTAGATGGATTTATATTGATTTGGTTCCCATTTCCACTTGATAATTGGACCTTTAAAGGATAACGTATCGTTTGGTTTCAAATCATGAATGTGATTGGACATCTTACCGCCTTCATACTTCTTGATGACGAATTCAATGACTCCTTTATCGGTGGGATCGTTGACTGGAGTATAAGGTCTAATAACATTGCTACCTTTAGGGGTAACAAACTTGGTCAAAACACAAGAAGCTGTGACCAATCCACTGACATCGTCTTTGTCGTTCAAGGTGAACACCAATCTCTTGGAATTGGATCCAACATTAACAGATTGCTTCAATTTCAAGTCAACCCATTCGTTAGGGTTGGTGAAAGTAGCTCCAGTTTCATTGGCAATTTGGTTAGTGGTATAACTACGGTACAAGCTGATACCACCGAAAGCACCTACAGCACCAAGAATTGGCACTAAAAGCTGTTTGTTATGGAAGGTTCTACTGAGCATTGTGAAAGCAAGTGAATAATTATTGGATAAATCGGCCACTCACTTTTTTCATTGGTGTGAAAAATTATGTGGCTAAAACAATCCACAGCAACGTAGTGTAGAAATCAACTGATCTTACAAAAAGTTAAGTGAGAGTAATCTTTGGGAAACAATCATGTTAAGGAACAAAACTCAGAGGGAATTGTTGGAATTGTCAAAGGCAATTGTTCAGCCTTTACTTCCAAACTACTACAAAGGTCAATCGGGTAAAATTGCTGTTATTGGGGGATGTGAAGATTATACGGGGGCTCCGTATTTTGCATCTGCTGCAAGTGCATTGATTGGAAGTGATTTGAGTCATATTATATGTGAAAAACAGGCAGCTCCCATCATCAAGACTTATTCTCCTGATTTGATGGTTCATCCTTATTTGTATGACTTGGAGAACCCTGCAATTGAAAAGGTATTGGAATCAGATGTTATTAGCAAATTGCTGCAATTGCAGTTGACAGATATCATAAAGAGAGATTTCAAGCTCCTTGATGGATTTATTGAGAATAGGGTGTTACCTAAAGTGATGAATTTGATCAGTAAATGTGATTTGTTCATTATTGGACCTGGATTTGGAAGAGACTTGTTGATGGTGAAAAGTATGATTAAAATCATTGAACAGATCAAAGTGGCCAACAAGCCAATGATTTTGGATGCTGATGCATTATTTGTGGTGAGTTTGGACCCCAGTATCATCAAGAACTATTCTAAAGCGGTCATTACTCCTAATTTAATTGAGTTTGAGAGAATCGGTCAAAAAGAGGGTTTACCTTCGATCTTGAAAGAAACAAACACCGATAAAGTGTTGGAAGTGACTAAACAACTCAGTAAAGCTCTTGGAGATGTCACTGTCTTAAGAAAAGGTGATATAGAAGTAGCTGTGTGTGGAGACAGTCACGTGCTCAACACTTTAAAAGGGTCCAACAGAAGAGTTGGTGGACAAGGTGACACATTAACTGGATGTTTAGCCACATTTCTTAATTGGAGTTATCATTACCAATCCAACTACTGGGACGTTGACAAATCTAACAAGCTCACAGTTGAAGAATCAAAGCTTTTGGCAGTATTTGCATCTTCTGCTGTAGTGAGATTGGCTTCTAACAAAGCTTATAAAAAATATGGAAGATCACTTCAAGCTTCTAACATTCAAACTTTTCTAGGCGAAGCTTACAGTGAGCTTTTCGACAGTGACGACTTCATCAAATTGTAAAGGGGGTAATAAATGGGAAATGGAATCGCAGTTGACGGAAACGGAAAATTCTATCTCAATCAAAGGAACAGTTGATACCTTTTGATAATGACTCATGCATGTACCTTTTGTAGATCTCGAAAGATCAGATGTGACAGGAGTGAACCGTGTTCTTCGTGTGTTAGATTAGGGAACACCGACTGTCGATATATAAAGAAAAATCCCAGTAGTCGACGGAAAACGGCAAATGCCGTCAACCGGACCACTATTCAACAAGAGCTAAACAGTCTTAAAAAGACACTTTTTGAACTTGAAAATGCCACAAAGACCCTGAAACCACCACAGGATTCTAGTGAACACAAATT
Organism: Yamadazyma dushanensis; assembly: GCA_030571835.1. Taxonomy (NCBI): domain Eukaryota; kingdom Fungi; phylum Ascomycota; class Pichiomycetes; order Serinales; family Debaryomycetaceae; genus Yamadazyma; species Yamadazyma dushanensis. The sequence goes on along the minus strand of JAJLYZ010000007.1, from coordinate 462,567 downwards.
TAAACATGGCACCTGGCAGGAATTAACATCGGCAAACCAGTTAATGAAAGTTTTAAGCGAAGAAGACGGAAACCGTGAATTTGACTTGTTCAAGAATGCTTCTGTCATTATGAATCCAGCGTGTATGGAGAGACGTCACTTTGGAATAACCTCTTGGAAAGCATACTTTTTGTTGGACCCTGGTTTGAAGATTCTTGGTACTTATGCAAGACAGAGACACTATAACGGAGATAATCTTGAAGGCGCTGAAACAAGCCATTCCGCCAGAAGAGCTGTCAAAATGTATCAACAAGTGGTGAGAACAAAACATGATCTTAATAAGGAGTTTGGGTGTCAGGGGAACAAAGCAGGACCTGGGAAAGTGAAACCTCCACATATGTTCTTAGGAAGTGGAAATAGAGACCCTGATTCGTTGAACCATCTTAAACAAAGAATCCAAAAGTTTCTTCCTTGCAAGAGGATAGTATGGGAGTACTTGGACATTTTCTTTCTGAAACTTTACGCCATTGTTCCAGTGATTGACGAATTGGAGTTTAAAGGTCAATTATATAGACTCTTTGAAGGAACTGATCCAGATGAACCGTGTCAGGATTTGAAAATCAAAGAGTTTGTGGACTTTTCGTTCTTGGGAACCTTGTTGCTTGTGCTTAGATTATCATACCTTTCTTTGTTGCCAGATATATGGGAAGCCAATAACCTTGAAGTGGCCGATGAAGAAAATAAGCATTTGCTCAATCATCCAATCAATATCGAGGGGGTGTCTCTCTCTCGAGAATGCTTGAATGTGTTCAATCCTGTTGAAGGGATGAACTTGATGGTGTTTCAATTGTTCTTAGTGACCAGGATCTATTCGTTATATGGGCCAGAGTGTGGTGATGGACCCGACAAAGGAGATGCTTCTTTTTTTAATTCGATTTTATTTCATGTTGCCTTCAGTTTGGGTCTACATAGGGACCCAGATAGTGCTATGCTCTACCAGGACGAAAGAACTAAGAACTTGGCTAGGAAAATGTGGGGTACGTTGGTGGTGTTGGATTTGAGTCATACTCTTGAATTTGGAGAGCCGTTGAACATTAGCAGATATGCATATGATACCAAAGCTCCTACATTCAACATTGAAAGTGCTAATTTGATGAACCCAGAGCATGAAAAGGCGGTGATTGATTGCTTTTCGTTCCTCGATACTTGTAAGGAACTACAAGAGTTTTTGACAGAGCTCTGCAATGTCAACAAGAAATTCAAAGTACGAGACCTCATGGAGAAGATGCAGTATCTCCAATTCAAACTACACGATGAAGAAGCATCGCTCATAGGCTATCTACCTATCTTAAATACGTTTGGTCCGTCAGGTATTGTGAAAGTGCATAGGTTTAAGATCGAATTGCAGTTTGGCTATTTCGTAAGTTCGGTTTATTTCCACTTGTACATTTACTTCGAACAAATGAAGCTTCACGATGTGGCTTCGTATTTCTTGATTGACCTAATGGAGAAAATCTTGATATTGTTATTACCTTTTCACAGCACTATGATGAACACTGAAAAGATGACACCAGCAATAAAGTTTGTTCTTCTTCCCGATATCCAAGCCATGTTGAACAAAGCATCGATGTTTCTAGTGTCAGTTTTGGTCCGAATCAAACACGAGCTTACCAGATTCCAAAAGAGTCCAACTCACGAAGTATTATACCAAGAAGACCAAACATACAGACACAAAGTCGATAATTTGCAACAATTATACGAGAAAATCATAACTGTATGTGAGTCAATCTACACCATAACCGACCGGTTCAGTGGAAAGTACTTCTTCTCATGGATGGCATCTCGAATTCTTCGGTTTTTCATCTCCATCTTTGAAGACGGCATATTTGAGACTGCATTGTACCAACAAGAAATGGCATTTCCCATTTTGAACGATGACACCAGGGTGGCCCGGCTAAAAGAGATATTTGACGTGGGAGTCGAACTTGAACGACATACTGTTCAAATAGGTTTAGGTTCCTGTGGAGAAGATTTGGTGACAAGAGCTAAAGCAGTTTTAGCTGCTACAACCGAAAATCTCGACCGAAATAGCAATGGTAATGTCACGCCTGCAACAAATGCCACTTACCCTAAAGATTTACGTACGGCCAAGTTCCCAAACCGGCCTTCAGTCAGCCCCACCCCGACATTTTCCACAACTGACGGAATGACACAGTCCTCGTCGAACCCGGACCATATGGATATGAAAATAGCCCCTGAAACTATCGATAGTCTCTGGACTCAGCTCATGACCAAAGACGGAGAAATCACAGATTATTCAGGTCCTCATGATATCCCCCAAGTTAATTATCTCCCGTTGGATATAGGAAATATCGAATTAGGGATTAACGCCGAGCAAACACTTCTCGACGAGATTTTCAAAGACTTTTAGCTTATTGTTGAAAAGTGTGCACAGCCTTTTGTTTTTTATATACAGGATTGGTAATTGAAAATGAACACCTCTCTTATGAAAATGTCGCGATTGGTTTATATGAGACCCACTTCCTTCAACTCCATTCAACGGGTTGTATTCGGAACAATGGCTCTAGGCAGCCTTTCAACGCATGAACCATTTATATGGCAATCTCCTCTAAATTAGGTGTCTTTCTTGAGTGCCGCCCGTTGTTTGGAAAATCGCTATAATGTAGCTGTTAACCATAGAAAATTATCATTTTATTTTGGCAACACCCACACACATGTTGTCCTTTTAGTATTGCTATTATAAGAAAGTTAGACCAAAATAAGGTTCCACATGTCCATCTCTTTAAGCACGTTAAATTTTTAGTTTCTCTTCCATGTATTAAACTTTTCGATCTTTAGATACTATATTTATTGAGTTAAAATATCTGGTACTGGACGACATTTTACTGTTTGCCCGCAAATGATACCTCCCGAGGGTGCGACATTCATTTAATGGAGGGGGATTCGTAGCCGTATTAGTAGCGAATCAGGCATTGGACTTCCGAGGGGATACAAATCCATTTTTATTAAACTGCAAAATATCTATTTTTATTGTAACAGGTTGTTTTCATTGTTACTCAAGTTAGAAATGTCAACATTTAGCCCTCGGAAATAAATGGGCACGTGATTCAAAATATTTGGCTGCAAATGTTACAAAAGCGGACATCCCTAGAAAGAGAAGCTTCCTTTACAATTACTACGTGATCAGTTGGCCAGGTTAGTTTACCGGTGCCTTAATGCATTTTTCGGGGCTGTTTGTCTACTTGACAGGCACCAGTCATTATAGTTACGAGTCACAGCCTGGATACGCTTGTTGAATGCCCATATGACTCGTTAGATACTTGCAGCCATCAATCAATCATGAGAAGCTATTTCGTTAACTTTCGCATGCAATAAAAATAATCTGATATATCTCCTGTTGGCAGGATGGGGGATTCGTCTTCTTTGTCAGCATCTTGGAAGTTAGTGTCATTGAATGTGGCATGGGAGAAATCGATGATATGAACTTTATGGTTGGATACAATGATGTTCCTGAGGGATAAGTCATTGTGACTGAAACCCAAGCTATTAAACGTCGAGATGGTCTCTTTGCCTGCCTCAATAGCATGGTTGTCTATCAGAATCTGCTCATCTGGTTCTATGTACGACATCACCATGAACAAACCTGCAAATTTAGGATCATCGCCTTCAAACATCACCGCAATCCCGAAATCGTAAAGCTCAGGGATGTTGAGCTTAACACCAGCTCTTTCGATTCTTTGGAAGCTTCCTACTTCTCGGATAAATCTTGCTGCTGCATCTTGAAACACAGACTCCTTGTCGAAGTGGTTCCGAATAAGATACTCAGTCAACAAAATCTCATCATAAATCTTCATGACAACTTTGCCTGTGCCGGGGATCTCGAGTGATGGAATATACTTCTTGAGCTTGCTGGCTTCAAAAAGCAAAACTTGCGATAGGCAATCCACTGATTCTTGCAATGGTGTGTACTCAATGTTCTGCACGCTGCACGAATGCCTTGTATAAGAAGGTTGTTTGGTACCACTTGTGTCTGTAGCTGATGTGGACCCACTTATCTTTCTGTTGGAGAGAATGTCAGGCACATACGCCACTGCTTCATTCCCAAAAACTTCCTTCAACAGATGATGATCCTTACCCATCAACTTTGCTAGGACCATGATATTTTTCAAGTCAATTATTCTGTTGTCGTCCAGTTTGATTAGCTCCTGGTAGAGTTTACACACAACTGCCTCTTGAACTGTCAAAGAAGTATCGGATATGTCGATCGTACGGTATTTGAAGGGTAATTTTATAAGCACAGCGTTTTCTTCCTCCATCTTTCCTTCTTCAGTTCCTTCCAGCTTAATGTCATTGGCATCACCACTAGCCCTATCGCAAGAATCGAAGTCAGCTACAATTTGCTTCCAAGCTTTGCTATCTGTGTCCAACTCAATATAAAAAGTTGTCTCTAAATCACTTAAAAAGCACCATGTCTTTTTGTATAAGATCATGTAGCTGACAAGTTGGGTGAATATTGACATCAATTTGGATTCAAGCAATTTAGCTCTGTCAGAACCGGTATCCTCATTCTCCTCTGATACAGTTGGTAACATTGGGTTCGATAGTTTACTACTCAGGACCTTTCTTTTTGCGGTGCCGTCAGAACTAAGATTCTGATCTGGCCGATCAGGAACACTTTGAAGCTTTCTCTGATCGTCCAAGAAAGCAGACAAAAAAGAGGGTTTCATTTCAATGAACATCAAGCATTTAGCAGCCCTTTCGAGTGCTTTTTTCATTCCGTCATCTGTGGGGCTCCCTTGACTTATCGGTGGGTCTGTGTCACCCTTCTCATTGTTTGAGGCTTCTTCAATATTAGGATCCAGTGTAAGCTGATCAGATGCTTTTTCAATGTTTAGTTCTTTCTCATCTGAAACGTTCCCAGATCTTCCTTCCTTTGTCTGTCCCGTCCCTTGGTCAATTTTTTGCCTCTTCTTCGACTGTCCCGTCCCGTCGTCACCTTTTCCTTGTGGCTGTTGGTTGTGTTTGCTGCTCATTTGCTGTGAGTTAGGAAGACGATCCCGATTCACAATAATGTCGCTCCTTTGGCGCCTAGAATCTTCCTCATCCACCATAAGTTTGTCAACAAATTTTAGAAACTTTGCACATGGTCGTACTATTCCTGTTTCAAAGCCTGCTGCGATAGATCTCTCCGAAGCAGTCGTGGAAACGAAATAAGGTTCCATCCGTGCTAATTTCCTCATATGAAAATCCCAGTGTAGTCTCTCCAAAGAGCTCAACCTATCATATTCTGTGTAGTAGCGGGTTTCCAACTGTTCAAGCAATCCCAGAAACTCATCATCGAGCCCTTTAGGTCCCGAGTCAGTGTCAAATTGAGGTTGAACTCTTTAGGTCCCGAGTCAGTGTCAAATTGAGGTTGAACTCGCCGGTCGGTGATGGGTACAGCTCCATCGGGAAGTGATCGCTCACTATACACACTTTCAAAGCCACTTGGTGGTATTTTTGCTTGAGGGTCAATGTGCCTTTCTTTTGGGCGGTAAGCAAATTGATGTGGAAAGGATAGCATAAGAATATGGCCATACTTCTTCATATCCTTTTCCCATATAAGTTCGTAAATTAACTCGTGTCTTTCATAGGCGTCACCAACCAGGTCGATTTGTGCTTTCACAAAGGCTGGATCTAGCGTCAATTTTCGATTCTTTAAAGCAAGTCTTAGTGCTCTCTTGATGTCAGTAATATTATATGTTGCCATAGGTAGACTGTCCATGTTGAGATTTCTCAACGCTGTGGTTTCTGAGCTGAAAAGAGGAATCAGTGTCATAGGGTGGGATTCTTCATGCCAAGTTATGCATCGCATGCCAAGTTATGCAAAGTGATGCACATTTGACCTTGTACAACTTCGCATAATATGTATTGCACTGGTGTAAGTAACATTTGCAGGCCCACCGGGGTGGAATCACGTGATGGAATCACGTGACCATCCATTTCCGAGGGCGATTTTGCACTTTAAAAAATGCATTTTTGTCTCCTCGGAAGTCCAACCCTTTTGACACACACTTGTTTTGAGGCTACATTTACGATTTTTTCCGTTACGAACACCGGCGTGTGTGGTTTACAAATATTCGTTAGGTAATCGCATCTTTTCTGGCAATCAGTCGTGTCGTTACCAGTGTCATAGTTACATAACAATTAATCCAGAGAAAAACCTGAAATATTACTTGATTTCTTCTTGAAAATACTAATTGTCAAATATGGATGGGTCCAGTTCTTTGGATTCAGCTTCTAATCCCCTACTAAAAAGGTCTTGTAGTTTTTGTAAGCGACGGAAGATCAAATGTAACAGGGGCAATCCATGTTCTTCGTGCATCAAATTTAACAACCCCAGTTGTGTTTATTTACCGCCAAAGACTTCAAAACCCAAACAACAGAAGTCGGTCAAACGGTCTTTGGAACAAGAGATCCAACAATTACGAAGTAAAGTTAGACATTTAGAAGAAGATGTAGAAACAAAGTCGCATATAAGCGGCGATAACAATCAGTCTTATAAGTATAAGCGGGTGGTTTTAGAAGATAGCTATGATTTGAATGAGGCTGAACATGTTCAATTCGATAGTAGCTTCAATGATTTACTTCTGTTGATTGAAGAAAACAATAGTGAAGATGTGCTTAATTTATTTGAAGGTGATGGACCCTTGGTGGACAATGAGCCTTTGAGAAGAAGACACTATGGAATATTATCATGGAAGCATGCTTCTGTTTCAGATCCGGCTTTGAAAAAAGTGGGGGCTCATGCTAAATATAAGTTGGGCCGTGGTGAATTGATGGGACTTTTGAATCCTGGTTCAAGTGAACTTGACCTTTCTAACACCACTAAAGTTCATGCTATTATGGGAGACGTGGTGCAACCTATAAATGGACAACCAAACTTGAGTTCTGTTAAGGATGATATCTTTGCCAATAAGCTCTTGTTGAAGTCTGTTGCAACCATTAATTCTGAATCTACTGCAGAAGATCTGACAAAGAGACCAAATATACCTGGTGTTAAGCCACTCCTGATCCTTCGAAAATTTCAAGCTGGTACTTCTAGTGAATCAAGTGCCCAGGATCAGCTCCTTTTGAAGAAAAATTTAGAAGAGTTTCTCCCAAGTAAAGAAATTATCTGGAAGTTCGTGGATATTTTTTTCAAGAACTTGTACATCTTTCTTCCAATTATAGATGAAACTGATTTCAGACGTCATATACTTAGACTTCTCGAAAAAGGAGAAATGACCGAAAAGTGTCCTGACTTAAATATGAACAATAAGCTGGACTTTGCTCATTTAGGGATACTTTTGTTCATGATGAGATTATCTTATTTATCTTTACTTCCTAATACTAATTTGACCACTAAAAAGAAAAAGGATCGGGAACCAGAAGATCAAGAGAAAAAGGTGCTTATGAACAGTGCCATTAATTTGGAAGCTGTGTCTTTGGCTCATGAATGCGTTAATTTATTCAACATTTTCGGTCCAATTAACTTGGCTATCTTCCAATTGCTTCTTGTTACTAGAATGTACACTGCCTACGGTCCCGAATGTGGTGACGGTCCAGATTATGGTACTGCAGGACTTTTGAATGCTGTATTATTCCAAGTGGCTTACACTCTTGGAATTCATAGAGATCCTGATAACTTCACCATTTATAAGGACGAAAGAATGAAGAACTTGATTAGAAAGATGTGGACAATGTTGTTGCTTCTCGATTTAAACCATTGTATGGAATTTGGTGATCCTTTGAATGTGAACAAATACTCCTACGATACAAAACTTCCAGTACACAATAAAGATAACTCCAATCTTATCAATATAGATAACGAAAGAGATGTTGTTGGATGGTTCAATTTCTTGAGTATTTGTCTCAAGCCATTGACTGGATTATTAACTGAACTCTGTGATCTTAATGGTGAAACTAAGATCACATCATTGTGCAAGAAGTTGAGATATTTACGATACAGATTGTTCGAAAAGGATGGATTAGTACTTCAAGTGGCACCCAAGATGATTTCAAACGATGCTTTGATTATCCAAGCTACAAAGTACAAAATTCAATTCCTGTTCAGTTATTTTATCTGCTCAATCTACTTCCATTTGTTCCTTCATTTCGAGAAGAAACAGTCATTTGATGTGGCTTTTTATTACTTGTCAACTTTAACTCAAAAGATGTTGCTTGTTCTTTTCCCCCACTATTACCGAGTAATCGATCCCGATGCTGAAACTTCGGCTGCTGACTTTGTATTGGTTCCTGGATTAGAGATAATGCTCCATAAGAGTATGTCTTTCACCATATCCATGATCGTTAGAACCAAGTTCCAAATACACAGGATGGGTTCGAGATACGATCATGATGATTTGATGAAGACTGACCAGAAATACAATTCAAGATATGACCATTTGAAGCAATTGCTTGAAAAGTTCCGTGAAGTCAATAATATCTTCGCCACAATTGCAGATGCTTACAGTCAAAAGTATTTCTATGCTTGGCTGATCTCAAGATTCAACAAATTCCTTAGATGTGTGTTGGATTCCGAAGAGTTCGCTACCCATATCTACCATAAGGATTTGGCATTCCCGATACTCGATTCTGATGAAAGGATACTTAAATTGTCCAGTGTTATTGACTTGTGTCTCGAATCAAAGAAGAGAAATGTGCCTAACAGAGCTTTCGACAACACTGCTGCTATGGAAGGTCATGTCAACAGTGCAAGCTACATCGACGGACCAAACATTGACAGCTTCGCACCCACAACGAACATGAGTACACCAGCATCGATGGTTGATACATCACTGATTCCAATTATTGACAACGACTTTGCAGTACCAAGTCCAATGTACAGAAACATGGATTTCATGAGTTATGCAGCAACCACAAGCAATGGAGTAAACTCAACAGAAGCACCCAATTTCGCTGATCCAGGAAGTGCCGACACTGCTAGTTCCGACAGTGGGTCCCGGATTTTTAGCCATGTTAACCCAGAAGATGTCGATAACATTTGGTTACAATTACTAGGCAAAGATGCCAAGGGAGACGAGAATAACTTTTATCGAGACATCCCACAAATCAACTACATGTATCCTGATCCATTCCTGACCATGGGAGTTCCTCCCCAAACACAAGACCCCGAAAACAACGGTTTCGGTACCGCTGTTGACTCTGTATTATATGAAGAATTGTTCAAAGGACTTTAGGAAAGCCTTTGGACTAATATGTATGCCCTACCTGTAAATACTAACTTTGTTTGAATAGACGAAATAAGGAAAGAATTACCGACAAGTTGAACCAACAGTGGAGTTGTACTTGCATAGTTGTGGACCATTCAAAGACCATGTTCTGTGAAACAGTGAGAAATGGGTGATTTCAAAGCTATTGTGGTTCTTTTTGTTTGAAGGGTCCTATACAAAAGATGCTTGAAATATTAACATCAGTTACCTAGTTGAATAACAAGAAATAAGCTTGAAATCAAGGTAATATCCCTTCGAAAACTAGCCTAACGATTTGAAGGTCTTTCAGGGTGGACCTCCGCGACAGGAAGGTCGAAACAGAGAACCTGAAACAGAGACCCTGAAACAATACACTTAACAGTATGGATAAGGCACAAATGGAACATGTTGATGTGAACGCACACCGAAAATCCCTCCAAGCGAAAGAAAGAAGAAGCGATAGTGTAATTCACAAGGGTAAATCTTTAGTTGTACTTGCCTCGAATTAATGGTTGCAAAATAATTGAGATATGCTAGTGCACGAACGAACCACAAAGCCGAACCACAAAGCCGAAACACAAAACTGAACCACAAAACCGAAACACGATGTGGTTGTGGACCAAAGTTGCAGGTTGGATGCATAGCCACAAAGCGGCGTTCGTAATATCTGGTGGGTCCGGCATCTTAAATTAAAAGGCATCAATTGGTTTCGTAAGGCATTTCATTTTTTGCGTTGATCAAAACCTTAAGTCTATTCATAATCCATGACCAAAATGACTAAACCATAAACCTCGTATATTCAGCGGGGGCAGGAGCTAAGCGGTCTTTTCAAGGTGTGTCTAGCGGAACTTTCAAGGGTTATTTCTAGCAGTGCTTCTAGCGGTCTTCTGTTGGAGTATTTCCAAGCATCCGTTGCACCCTGAACCCACCGACCTCAAAGTGGGCATAGTCATTGTGGGACATTCGCCACGTCGACGCTTTGTGGCAGTTATACGATACCCGGTCCACAAAGACACGCTGCAGCTGCAAGACACAAGCTATAGTAGCCACATTGAAGCCGCCAAAGCTCCACCTGCTAAAGAGCCAAGTTGAATTTAAATTTGACTATCAGGAACGATTCAATCCCCAAGTGGTCTGTTTGAAACCACTCACCTACTTAAGCCCAGACATCGTCAGACTTCAAGGCCAGACATTGCAACGACCAGACTTCAAATCCACACTTCAAATCCACACTTCACGTGAAATCCTCAATTGCTGCAAATTCAACACGCAACAAACTTCCAAAACTGGAAGCATGATTTGCAATCAGGATCCTCCCAACTCCATTAAACCTAATCGGATCGCATATCTCGAACAAGTAACACGATCCACAGACGCTGGTTGAGTATATGTACACAGGCTATCCCTGGAACTCGATAAATTAAAATAAAATGGCTACTATTAGACCAATTGAACAATCAGATAAAGAAGCTTGGTTAAAGTTATGGTCAGACCCCGAAGAATCGTACTTGAAGTTCTACAAGTCTTTGGATGTGGTAGATAAGTCGACTTCCGAGTTCACATTCTCTCGTTTCTTAGACCCAAACGTCACCATGTACGCTTGTGTTGCCGAGTACCAAGGACAAATTATTGGATTCGCTAACTATTTGACTCACTTAAATACTTGGACCAAAGAAGACACTTTGTACCTTAATGATTTATATGTTTTGCCAAATAACAGGTTGGCAGGGGTTGGAAAACAACTTATCGAGTATGTGTACACTCAAGCCGATAAATTGAACTGTCCAAACTGCTATTGGCAAACACAATTTGAAAATCACAGAGCTCAATTGTTATATACTAAAGTCGGCAAGAAAGCAGGATTTCTTGTTTATTCTAGACCCTAACTGCATATAAGCATAACGTGGTTCTGTACCTCGTGTGCTAATAAACAAGTGGGTTTATAAAACGGGGGTAGTATTAATTCAATAAACTATCTATAGAACTCTTTCTTAAGCTGAGTAATGTCTTGGACGCATCATTCTCTTCATTTTCTGCAATAAATTCCAAAGGTGGTTGTTGTGGTCTGGTCATAGGAGATATTTCTTCGGTGATTATCATATTCTTGGGCACTGACTTGAAGAACTTCTTTCTTGGAAGTGTCAATGCAGGGTCTGGGAGCTGAAAGGGGGAATTGTATTTCAACCTATTGGGCTGCATATCGGGAGTGACTAAAGGGCTGGGTAACTGAAAAGAGTCTTCGTCTTCATCGTCTCCTCCTTCCTCGTAGTCTTCTTCATTGGATCCAGTTCCTTTAGAACTCGCATCTTGTTCGTTATCATCGTCAATGTCCCCATTATCGTCTCCGTCTAATTCCTTACTAACATCCTCAATAAGCTTCTTAAAACTGAAGTCCTTATCGATATTTCTGTATTCATTAACATCCAAAGGGAACTGAGTAAAATTCAAATTGAATTGATGAGTAGGGTCATTTCTCTTGATAATCTCCAGTTGTTTAGCAATTAAGTGATGTAAATACAAAATGTATTCCACTGAAGATTTAAGAATCGTCAATTTATACATCCCATCAATTTTCGAATTATTATTGGAATTTGATCCCTTATCATTGGTTTTGCTTAACCGGCAAGCAGGTATAAGGTACTTCAAAGCTTCGAATTCTCTATTGATCTTAATCCGACGTCTTTTCTCTATCATAGAATGTAATTGTTTGGTTTCAAACTTCCTCTTTGCTAACTCTTCCAGATTGACATTGGAATTAGATCTTCTTCTTTTCTTCTTAGCTGGTTGAACATTCATCACTGGTAACGACGAAGTAGGAGGTCCTGCCTTGTACTCATTAGTTAAGATCTCAAAATTACCATTATCTTGATCGAGATCTTTATTTAACTGGATAATAGTAGTCCTTAATAATGGAGGGGATGGTAATTTAGTCATAGTATCTAAGTAATAGTACCACAAGTAGTTGATAATAAACTGGGAAAAAACTTTTGACCAATTGTTGTTTATATAACCTTCAACGTGGACGAACAAAAGTAATAAACGTTAAGCCTAGGAAATCAACGTGTGATATTTAATTATGCAAAGCCTTAGCTCGTGTGACAAGAATTAACTTGACATGAGGTATAAACGGCTTTACCACGTGGGGGCTGGACGAGTTCTATTATACCGGATTTCGCAGCCACGGGAAACCTGGAGTTACACATGGTGGGAGATAGTGCACAAGAGGCACTTTTAGCCCTTGTAGCTCCCCAGATCACCCAGCACCCCCAGCTCTTGTTTAAATCCTGTAGCTGTTTATGCTCACTACCTTTGGTTCGTCATTTGACTTTAACTTTACACTATTTTTCACCCTCTTTACCCTTTCCTCCTTACTCTTTCCCTCGATGTTACATTATTTCTCCTCCTGCTCCCATTCATTGTCATTATATGCACTTCGTATTCCTTTGATATAATTCGGAACGTCTTTTCTGTCTCGTAACACCTTTTCTTGCTTATCTTGCTTGCTACTGCGCTTTATATCTTTTGGCTCAAGCCCCAATTCTTTTAGTTCCAATTCGTAATCTGTGTCATCATCTGCATCTTCGGCGGCTAATGAATTAGTCCCTTTTAAGTCATCGGTATCGTATTTGATGTCATAACCTTCCCATCGATCTCTTTTAGAGTCATAGGTATTGTTGGTGAACCCTTCTCCATGTTTGGAAAAACTGTGGTCTTTCACTTCTTCTTTCTGTCCTTCTTTGTACCAAGGGGTGTTTCTGATGAATCGGGGAATATTTTCTTCTCCTTGTGGTTCGGTCATTTGTGGTTTGTTTGTGGTTTGTTTGTGGTTTGTGGTTCGTGGTACGCTTTGTCAATTTTTACCTCATCGCACTTTATGCATTCTATATTACAGGCTTCTACTTAATCATCGAGGTGCTAATACGATAAGCTCGTGTGACTTTTGATGTATGTATCGTTCTGGTGCTTTCTGTTCTTGTTGTTTGTTCTTGTTGTTTTTTACTAAAACCCCGTCCATTCTTCTTCCTCATCTTCCTCTTCCTCTTCCTCCTCCTCTCCAAACCACCACTTTTTGGCTCTGGCATCGTTCAATATGTCTTCTTTGATCTTCTCTCTATACGTCTTGAGCTTATGAGACTTGCTAAGATCTTTGTACGGCTGGACGATTTGTTCTGGTGCATCTATGTCCTGTATTTCTTGGTCTTGTTCTTCTTCCTCTTCGTCTTTCTCTCCTCCGCACACTCTCTCTAACTCGTCCAAGTAAATGTCACATAAATGGTATGCTATAGCCATATCCTTGTTCAACCCTAAAGGCGTCTTCATGAACCCGTTGAACTTATCGATGTACTTCTTGTCCCAGTTGTTGTTGTTCAAATACTTGAAGTTGTATCTCAAGGCTCTTCTAATCAAAAGATAGTATTTATCCATTCTCCATTGATCAATGGTACTCCATTCTTTGATTATAACCGTCCAAAACGCTTCATTATACTTCACCCAATCAGCCACTTTCACCAGGTTATTATTGAATATTCTAGCCAAATTTTCACCCAAGTTGGCTTGGTTCTCTGGTCCATCGCACAACCACATAGAATAGTATAACCCTTTCCAGAGTTTGTGCACGTCGATTGACGACATTTTGGATCCATTAGTTCTCACATACGACTCCAACGAACCAATAGCTTCTTCCCTTGTTTCTTCATGCGTTGAAGCTAAAGCTTTTATGAGTTTGTTAGACATAGTTCAAAGAGAAGTGAAAATTAAAAAATCAAATTTGAGATGTCCTCACGTGAACAGGTTTTGGAGAAATTTCCACCGCACTGAAAGGACACCTCTAGAGTTGAGTTACATCACTGATTATATTCTTTCCTAAAGACTATTGAATGTGTTTGAATGTGTTTGGCTGAATGTGTTTTGTGAGCCGGAGATCCACTCCTTCTCTTTGGGCTTAGACAATTAAGTATCTGATTGGGATGTGTAACAATTTGACGGCGTAACCAACAACTCCCATCATGATGAAACCAACTCCCACAGCTTTGATGATTTTGAAATATTCTTTTCTGTCTGGTTTTTGACATCTTTTGATGAATGCTGTTCCATCCTTTAAGAACTCAGCAGGAACTTCGGTTATCTTTTCTAATCCTTCAGCAGCCATTATATTTAAATGTTGAAAGAAATTTTTCGAATGAACAACGCGATACAAACTTGATAACTAGATTTGAGCGGCGCACGACGTTTATCTTTCTATGATATATACTTGGTATATGGTATATGGTTTTCTAGAACAACTTCAAGAGTCTATCTTCTTCTTCCTGTCGTTGTTCAAGTAATTCTTCCGTCTGCTTGTTCCTGAGGGTTTCTGTCACTTTCGGCAATTGTTTGTTGAAATACTCTGTCAAATGCTGTTTCATGAACTTGTTCAAACCCCATTCGTTAATTAACACTGGAACTTGGTTGAATAATCCTTTTTTCATTTTGATGTCTATCATGTTGATCATGTTGTATATGTATAAGTTTTCGATGCTGTTAATGACACTGTTCATTCCCAAATACAAGAAATTGAACGATCTCTGACTCACATTGTATTGGTGGTATATCTCATTCAACTCTTCGAGATTGCTGAAGATATCTTCTTCATTTCCCACTTGCTTCAAGAATTGAGAGTATACTCTGAAGTTCTTGGATGAGAACGTTTTGTTTGAACTTCGGTAAAGGTCCCATACTTGTCTCATCACTCGACCTCTTTTCTGTTTTATTTCTTCTAAGAACAGAAGATACTGTTCATAATCGAAATTTGTGTCGTTCAACAAATCCTTAAAAGTGGTTGCCTTCACCTGTGGGTTGTAGTTCTTTATGTAGTACACCAACACTTTGTGAATATTGTACCTACTGGAACTATCAGTCCATTTGATCAAGTTCTCCCAGAAATACTTGGCTTCTGCCACTGATAAATCTATATCAAACTCTTTCTGGAACGTATTTATTATCTTCATTGTCTCGAAATATCTCTGATTGTAAGATAAAGAAACAACTAATGCATTGAGTACCTGTAAATCTGGGGTACCTTTTCTCTGTAATAATTCACCCTTTTCATTCACACCGTATTTTCCTTCTATCATCTTGAATATGCTAGCAACAAGTCCCATGCGTCCCAAACAATGAATTATGGTAGGCAAATGTTCGTCTATCTGGAAATATTTTAAGTAGTCCGTCAAAATGCTATTGAATTCGGGTTTATGATACTTGGACTTCACTACTTTATGCTTTAATTGATACACTTCATTACTGTATTCTTCCCATAATTTCGGGTCTCCTCCGCTGATTTTGAACTTATAATTCCACATCTCTGAAGTATAGTCCGACTTCTGGTACTGAACATCGAATCTTTCAAACCATTTATTGACCAAGTCCAACTTATTATTGCCATATTCAAGCTTTATGAGATTCTCGTAGTCCCCAACACTGAGAACATACCCACTAGATTGTTTTTGAAGGTTTGGGTCATGCATGTTGGACCTTAACGTCTTGGAGTAGATGGAAGTTTTAGGTCCAAATAACAATTGTGAGTATATGTCTCTGACTTGAATCCTTCTTCTGGTCATTTCTTTGAACTTATCTTCCAAAAGAGGTTCGTTCACCCCTATATGTTTGAGTTGTGACAACTTTGTGTACTCCAATAACAACAGAAGTTGATGATCTATAAGATGTCCAATGAAATATGAGATCTCAGCATGAGACAAGAAGTTCTTCTTCCAATTCAAACTGACGGCTTCCATGGCCTGGAAAAGCTGGTCAAACTGTCTATCCTTAAGTAATGCGTACAACTGAGTCTTGACCTGAAGATCATTCTCTACCAACGACGTGAAATGACTGGTTGATAAACTGACCATAAACCGGTCCGAACTGGTGTGAGAAACAACGTCTCGTATACACTTTTCAGGACTCTTGGCGGTTCGACCCAAATCAGAGGGTATTGTCTCAGTTGCATAAGTAGAACCGTACGTCACATGCGGCACTTGTGTAGATAGAAGCCTTTTACCAGGCCTTATGTATCGAATCATTGGTTATAAAAATTTTCAAGTATTAAATTTTTTTTGAGACTTTTCCTTTTCATAAACGTATATTCTGATGGTAACTACAATTTACTAGTGATTTTACTGGTAATTCCATTGATGTGAATAGCATTGTAATCTGCAATTTTCCTCAAACCTTCTTTGACATTACCACCTTGGTTGATGTAGTCCAAACTGTCCTTGGTTCCCTTGACAGCCCAATATACACCAGTATTGATTTCTTGTCCTAACTCGGTACAGTATTCGTAACCAGACTTCAAGTCTGGTAAAACTTTACTAACAAGTCCAATATCCAAAGCATCTTGTGCAGAAAAGTATTCTCCTGTCAAAGCGTATTGGTATAACCTGGATTTGTTACCTACCACAAATGGCAATCTTTGCAATGACCCAATATCTGCAACAATACCGATTTTGATTTCACGGATAGATAATTTGGCACCTTCTACTGCAACACGAATACTGCATGCAGCAGCAATATCAAGGGCAAGACCATAACAGATTCCATTAAGTAAACAAATGGTTGGTGTTCTGATTCTTGCGGGTGTACCGATGGCTTCCTGGAACTGTATGATATGTTCATGAAGAGTGTCATATTTCTGTTGATCTGACTGGGTAGCATCAGGATTCATAAACAGGGCTGCTGACTTCAAGTTCAAACCACTACAAAAGGACTTTTCCATTGGTGAAGAAATCAAAATAACTTTGGTGTCAGGATCTTCATCTAACTTCTCCAAAATCCTTTGATATTCTCTCCAAGTACTTTCGGCAAAAGCATTGAGGGTTTTTGGGTTGTTGAATTTGATATTGATGAATCCTTCTTCAATTTCTTCAACAATGAACTCTGGGTTTTGGAAATCTTCTGCTTTGAATGGCATTTTCACTGGTTTTTTGTTCAAGTTCTTCCCCCACAATTATATAGAAAACATTTCTCACCGAGGATACTTGCAACTTTATCGCAGACACATATGAAAAATAATCCTGCACAGATGTCGGCAATAGACAACCAAAAAAGTACTGCAGCCATTAAACAGCCATTAAACAGTGTACTTTCCCTTAGTTTGTCCTTCCGTCTGAAATCCCTCAATCATCTGGTGTTTGATCATCTCATTGGCTTGCTCCACAACTCCCTTGGTGGGTCCTTCTACGAGCAAGTATAACTTTGGAGGTTGTTCCTTCCTTGGTTTGACATTTGCTCCATAGTATTGTCCTTTATGAGTAATGGAGCAAGAAGTCGATTCGATGATCTTGGAAATACTTTCCCGGTTGGATACAAACCACCGAACCTTCTGTGGTAGATCATTGATTGTAATCCGAGAATGGAAATTAGACAGATCGGGGCCTGATGAATCAGGAGGAACCCCCTCAATTATATCAAAATCCGGTAAACTGAATTCATCTGCAGTTTTGCTTTGTGTATCTGCCGTCGGTTCTTTAGATGGGGTACCTGATTTGTCTTCGAATCGTTGACGTTCCATATCTTTTGCGTTGTCTCTTTGTTGTTGTAACTTCTCGAGACCTTTACCTCCGAACCCTGAACTGTACCTCTCGTCACCTTTCTTCACTTTAGAAATGAATGCATCTCTGATTTCGAGTAGTTTCGCATTTATAGGTGGCTGCAAAACTTTAAGAATATCGGTTATAGCTCGTTCTTGTTTGTCGGTGACAAAAGTTATGGCTGTACCTTTTACACCTGCACGTCCAGTTCTTCCCACACGATGAATGTAGTCTTCCAAATGATTTGGTGCATCATAGTTAACTACGAGGTCCAAACCTTTGACATCGAGACCTCTGGCTGCAATGGAGGTGGCTATCAAGATATTCAAGTCTGAAGTGGGTGAAGAGAACTCTTTGATAGCATACTTTCTGTCTACTTGGTCCTTTCCTCCATGTAGTGATAAACAGTTATAATCACTTGATATCAATTGAACCATTAAGTTATCGGCCAGATCTTGTTTTTCGACAAATATCAATAACTTGGACTGACTATTGATACCAATGAACTCATCCAACTTTTCAACCAACTTCAAGAACTTAAGTCTGTTGATCTCTTCAGCACTTGAATCGCCAACTTCAAATAGTTCTATTTGTTGATTGATCTCACTTGCAACAGTATTTATACCTCCCACGATGATTTCAATGGGATCTTTCAACCCATTTTTTGCTAGCTTCTCTAGCTTTTTGGGGAATGTGGCAGAAAACAACACTGTTTGACGATCTGGTCGGATTTGACTAATGATCTTGTTGACTTGCGGTTCGAACCCCATATCGTACATCCTGTCGGCCTCATCTAGCACCAAATAAGTCACTCGAGATAAGTTGGTGATTCTACCACTATTAACTGTTAACAAATCGATTACTCTTCCAGGTGTACCAACAATAACCTGGACTCCTTTCTTTAATTCACCGATCTGAGACTCGATATTGGAACCACCATAACAACAGCATGAACTGACAGACTTCCCGAAATTATTGATCTCTTTTGTTATTTGAAGAGCCAATTCTCTCGTAGGTGTCAAAATCAATGCTATAGGTCCTTGTCCTTGTTGTATAGGCTCTTGATCTTGAATGTGCCGTATCATTGGGAGAACAAACGACAACGTCTTTCCTGAACCTGTTTTAGCGACTCCTAGAACGTCTCGTCCTGACATAATAGCTGGAAGAGCTTGAGATTGAATCGGTGAAGGCTTTTCATAATTCAAACTATTGAAAAGCTCCAATATACTTGTTGAGACCCCCAATTGTGCCCATTTAGTTATAGGAATAGGACAATCAGTTCCTCTAACGGTTATGCCACTCAAATCCAATCTTAGCTGGTCAACTTCCTCTGGTGTTAGGTTTTCAAACTCGGCTGGTGGCCTATAGAAGTCTTTTCTGAATGCACTGTAGTTGATCTTCGAGTGATCTATCTCTTCCAACTGTTTTTCACGTTCTTGTAACTTCTTAAGTCTGTCTCCCAACACATCGACCTCTTCACCTTCATCACTTGATTCTTCTTCATCGGAGTTTGCAATCCTTGGAGATGTAGATTCTTCAGCACTTTCCAAGTGTTTGATGAATTCATCCAAGTCAATCTCATCTTTGTCCTCCATCTTCTTTTCCTCGAGCGTTGGTTTCTTGAATTTCGGCCGTGAGTCTTCTACTTCCTCACTATCAAAAATTGATCTCTTTAAATTGGGCTTTGTAGCCGCCTTCTTCGACAATTTAAGCAACGGTTTTTTACCCGACACAACAGCCACTGGGGGTTCTGGAGTCTTACCAAGACGTTTCTTCTTCCATTCCTCGATTCTTTTCTGTCTTTCAATCCGTTTCCTCTCTTCTTCGTCCACAGGTTTCGCATCTCCATTTGTGTTCAGTGCATTCAGTGATATTTGTTGTGGAGTATTTGTACCATTGGTCTTCTGTAACTTCTTCTGTTTCCAGGCAGCTAGCTGCTCTTGTCTCTTCTTGAGCTTGTCTGGTTCGTTAGTATTCATAAACCCGAGTTCTTTAAGGTTACCTACTTCGAGATGAGATAAGATATAAAGTGCGATGAGAAAACTAATATGTATAAATGCTTATAATGCTGTAGTAACTGTCACGGTTTGGGAATTGAAGAGCACAGTTGGTTGGAGTTCATGAAGCCAAAGGGACAAGTTATTTGTATAGTCAAACGACTCGTCGTCGTCCAAATGAGTGTTTAGCGATGGTGCTGGTAATGTGGAGAAAATAACGTCTGTTTGATGAGATGGTGAATTCAATTTCATCAATTCGTTAAGAATAATATGCTGGCCCTTGGCTGGAATATCGTCGAATGAAAGTTCTCGGAGTTCTTGCTGTAGTTGTTTTTGGGTGATGACTTTATCTTCACCAGAAAGTAAATTGGCTGGACTACTTGTAGAAGCTGATGGGGGTGGTTGGGGTGGTTGAAAGGTTGATGGGAGAGTGGACAATGCTGGCTTCTTGTAAACGTCTTTTCTTGGGTTGAAAGAAGTGGGTTGAACGATTCGTGGTGAATTGAGTGCACTATTGGTCAAAGAAGGTATTTCTTCATCATCATCAACAGCTAAGAATTGAGGTGTACGAAGTTGATGAATGATTCCATCATCATTGGAAATGATCGATGGGGATCTAAGCCCTGATCTCTCAACTTTCAATCGACTGACAGAATTCTTCTTCTTGTCCAAAGTGAGACTGAAATAGTCTCCTTTTTCTTCTTTGGTGTCTTTCTCGTTAGGTGTAGCTAAATTGGAATTGGTAGCCTGAAGGGAAGTTTGATCATCATCGATGAAACCAACTCCTGATTTACCTTCCTCTCCCTCTTCAATGGGATCTTCCTCTTCGTCGTTAAGATGTGCAGCGGGGGTTTTCACAGATACGAAGTTCGGTTTCAAATTGGACCTTGATGATTTAATTGACAATTGATCTGATGATTGGAGTTTCAAGTTTAAATTGAAGTTCTTTGGTGGCTTTGTTCGGCCACTATTCGGTGCTTTTGTAGGCTCAGGAGTGGACCATGACTCGTTATTTTCCGGTCCCAAACTAGAACCTTCATCTTCATCCTCGTCATCATCTTCGTCATCAGAACTGTAGAAACTATCACCAACATCCTTTCCATAATCGAGTATCCCTCCTTTCATATTAAAGCTTAATGATAACCCTAAATCATGAAGGTTGGAGATAGTATCCCTTCTATTCTTTCCTCCCTTTCCCGTTGGTGCAGAAATGGAATTGGAACGGTTCAAACCAAGAGTAGGGAACTCGTTTCTTGAAACTATTGCTTTTGACTTCATCTTCTTCAATTTTTGTTTCTCTATTTGACTCAAGGCTTCTCTAGCATTACACAAGTTCTTCCACCATTGATCAGTCTTCAAAACCCTATCAATTCTATCATACTCGAGCTTGTTACTTGAGTTCTTTTGCCATCCTTTAACAATATAGTTGTATGAGTTCAAAGATCCATCATTAAGGCAAATGGCCTTCACCTTGGAATCAATTCTTAAATTCTTTAACAAATCAGTCAATCTGTTTCTCTCATCGTCGATTTCAGACTTACTTTCCACAAATACAATCACACGAAGCCTATGTTCTGATCTTTTCCATTCGGGAACCGATGACAAGATAGATCCCAATTGTAAGATCAAGGTATATGTATCGAAGTTGGTAGATAAGATGGATTTACCATCAATAACATTGATCGAAGACATTTGAATGGGGTACAAATCAATGTACTTCTTAGTCGATTCATCAACTTCAGGTTTGGATTTGGGCCAGACTTTTGACCAGAATGTTTCGTCCTCATCGAACTTGGGAAGTTTCAAGTTGTTGAAATTGGCAGCCACTGCTACAGAACTTTGCATGATGATCAAATCTTCAACCACTTGCACCCACTGATTGATAGAAACTTGCTGTTCTTCTCTACAGTCATCCGTGGGTAATTGTTCAAATTGTGATTTGCTTTTGAAGGAAGATAAAGGCATTGGTATTCCGTGCTTCACAAAATCGTAAAACCCCAACACTGTGATGTTTGGTTTCATACCACCTAATCCTGACCCCAAGTAAACATTACGTACACCCCAAGGTAAAGAAGGACCCATTGCAATCTGAACAAAAGCTTTGACTTTAGCCATATCTCTTAATTTGATCCATGCTCTTTTCTGTTTTTGGACTTCCTTGTAGGCCGTGATACTGAACTCGCTGTCATTTTCGTTCACGTTTTTGGAGATAGTGTCGTCATTTAAGATGACAACATGGCCTAGAATGTAAAGACCACCTTTCTTTAGGTGATTACAAAAGCCAATTAAGTTCCAACTAGTTCTTGGACTATCGACAAGTAATAGGATCTGAGGTCTCCAATATTTCACGTTCATATTAACCTTCAAACGAAGTAAGTACTTCCTAACCTGATGGTAGATCAAAAGTTGAGAAATATCCCCAAACTTGGATGGAGGTGTGGAATAATGGATCATCAAAATTAATATAAGCAAAAGGAATATCACTATGCCAGCAGACATACCATCTACAATGAACATAGCAACTGTAGCAAATACCAACCCCAGAAAAGCAGTTTGAATGTTGAAGTATTTGAAAGAAGGTCTAAAGTTGGGAGCTGAACCAAGTTTCAACAAAAAACATGCAAGGTTTGTAACAATAAACGTCATTAAATAAGCCATGGTCACAAATACGGCAATTTGATTAATGTCAGCAAACAAGAACACTTGAGCTAAGATCCAAGTGATTAGAATAGAGAAGTTCTGAGCTTTCAGAACAGCTCTCTCATCTTTCTTATTGGTTGCAAAAATTGACAACCCAGGAATAATTCTATCATTCGAAATAGCATTGAGTAAAGAGGCAGCACCAACCACTCCCATGATAATCGAGAACAAAGAAGTGGACAATTCACCAAGAATAATGATGTAGCCTTGTAAGTTTGCAGTTTGAATAACCTTAATATCTTTATGCAACAATTCTCTAGGAACAGACCAACCAATAGAGAGAATTACTATGGCATATAACGCACAACTCAAAACCAAACCTCTTATAGTCCCCAAAGGAATTGATTTGGAAGGACTCTTAAGTTCACCTGACATTGACGCTCCAGCGAATATACCAGAAGTAGCTGGGAAGAAAATACCAAACAAATCTCTAAAAGTCTCTGGTGTGTCTAGCACCGATCCAGCAGCACCTTTAGTAAAATGAGGCCACAAATTCTGAGAGAAAACCTCCCAACTAATCCCCACCTTGTATACCTCATCGTAATAAACCAGTTTATTATAGAATGAGGAAAATGGAATTGACAATGTGGAAATGAGAAGAATAATAAATAGCCACAAAGCAGTTTTAGACACCATATTAGAACCCACAAGTGCTATGGCGGTACAGAATGCCAATAATATGGTCGAATATAACAACTGCCACCAGTAAGAAACCGGTAATAATTGAAATAAGTCACCATCAAGGTGACCAAAGTTCACCAACAAAGGTTCAATAAAACCAACAACATTCAAGGAACTATTCAAGATTTGACCAATAAAGAAGATAATCCCAATAGCGCCTCCGAATTCCGGTCCTAAAGACCTCGAAATCATATAATAAGCACCTCCACCTTTCACAGTTCCATTCGTTGCAATGGCACTAATAGACATCACCGTCAAAGAGTTGATAAGATAACTCAAGAACAAAAGCGCTAACGACCCCAGAACTCCCATCTGACCCACTATAAAACCGAATCTTAAAAACATCAAAATCGATAGAATGTTCAAGGTAGTAGGGACGAATACTCCATTGAATGTATTGAGTTTTTCCGGGCTCTTGAACTCGTCCGGTAGTATGTTTGAGTCTGGAACAGACTCGCTTGTCTGACCATTTGTACCATAGTTTGTGGTTTGAACAAATTGACTTGTTTCTGTCGGCCTACTCATGGTAGTTAGTTGGTATGATAATAAAATGGAAATGCGATTCGTTTTTCGTGTCTTGAAAGATAAAGACATGAAGATGAGGAGAGATGAGAGACGAGAGAGGAAAGAAGAGAAGAGAGAAGAGATACGAAGAGGCTTTGGGGTGGAAGAGTAGTAGACGTCAAACACAAGTACATGGTTGGAGGGAATGTTTGTTGTTAGTGTTGTGGAATTGAGGTCAATGAGTATTGAAAACAGTCGTTGAGACACTACTTTCGGAACATGAATCTAACAGAATGTTTACAATCTAAACAATCTAAACGATCTGAACGATCTGTAAAATCTGTAAAATCTGTAAACAATCTAAGGTTATGACCTAATAATCACAGGAAGATGCTAATTTAGCTTTTGTAACTATAATCAAACACAAATACACTAGATATTCTCTATCACGTGCAATTGTAGAAACAACAATGTTCAGTTCCTCTTACTCCAATAGTTTTGTTGTAATAATTGATCTTCGATCATGTTCCGGCTATTCTTTCTTCTGTTACCCATCTCCCATGATCCCTTTATGTCCCAGTATGCAATTGCTGCAAATAGTCGTGTCTGTACTTTTCCTCTCGCTTAAGAGCCTGCACGGCTAAACCTTCAAGATTGCTTTAAAGCACTGTATTTGTTCCCACGGAAAATCAACTGTCAACCGACGATTGCTTTCAGGAACTGACTGCTCAACTGACGACTGGTGCCCCACTTTGGAACAAACGCTACAACCATAAAACTTACGTAATTTATAGAAGCACAGCCAACCCAGACCCAGACACCAGACCCAGACACCAGATCAACAACCCCAACACAACCAACAACACCAACGACACAAAACCAACACCAGCGTCTAACCACCGATGCAAGCGAACTGAACTCCTGGATTGGCCCCGTTCGGACTATCTGCTTCGGATAATCAACACGCGGCAGATCCTCACCACAGTCTATTCTCTAACACCTAAACAATTGTACAGATGCAAAGCCTTCAAACTTTCAAGCGCCTTTTGTTAGAGTAGTCACCAGAACTTTAACACCTTTGAGCGTTCAAGCACCTCCGAAACCGTTTCGCAGCCACAATGTATTCCGGGCCAATTATTTGATCTCTTCCACACTTCAACAATAAACCGCTTTCGGTAGCCCCTGGCGGTGCCGGTGAGTTCCCGGACAATTGTTCCAAAGGGAAACCACCGTCGTGGCTGGAAACCAACGTCGTGCATGGACCTGGGCGTGTGCGGACCCACATCTAATCAATCCAATGATATTCCACCAAAATATTGATTATCAAATGACCCGATTTGCAGCACCTTAGTGCTATTGTTGCCCTTACACACGCAACTGTTTACAACTGCATCGATATTGGTTATTTTTTTTGATAATCGGTTCCATATCGAGGTATCTGTAACAGATCTCAAAACGGTAACGGTGAGCCGTTATCGATGGATACAAAAAAATGTTCTACGATTGTTAAAACAGATTAAGTCAAACAATTTAACGTTTTTAGCTTTTGTTGTACCGATCCCAAGTATTTACACTATTCTCTTAACTATTTGACCTGCCCCCTACACTGTAATAGGTTTCCGTCATGTAGCAGTTTGGTTCGCGCACGACATTCTTACCGGTTTGTAAAAATATCCTGCGTTTGTCCTTTCGCTCTTAACAAATTTGGCCAATCCCTCAAATCCTTAAATCAGTATAATTTAATCAATACAAGTGTTTTGTGTTAGTTGGAAGTTTCTTGGACGTTTGAAAAGGAGTTGAAATCACAGGTTCCCGCTTTTAAATTGTTGCTTTCAAATTTCTTCCTTTTCCCTGTTATTCTTCCTTATAAATCTACCACTATCTCAATTCCAATTGTTAACCTTGGTGTGTAATTCGGGTCAAAAATAACAATATTGGTTACCATGGACGAACCCGCCGACCATTCCATCAACTCGTTGATCGATGATGACTCCAAGACCAACCAGATCTGGAAACTATATAATAAGGCCAGAGAGTCATTACCATATAAAGCCAGGATGGAGAATCTCACTTGGAGAATGATGCATATTAATTTTCAAAAGTACAAAACAAAACCGGTATTGGATCCTTCTGCTGAAGAGTTTGATTACATAGCCCATATCAAGAAAATGGGCCAAGAACAGAGTGATTATAATAAGAGTTTCAAGTTGAGGAATAACCTGAACCTGAATTTGAATCTGAACACAAATCTGAACACAAATCAGTTCCCGTCCTCCGATTTCTTCGACAACCATAATATCCATACCCCGGAAATAAACTATAATCATTTCCAGGATTTTGACATGTACTCCAATGGAAATGATAACACTAATCATTTCGATGTTGCCCTGTATCAACAACCCCATCATTTCCATAGTAACAGCTTTTCAGGTATGCCTCACAACAATATGCACCAGACTCCCCAGCTGGATACTGATCATAGGCTGTTTTCTCAGCAGAACAACCAGTTCAATGTTCCACATTCAATGTCACTTTCCACTTCTCAACATACGATACAGCCACAACCGTTGGAGTTTGATGATTTCGATATTCCTTCGGATATGAAAGATATGGAGTTTAGCCATTCTCATCAGAACAGTGTGGTGAATTTGAACGAACTTGACCCTTCTAGGAACCCTTTACATCATACTTCAAGTTTGACGTCTATCCCCACCACAAAATCTGTCAATATTGGTGCTGGTACTAATAACACCATTTCTAATTCCAATTCTAATTCAAATGGAATGTCCATGCATTCTAGTTACATTCAGAGTTTAACTCAAACCAATTCTCCATTTACGGGTGCTTCTTCATTGCCCACCAATTATAATTCTCCTACCATCCCAGAAGAAGCTAATTACTTCGATACCTTCAACAAGGACCAGAAATTCGATATGAACTTATCATTAAAACCCAAGTTGAAAAGATCAAAGAACAAGAAGTTGAAATCCACCAGTCCAGAAAATGCACAGCTTAATAGCAATAATGGAACACCAAATACCAATGGAAATGGTAATGGTAATGGCAAAAATTCCAATAATGACTTACAGAACCAGAATATTTCTTGTACTAATTGTCATACCAAAACTACTCCTTTATGGAGAAGAAATCCTGAAGGACAACCACTTTGTAATGCCTGTGGATTGTTTTTGAAATTGCATGGAGTAGTTAGACCTTTGAGTCTCAAAACCGACGTCATAAAGAAGAGGCAACGGAACTCCAACTCAACTAAAAAGATCACTGTCAAAGATGGAGATGACTTGAATCCTACAACCTTGGTGAGTAATGAGAAGGAAAGAGATAAGAAATCCCCTAAAAAACGGAGACCAGTGAATATTCCAACCACTACTCCTCAGCCAGAACCCAATGGTAGCAACGTCTCCCAATCCAACACCTCTTCGATCTTATCGGGATCGTTTGGTTTGGGAATATCTAATACACCCATCACTAATAATTCCACTCCTGGGTCAGTCCAAATTAAAAGAGAGGACGACTTACATCCTATAAACGAGTTGGACGATAACTACCTCAATTCCGAGTACGTGCCTGACGACAATCTTGACTGGTTGAGTATGGCACTCTAAAATACATTGTATATTATTTCAGTTCCTACCATGTACTATATAGATTTCATAGACAATGCGAAATTTCCATTTATAATGATTAAGATCTCTATTGAATACTGCAACAAATGTAAATGGCAGTTTCGTGCTTTGTGGTACATGCAAGAATTACTACAGACGTTCGATGGCAAAATCGATGAGATTTCTTTGATTCCAAATAACCTGACTCCCGGCACTTTTAGAGTGTGTATTACTCAAGATGAAAATATGAAAGTGTTATACCAGAAGAGAATGAAAAAGACGACGTTGCCGCAGATCGAACCGTGGATCTACGATGGGTTTCCTGATTCGAAGTTCTTGAAGCAGTTGGTTCGAAACGAGATACTGCCTGATGAAAATTTGGGCCATATAGATAAATACGATAACCAGGGATTGAACTCTGGTGAAAAAGAGTGTAATGATTGCAAAATCGAACAGTAAAGAGACACATCACATAAGTTTATAATACAATATCCGTTACCATTTAATCTACTTCTCATTTAATCTACTTCTTCCACGGCATCCCATCCGTGAACAACATAAGGCAAAGAACTACCAAGTAACCCGAAATACTGAGTATTAGGTAATCCCAAGAGTGTCTGATATTGTTTGATAACAAAGGTAGGGCTGATATTCTTGGATGACTCACTAACATCTGGTGATCTAGCAGAAGTAGCCAAGTTGACTTCTTTGGTTATTTGTTTCCATTTGTATTTTTCACCAGTGCTTAACAATTGTTTGACTGTTTGAATCTCTTGAGGAGAAAACCTGGAAACAACATTGGAATTGGCAGTTGGGGTAATATTGTGATTTGGTTGAATTGTAGTGGGGGCCGTGGCCGTGGCATTGGATGTTTGATGGCCATATGGTTGGTTATAGTACTGATAAGCCGGCACTATTTGAGGCAACACTGGTTGTTTATATTGGTAGTCATAATTTGTGGAGTATTGTTGATTAGAAGGCATAGTAGCTGAAGTAGGAGATGCAACAGAACTAGGGGTTGCTTGCATACTGACACTCGGTTGAACAGGTGGTCTTCCTTGTACTGGGGCCTGAATGTACTGACCAGGAGACGCCTGACCTTGATACACTTGGAACTGTGGGTACTGCTGAGGATACTGAGGCTGGAGCTGAGGCGTTGGCTGACCTTGATGTGACTGGCCAGCTATTGCAACCTGTGATATGTGTTGTTGATGCTGGAGCTGAGGTTGAGGCTGGGGCTGAGGCTGAAACTGCTTCTGTTGAAGATAGTCTTGCTGCAACGACAGATCAATCTGTGTAGGAGAAACGGGTTGCGACTGAATTGGGAACAAGTTTAGAATCCGATGGGAGTTCGGATTTTTGGTTGGTATAGATGATGTGGTTTAGTCAAATACTTGACTATATTTACGAATATGTTGAGGTGATAAGTGATTGGCTGTTTCAAGCGTGAACAATGTGGAGTTTCAAAACTTTTGAAACTTGGGGAATTCCGCTGCTTTTATATAGTATTTTTTTTGAGATAATCAATTGGGGGTCCGCCTTTTGGTTTCTTTTTTTGTCCGGCATTTTTGTCTCAACAAAGCCTGTCGTAAATTACGAGATCTTCAACAATAGAAGTCGTGTGCCAACCGCAAGGTATGTGATTCTTATCATAATAAAACAGAAGGTAATATACGACGGGATGTATATTTTTTAGACAGGTGATTATTCGTCGTAATCGTCATCACTGAGTTCGACCTCGCTTTCGCTGACATCTTCTTCACTTGTCTCTTCCACTGACATTTCCGAGTGATCGTCACTCTCGCTCTCATCACTGATAGATAAGACTTTTTGATTTCTTTTCGGTACTGCTTTCTTTGCAATTGGCTTCGTTTCAGCTGCCTTTGCAATGGGTTTCTTGTCTACTACTTTCTCAACTTTGGGTGTTGAAATTGAAGCTGGAGCTTTGGTGAAAAAAGAGTCAATTTTGGTGGTCTTCTGCTGCGACAAAGGTGAAGCTTTGGCTGAAGGAGGTTTGACTCCTAAGATTTCATCATCGTCACTGTCACTGAACAAACTAATCACTTGGGGTTTCTTTTGCACTTTAGGTGCATTAGGTGATGTGAAGAAATCTGGAAATTTCTTGTTTTCTTGCAGAGATTCTGATTTGACTGAGGTTTCTTTCTTGAAACTTGGTTCTTTCTTGATAGTTGAAGGCTTCTTTTTGGTGGGTGGATCCTTGGGTTCTACCTTCATCTTCTTTTTAGGTTCATTAACTCTTCTAGCCTTTCTCTTGGTTCCTTTCATTGGGACCATGGTAGATCTCTCAAGTAAATCTAATCTCAAGAACTTTTCCCATGCAACCAAGAACTCATCCAAATCTTTGTTCCATAAGTCTTTGGCGGACAATTTAAGTAATTCCTTCAATTCATTGGCCTTGTCGTCTCTTTGGGCCACCAACTTGTCGTACCTTTCTCTTGTCAAAGACCACAACGACATTCCCAACAAGTAATCAAATTGTAAGTAGATATTTTCTGGCTTGTTCTCTTCTTCATCCTTTCTTGCAGCACCTACATTCAACTCGCTGATATCAGCATTGTTTTCTTCCTCTTCTAACTCCTCTTCATCCACAAACAAACTGTTTTCTACTGGAGTTTCATCTTTGATTACCTTGTTATGTTTGTCAAATCTCTTGAAGTTATGTTCCATCAAAAGTTCAATCAAGTCTTTCCGTTTCTTATTGGATACAGTGATTTCTTTGTCCATGATCAATTTGATGAAACGGGCTTGTTCAGATAATCTGACCAATTGATGCTGTAACTCATCGACCATGAAATCTTTTCTCTTTTGATAGTACTCCAATCTGACATAATAGAAATCCTTCAAGATTTCAAGACTCGACTCGTACTTCTTAATCTTTCCTCTTGGGTCAAATGCCACCATATTGGTCAAATTAACACTAGATACCAACTTGAACTTTTCTAACAATCCAGTTTGTAACGCTTTGGTCATTTCTTCATGATTCAATTTGACCACGAATCTGATTCCGACCCCATGTTGTTCTTCCATGTCTTTGATCCATGGCTTCACTTTATCAGTACCCAATCCAGTGATCAAAAACTCTTTTACAGTATTTGTCCAAGTCTTGATTGGTATTTCAGTGATTTCTAAAGTTTGGTCATCGATCTGCTCAATTCTACCACTGACCTTGTACTTGTCTCTACTAATCATTTCTATTTCTCCTTCCCATCCTCTGAACCAAGGGGACATTTCCACAACTTCCTCGTTATTCATGAGTCTTCTAATATTTTCAACAATATCTGTTGGGTTGTATGATGGGATATTGGTGGACCATCCTGTACCAATACCTTCTGTGCCATTAACCAAAAGCATGGGTATAATTGGAATGTACCATTCTGGCTCCACGGTCTGTTCATCATCTTGAACGTAACTCAAAACTCCATTGTCCAATGGATTGAAGATTATTCTGGTAATTTCATTAATTTCGGTGTAAATATAACGAGCTGCAGAGAAGTCTTTACCACCAGCTGCTCTAGTACCAAAAGCACCATTTGGTTTCAATAAGTTCAAGTTATTGGATCCAATAAAGTCTTGGGCCAACCCAATAATCGTTTGCACCAACGATTGTTCACCGTGATGGTATCCTGTGTGTTCTGAAACATAAGCAGCCAACTGAGCCACTTTGATTTCGTTCTTAAGATTTCTTTTGAAACAACCATACAAAACTTTTCTTTGACCTGGTTTGAATCCATCTAAAACCGAAGGAATAGATCTTACATTGTCTGCCATTGAGAACAAAATCAATTCCTTATTGATGAAATCACTGATCGGTATAACTTGTATTTCAGGATCCAAATGAGTTCCTGGTTGGAAATTTTGCAACCAGGTTTTTCTGTCATCAGCCTTCTTCTTAGAGAAAGCTAAATCGATTAAATCTGGATCATCACCTTGAATAGCATGGAATTGTTTCAAATGCTTGTCCAAAGCAGCGAAGTATTCTCTTGCTTCAGAAGCTACTGAAGTACCCAAACCCTTATAATACTTGTGTTTCCATCTACATGTGGTACCTTCAGTTTCTCTCCACTGTTCAAACTCTGGCATCGTATAGAAAGGAATGATTTTCTTTGCTCCTGGACCTCTTTGACTGATTGTCACCTTGACAATTGGAGTAATGAACTCCAACAAGAAACCTGGAATCTCTAATAAACCTGGAAAGCTCGACTCTAAGAAATTGATGATCAAACCTTTAATATGTGAACCATCTTGATCCTGATCTGTCATAATCATAATATGACCGTATCTTAATTGTGAAATATTCTCTGGAGTATATTTTTTCTTGTGTTGAAGACCAATGATTTGCTTTAAGGCATTGATTTCGGCATTCTTACTGACTTGTTCAGTTGAAGCTTCCCTAACATTCAAAAGCTTACCTCTCAATGGGAAACATCCATAGTGATCCCTACCAATGACTGTCAAACCAGCCACAGCAAGAGACAAAGCAGAGTCTCCTTCGGTCAAAATTAATGTACACTTGTACCCTTCCCTCGTACCAGCTTTATTAGCATCTACCAACTTAACTTGACCTTTCACTCTGGACTTTTTTGATCCATCAGCCTTTTGTAAGGCTTTGTCTTCGTTAGCATTTGCAATAGATCTTATTTTATCGACAATAGAAGTTTTCAAGATCCTTGTAATGAATGAGTCACTGATTACAAGCTTATCGCTGGCTTTACTATGGAACTGACTGACTTTTGTAGTCAATTGTTCTTTTGTTTGGGATGTAAAAGCCGGATTCTCAATCAAACAGTTGACGAACAAGAACATATTATTTCTAACTTCTTGAGGTCTGATCATCAATTTCTTCTTACCCTTTTCCTTCTTGGAAACAGAATCTATTAACTTGGTGATTATCAGATCCGAGATGAATTTGACATGTGTACCACCAGTAGTTGTTGCAATAGAATTCACAAAACTCACCTGGTTGAAAGTACCATCACTAACAGCGAAAGCAATTTCCCATTTATCATTGAACACTTCATGAACGATAGTTTGATATTTCTTCTCTTCATCTTCTTGAGCATCAGGGTTTCTTTCTTTGATAGCTTTGACGTACATTTCCACATAACTCTTGAAATTCTTGATATTGAGCTTCTTATCGTTCAAATAAATGTTACAATCACTGACTGTACCACACAAATCATACACTCTTCTTCTCAAAACAGATAAGGTTTCTTCATCCAAGGAATCCATACCGAATTTAGCCAAGTCAGGCTTGAAAGTGATTTTAGTGAATTCTTTCTTAGATTTCATAGCAGTAATCTTAGGTTTATTCACCTTAGACATATTGGCGCTCCAAACTTGTTTATAATTCTTCTCATTGGAAGCATCAGCCGTTTCCAATTGAAACTCAGTGGAGAAAATGTTACACAACTTAGCACCATAACCATTTCTACCACCAGTAACTTTCTTTTCATCATCATCATAATTGGAAGAAGTCAATAAATTACCAAAGATCAACTCTGGAATGTACATCTGTTCCTTACTATGAATCTCAACAGGAATCCCCTTACCATCATTCATGACTTCAATAAGGTTATTCTCAGGATCAATCTTTACCTTGATATTTTTCATAGTAGGATCTCTAATTTTATTATCAGCAGCATTGACCAAGATTTCATCGAAAATCTTGTAAAGACCAGGAACAATTGTCACTTCCTTGTACACCATCTGTTCAGTAGAAGCATCAAAGCACCACATTTCCATAGGTGTTTTCTCAACCGAACCAATATACGTATCTGGTCTCTTCAAAATATGTTCCAATTGAGACAATCTCTGATATTGTTCAGATGCATTTTTCGTTTTGAGTCCCCCAGACGTTGTAGATGAAGCAGGAGTGGAAGAGCCCGAAGAAGGATCATTGGATTTAGAAACCATAGAAATGATATTAGTTGAATCAGACAATGGCTTGGATTTTTTACCAGCGGGTTTCGATTTCTTAGACACAGGCTTCACAACCTCAGTATCAGAAGCGTCAGAGAAGTCTGACCCATCATCAACACTGTTCACAGAATAAGCTTCGGATAAGTCTTCAGAATCACTCATAAAGAATGAAAATAAATAAAAACACCTACGCGATTTTTGAGATGCGATGTAGTTATACATAGAAAATGGTATACATTGAAAAAGGGACGTTTTCCTGGTATATATGCGGGAAAAAGGATACTAGAGCTTCTTCTTCTTTTTGTTTAACATATCCTGTTGAATTTTGGTGAAATCATCGTCATTAATAGAAGGTCTTTTCTTACCCTTCTTGTCCACGTACTTGGACTCCAAATTACTGATTAAATCATCTAATCTGGTACTTTGTCTTGCCTTTATGATCGATTGTAAATCGTTTCCTCTGTGTCTGTCTTTGATCATCTTCTCCAACTGTTCGGCCTCTTTGGCTTCTTTGGCAAGTTTCCTCAACTTATTTTTCACCTTGGTCTTTCTGGACTTCTTATACTTATCAAAAGATTTCAATGTGGATTTGGTGAACTCTTGAGGATACTGTGAAATCAACGATTCTACCACCCCAAAAACCCGTTCTTCGGCTACTTCATCGAACTCCAAATGTGGTATCACTTCAAACAACTTCAAGAAATCTCCATCGTAATATATGAAATTCTGTAAGATATCTGATCGTTCTTCCTCACTATTTTGGTATTTCAACTTATCTTCCTCAATCATCTCAATAGTAATTTTATCATTCAACGAGTCGAAATACTCTTTCCAATTGAAGTCATCACCACCTTCAACTTCATCCAATGACCCCGTGTTGTCGTATCGCTGCCTTCTTTGTGGATCAGATAATATACTGTATGCAAATTGGATTTGGGGGAAAAGATCTTGATGGTCATTGGTTTGTTGTTGCTGTAACTTATCAGGGTGATACTTTAAGCTGAGTTTTTTGTACGCTTTCTTTATTTCTATAGGATTGGACTTATTACTAACACCTAGCGTCTCATAAGGATCAATATCCGGAAATGGGACCGCCATTTTAAGAAGAAGGCAATAGATATATTTCTACAAATTTTTTTCCCTACGCGAACTTTTTCAATTCTCATAACGATTCTTTAATGGCTGCTAATAAAGAATCCAAATGGCCTGCATAAACTGAGTGTCCCATGTGACCAACTCTGAAATACTTTCCTGGTAACGCTTTGTGAATACCTCCAGCAACAGTGAATCCTTTAGCGGCCAATTTACCTAAGAAATCAGGTCCGTTGACTGACTCTGGGAAATAAACTGCGCTTAAACCACTTGCAGCCACTTTTCTGTTGACTGGTAAAATCTTCATTCCCAACTTTTCCAATTCGTCTTTGAAGTCACTAGATGCCTTATGATGTTTGGCAAATCTATCGTCCAATTTTTCAGACAAGATTTGGTCTAAAGATACTTTTAAAGCAGTGACAGTTTGAACTGCAGGAGTTGCGAAATAAGCACCAGATCCACTTTCATAAGCTTTCATAATTGGAGCCCATCTCTTTAAAGAAGCAAAGAAAGTGGTTTGGTCTCTGTTCAAAGCCTTCTCCATGGCCCTTCCACTGGCAAAAGAAATAGATAAACCAGCTGGAACACCAATGGCTTTTTGAGAAGCGGTTAAAGCGTAATCCACACCCCATTTGTCGAATTCCAAATCTTCAACACCGACAGAACAAACACCATCGACAATGATCAAGGTTTCTGGAGAAACAGATTTGACCAATTTGGAAACCGCTTCAACATCACTTACAACAGATGTGGAAGTGTCAACATGAGTGATGGTGATAGCGGTATACTTTTCCTTTTTCAATTGAGCTTCAATCTTATCCAACGGAACCACGTCACCGATATCAGCAGTGATGACGTCAACATCAGCACCGTAAACCTTTAAACAGTCAGCAAATGAATCAGAGAAGAATCCAGTAGATAACACCAATACCTTGTCACTGGGACTGACGAAATTGCTTCCAACAATATCCCAACCCAAAGTACCAGATCCCGAAATGACAAATGGTTGGGCACTGGAATCAGTGGACTTGAATAACTTTCTCAAGTTGACCAAAGTGCTTTGAAATGTCTTGATGAACTCAGGGGAAGTGTGTGCTTGGGATGGAGTGGCCATGGCATATAAAACCTCATCACTGAATTCAATTGGACCTGGAATCATGGTCAATTTATGTGGAGGTTGGGTGAATGGAACTGAAGACATTTTGAAAACTGATTGACTAAAAGTTCTTAATGGACTGAATTGGGATGTGAAACGTGTAAATCTGACAACTTTTGACACTTTGTTCATACAATTATTATGACAATTATAAGTGTATGAAGTTTGACACAATTATTGCCAAATGAAAAATGTGCCCCAGAATTTCCAACCTGCGAACTTTTCATCTGCTATTTCGGCCCGTCCCAATCGGGTAAAAATATCCTGATAGCACTATAGACCTTATACTTGGATCATGAATGGGGTTTTGTGGTATAGCAGACTGGATGTTGATTGATCTTGAGCTTGTTGAATCGTTGTGGTTCAAAAGCTTGTTCAGTTGGTTAGTGGGTGTTATCTGGTGCGGGTGAAATTCTCGCCAGACTTCGGCCCTGGAGTTCGCCGAATTTGTGTTGATTAATCACGAAACCCTGATTGGGGGACGTATCTGTGATGTATCACTTGTGGCTGATGCTGTGGCTGGTTGAAACGGAAATCGCCGCAAAACAGGGTGTCTCTACTGAGTTCAAAGTCAATGTTCTCCTTTTAATCAAAGTGAAGGAGTCAATAGACCCCTTTCCTGGCTTTATCGCAGGTCGATACCTGAAACACTATCGTTATCAAGTACCGGTTTCAGAGCCAAAGAGTTATCTATTGCCTTTGTTGTGTTGATAGGACTTTCCATGAACATCTTCGCTGGTACGGGCCGAAGTTTCGCCTTGTTTCGCCGCAATCATTAACTTTTGCAACCATTAGATTAATGAGGTTTAACCTAAAAAAGGGTCTCCCCCTCTGCTTATCTTCGTTTTTGTAAAAATGATTCGGCCCTTCTGTCCATGACGGCGAAACTGATTAGTTGATAGTACTGATAACATCATCAGGTTTATCTTTGGTCACATGATGGTCCAGTGATTTAAATCACTTTCCTATTGTCTTGCTTGTGGGTTGCACATCTGGTCTTTTTGGTATGTGCACGCCTTTCTATTTTTTTGCAACCTTTTTGTGAAAGAAAAGAGAGAACCCAAAAATCCAAGCAGGTTTCACTTGAGTTCTTATGAAGACATTCAAAGCATTGATAATTGGGGAATCACCTGTTTCTGTGTCCCTTATTTTTGCTTTGTCATGTAGTTTGTGGGATGTGACGGTCTGCAACATCAATGATTTGAAGTTTCTTCTGAAAAAATGGTCCATACAAATCGATGGGAAAGTCAGAAAATTCAAGGTAGCAGAAGTTACAACTGGTTTGTTGACTTTGGAAAATCCTTTTGATGTTGTGTTGCTCACAGACAAGTTCTATGATACGTTTCTTTTTTCAGTAAACAAGCTCAAACTGATAACCAATTCCAAATCGCTTATACTTGTGGATTGTACAGAGAATCCATGGCTTTTTGATAAGGTCAAACGTTACTTTCCAACACGGTTTGTTGTTGCAGTGCACACGGAAGTGGACTGTAGAAGAGTAGCTTTATACCATAACAAATTCATTCTTTTGAATAGTGCACAGAAGATCATGGCTTTAGGGATTTTATCTGATAAATACGTTGCTCCTGGGATAGTGGATTTGCTGTTGGGAATCCGTGGTACTGTGATAGAGAGGTTAAGTGCTGCTCTTACAGCTCATGGGTTTACTGTACAGTCATTGGATTCTTGCAGTTTGAGCCAAAAGGCTTGGAAAAGTGTGATATCTGTTGTCTGTTTCGAAGGGTCTACCATTCAGTTCAATGAAACGAATCCTATTGAGCTCACTACTTTACCAATGGCCAAGTCTTTCCTTATCGGCTGCTACCAGGAAATACTCAGTATTTGCAACAAGGAAAATAAGAAAGCACTTGTGGCATCTAGGTCTTCCGATTCGTGGAAACTCCTACTGCTGGTGGCCGCTCAAGAACATCTAAAGTTTATGCTACTAAAAACTAACAACCACGACAATGCCCAATTCACTAATTTCAACAAATCGTTTTCCTGTTACATGAGCGGATACGAAGTTCCTGTGTTGGACACAATTCGGTCATTGATCAATTTGTCTTTAAAGGTGGAAATCGAATCTTCATACTTGAGAGGACTTCATGGTTGTTTGGTAGCTTTGATTCGCAAGAAGAGAACATTGTCGAATGGTATCCCACCAGAAGAGAACATGATGAATTTCTTCCCTTTCAACCCACTCCCCAAACCCACTCCTGTTAAACACTTCACTAATAATCCACTCATAATGATGATGTACGAAGACAAGAAACCACAAGCTAGTGATGATGAACTGGTTGTGTCCATAGATCCGGTGGTGAAGGAACTAGCTCAAGGATATGGTCAGATGGAACCAGAAACAGAGGATTTCTACGATACCCAACCTGATTTCATACAACAGCACATACAAAGTCCACCACCTGTCGCACTTTGCACTAGTCCATCTCAACCAGTGCATTCTGCGAATTCCTCATCTTCACTGATACCCCAAAGGTTTCAAAGAACTTACACGCATTCAGGATTCAACAAAGACCCCAATGGATCGTATTCTATGCCACACCCGGCATTCAGTCCCCTGCCAATATTAAAAAAACCGCCCCTGTTTCATCATTTGCAGCCAATTCTCAACCGAAATACACCAGTGCAACAATTAGTCCAATCTCACCAAAATGTCATAGAAGCTACAAATCTCGATAGAATGCTTGATATCACTCCAAGCAGATATGGAAAGTACGACACAACAACTACTTACATCAACAAGGCCAACAGCAACCGAGGCAGTAAATGCAGCTCTGCTAAATCCACCTCTGCGAGTGAATCTAAGAAATCGCGTTAATTTTTTTCAATACCATCTTGAATATATTAAGGTCATCACACCTCTGACGAAATGGAGGATCTCAAGTCTCATGAAACGGAGGATCTCGACAAGTCCCACGAGATATACTTGTCTGAGAAGAAGCGATACGAAGAGGAAGTCATTAGCATGAACGAACTGCTTTTCAAAACAGTTTGTACCTCCAATACTCAAACCATTGAAAAAATTCAACCTCTAATCATGGACAAACATGATTCCATGAAGGACCAAATAGAGAAAGTGATAGGTCACATTCAAGGTAAGAATCCTGTTTTGCTTGTGGGGAAGTCCAAAACCATTAACAGACTCATAAGTGTAGTAGAAATAGCGAAGAGTAAGACACCCATGAGACAGTATAATAAACTCATACAACAGAATTCGGTACGGAATCCCCACCATAAGAGTGCACAAATGACCAATGAACAGAAACAGAACCTTCAAAATGATTTGGACCCAAAAAAGTACTTGTTACCTATACTTTTCATTTACTTGGTGCCCAAGGAACTTACATGCGATATAGACTGGACTTGTCAATAATAAATAACGACTTTATGAATACACTTCTATTTAAACTTTACTTCTGTTCCCTACCTTCGTTATCGAGATGACTGGAATTCTTAGAATCTTGGTATGATTCGTTAGTTGAGAAAGCCTTCTCTTCTTCATCGAATCCTTCCAAGTATAATCCCAAGTCTCTACCGTGTTGTTCGATTTCTTCAACAGTAAGCTTAGGCAAGGTAGCAGCAACTCTCCATGGTTGTCTCTTTTCCACGTACGCTTTGGCGAAGATAATATCGATTTCTTCTAATTGTCTACCAGCAGTTTCTGGGTAGAAGAAGAAGATCACAGGAATGAAACTGAAATTGAACAAAGCGAAGAATAAGTAACAACCCCATTTGTAGTTATTGATAAACACTGGTGTGAACATCACAACTGCAAAGTTACAAATCCAATTGGTACAAGTAGACACAGCCGAACCAACGGTTCTTGTTTTCAATGGATTGATTTCTGGTGGGTAAATCCATGGTAAAGGCAAGATGGTGAAAGCAAAGAATACAATGAACAAGAAGATACCCACAGCAGCACCTCTAGCAGTCTCGGGAGTTTCTCTGACTAAACAACCAAACGAGATCAAGAAAGAAATACCTTGACCAGTAGCACCAATCATGAACAATTTTCTTCTACCCAAAGTATCAATCAAGAAGAAAGACGGAATAGTTGACAAAGCATAGATAGTAGCAAAAACACCACCCATAATTAAAGCCATTCTTCTTTCCAAACCAATGGTTTCTTCAAATAAAATAGTA
Organism: Yamadazyma dushanensis; assembly: GCA_030571835.1. Lineage (NCBI taxonomy): Eukaryota > Fungi > Ascomycota > Pichiomycetes > Serinales > Debaryomycetaceae > Yamadazyma > Yamadazyma dushanensis. The sequence continues at coordinate 422,919 of JAJLYZ010000007.1, read as the reverse complement.
GAATAGTAAATGGCAGCATTACAACCAGTGAATTGTTGGAAGAATTGACCAGAAGCACCAAGTAACATTCTCTGGAAATGTTGACTCTTTCCTCCAGTGAAAAGTTCTCTGTAACCAGCTTGTTTCTTATCGAATCTGTTAATTGCATCTGAAATAACACTTTGTTCAGAGATAACCAAATCGGAATCTGGAGGTAAATTGTTCAACTTTCCCAAAACGATCCTGGCTTCTTCAAGTCTATCATGAGCGATCAACCATCTTGGACTTTCTGGTAAGTCAATAATTGCAATGAAAAGGACTACAGCAAAGAAAATTTGGAACCCAACGGGGAATCTCCATTGAACAGAGTTTTCAATGTAACTGAACCCAAAATCAACCCAATAAGCAATGAAAGTTCCAATAGCGATAACAGAACCTTCCAAGTTGACTAATCTACCTCTGTTATGAGCCTTTGACATTTCAGATTGCCAGACAGGAATAGTAGCCGTATTCATTCCATTACCAAGCCCTGTAATGACTCTACCAACGACAAATTGACCCAAAGCCCATTTATCTTTAAAAGCGACAGTGGAAATAATAGCACCAATAACAATGATAATAGACCCCCAAATGATCAAGGGTCTTCTACCAATCCTATCACCTCTGAACAACGTAAACAAAGCACCAAAGAAACATCCAATCTCGTAAGAAGCGGTCACAGCACCTTGAATAGTCTTGTTCCCATCAGTCTCTGGGAAGGTGTGATTAAACTGATTACCAGTAATAATTCCCGACATCAAACCTTGATCATAACCAAAAAGAGAGAACCCTGAAACAGCAGCGAAAGTAATGGCAACTCTCAAGGGTCTCCCTGACAATCCTAACGTATTAGTTGTTGTTGTGAACGAAAAATGCATTGTTGCAAAATATATGTTAAAAACATATAGCAGATTCAGTGACCTTTATAGTTTCAATCAACAATTACGTGTGGCAACTATGATGTAATAACTAGATTGGTCCATGCATGAATTATGGACTTTGGGTCACTATGTACAAACTCATAAACGGCTTCTGTTAGTAACAGACATGAATATGTACCAAATAATTTCTTGGATATTTGCAACTTTGTTTCCCGAAAAAGTTAATTTGCTGCCAATCTAAACCATATTACCAGTGAAATCCATGGTTCCCCATTCATCTCAAGGTGGAGGTTCTAAAGCTTGTTTTTTTGCAGTCAAAAGTAACACCAATTCTACCAAACCAAAACACCGATTAAAGGTGTCAAAAACTACTTAGGGCACAATCTTTCTCTCCGATGTGTCCCTCTTGACACCCTGCCGATCTTTTTTCCTAGCAAACAAAGCATCTCTTCCCGAACCACGGCCCATGATTTTCTTGTATAGCGATCCAAGAAAATCTGAAAAACTCTTGGACTCACTTGTTTTATATGGTAGTGCTTCGTGTACCACACGACGTTTCCTCAACAGTAATTGTTCCAAACCCCCACACAATAAGCTTTCACCACACGTATAGAGACTGTATGTGTCTGTGGGGTCTGTATGTGCCTGTGGCGGTGTATTACCTGATGGAGAATTGCGCTCTGAAATCTGGAGAAACGGCGATATTCCGTTGTTTGTTTCTTTTTGTGGTCAATCTACCACCACTCACCTACCACCACTCACCTACCACCACTCACCTACCACCACTCACCTACCACCACTCACCAGTCCGGTACCAGCGCATTGCGGTCATGCCAGCGGCTACTATGATGACGAGAATGCTGTAAACAAGTTGCCACGATCTACCTTTGGTCAGATATAGATACATTGCATTGATAATACTAACACCAGCAGAACCACCCACTGCAAGTACATGACCTGCATGATAACCTTTGGCTTTGCCTCCATATGTTCTCAAAATCAGCTGGATTAACCAGATACTTGGACCTAGAATATTGTCAATCTCTTCTTCCACACTCCTTGTACCAAGCGAGGTCAACCAACCCCCAGACTTTAATACTAGGATAATGCCCACACCGAACCAAATCAGGTCCGTCCACCGGTTATTTGTGGTATTCTCGGTGTGCTTTTCTGTGCATTTGTCGGTGTTCATGGTGTAAGAAAAATGAATTCGGCTAAAACCAACTGAAACTATTCGCACATTGGTCTGGTTTAAGTTACCAAGAAATGATTCCAAATAAAGTTGGTCAACGTATCCAACACGGTCAGTCGTACCAACACCATCAAATCCCCTCCTAAAAATTCCACTATTCCAACCCAATTTACTCCCCTGCTTTCTGCCTCCACTATTGCAGCCATTTGATTTTGTGTCACTTTTGTCTCATCTCACAAATCTCAGAAAAAAAAAACTATATAGCAAGATGCCTTCTAAAAACTCCATTAACAAGCCAAAAGATAAGATCCACCGTAACAGTCATGCTTCTTCCATAGGTAAGAAACGGTCTTCTCGTACCAGAAGTACTACCAGATCCTCCACCTCCAGATACAATGACGATGCTAGCGCTAAACCCACTGAATCCAAAGCCATCGCTTTATACACTGGAAAAGTCACAAACAATGCATCTGTCACCAACAAAACCTTGTCCAATAAAAGAGCCAAGAAGTTGGAAAGAAACAAAAAGTATGTTGAAAGCAGATTACAAAAAGATCTTGACGAACGTATGCAAGTTGATGAACCAAAGACTTCGATGATTAAAATCAAAAAGAGAGAAGAATCAGAAACTGAAAAGGTCAGAAAACTTTTATGGAATACCGTCAACAATATCGATTCATCTGCATTCAAAGTACTTCCAACTGGAGAAGGTACTATCGTTGGGGTTCAATCATTCTAGGTCATTTTCTATTCTTTTTTATATATATATTAACCTGTGTACACTAATCGTTATTCTAATAGATTTTTCGCTTTTAATGAATTAGTTACTTCACCTCTCAACAAAGCAATCATTTCTTTAGGATCTGGAGCCTTGAACACCGAAGTACCTGCCACAATAACATTGGCACCTGCTTTGGCGGCAATTGGAACCGTGTCTTTACCTAATCCACCATCTACTTGGATGTTCAATTTAGGGTACTTGGCTCTCAAATTTTCCACTTTAGGCATCATATCAGCCATGAAAGATTGACCACCGAATCCTGGTTCAACCGTCATAACCAAAGCCATGTCCAATTCTTCCGCCAATGGGTACAATACATCAACAGGAGTACCTGGTTTAACGGCACATGCAGCCTTCATCCCGTGTTGTTTGATCAATTTCACCAAAGCTACTGGGTCCTTAGTAGCCTCGTAATGGAAAGTATACTGGTCACCACCGGCCTTGGCGATTTCTGGAACCCATTTCTCGGGTTCTGATACCATCATGTGACAGTCAAAGAAGCTCTTTTCGTTGGACTTTGGAATCTCCTTTCTCAAACTACTAATGATAGGCAATCCGAGAGAGATGTTAGGGACAAAATGACCGTCCATAACATCAATGTGGAGCCAGTCGGCACCGGAATCGTACATTTTGTGGCAATCACAACCCAAATTGGCGAAATTGGCCGACAAAATTGAAGGAGCTACAATAGGTTTAACCATGATAAAGCAAAGATTGGTAATTTTTCAAACATTTGATTTGATTGCGATTTCGAGATATAACGGCCAAGAGTGATACTGAGTAAACAGAACGAAAAATGACACGTTGAGTATGAATTTTGGGACAATCGCATACAATTGCAGTCAAAAACTATGCGTTTCGTCGTTCATCTCTTTTTCCCGGTGTTTTCACCCTTTTTACCTGGTTCTACCGTACCGCCTACTTGTCTTTTGCACCCTGTATAATTCGGGTATCCCTGAACCCTTTTACACAGACTTTTCACATATCACCAACATCCACAACCACCACAACACATCCCGCTCCCAAAGTCCCGTCTCCGACCTCTTCCTTGACCCGTTCAGCCACCTTCGCCCTCGACTGCAAAATGACCAATTCGAATCGCGAAAAAAGGATCACTTTGTTCAACCATGTCTGACAACACTGAAGGTGCTTCACACGGCGAACAAATCTTGGAAGCAGCCAGGAGAAACAACACCGAGTTACTTCTACAAATCAAATCGGATCTCAGCAATGACCAGGAGAAATTGGCCACTCTCATAAATTCCACACACGAAGTTATAACCAACAATACACCATTACATTTAGCTTGCCAGTTGGGGAATTGGGAGTTTATTGATATAGTTTTGGACATTGAAGGAGTGGAAATCGATCCAAAGAATCGAGAAGGTGAAACACCGTTGCATTTGGCCGTGAAATACGCCAATGAAGAGCCTGAACATGGCTTTTTTGTGGTGGACAATTTGGTGGATGCGGGATCTGATCCTAGGATTATGGATGAGTCGAAATTGAAACCTGTGAACTATGTCAAACAAGATACTAGACTCAAGGAATTGTTAGAAAGTGCAGAGTATGCTATCACTATGGAAGGACAAGTGGTGGAAGAAAATGATGAAGAAGATGATGATGGTCCTTCAGATTCCGACTCTGAATAGTTGTATTGCATTATATACGAATAGAATACCTTAACCCAACGTGAAATCATCTTTGGTGGTGTTTTTCCAGTTTCCCAAGATGGTTTTTCCTGTTTCTTTCAATTCATTTCTGTGTGTTAAGCCTTTCTTGAACTGTAAGTAAGTAGTGTCTTTATATCGTGTGACTTCTTTGGACTTGTGGATCATAGATACATTGCAAAGGATGCTCTCACCACCTCGTTTTGGTGGTTTGTTCTTTATATAACTGCCATTTTTGACTCCATTGTTGAGAACATGCACATTGGAAGGTGCTATGAACACTAACGACAAAGGTGAAGGCACCGATCCTTCTGTTTTATGGAACTCGTACTCATCATTCTCGTATGGTATCACTTCCAATTTCTTGCCTGTCCTGATAGGGAACCTGGTTCCGAAACATCTATCTATATCTGCTTGTTTGAACGTATCTTTCTTTAACACCAAATAACTTAGATAAAACCTGTCAATAATTTGACTTGTTATAGAGCTGTTCAACCCAACCAACTGCTTCAAGCAAAGCTTATCCGAACAAGATTTACTGAGTGTCTCAATCGAATCCAGTCTTCCTGGTTTGGTTCGTACAATACCTTCTCTATCAAAATGAGCCCTACCTCTAACCATTCCCAAGTTCCTTCTTTTCGGGGCAGATTCTTCCCAGGGTGTACTGTCTTCAGAGTTATCTCTGAGATATCCTATGGAAGCATCTCCACAAGGCGGCTCTGTCACAAACAAAGCTAGTTTAATGTCATCTCGTAGAGCATACTTTTCTCCATGTTTCACCAAATACTTCGATTCCGCCGTACACTCTCCAAGTAAAAACCAATTGAAAGCACGAATAGCTAGTATCTCTGCATGCATGTCGTGCACCACCAACCCTTGGGACCAACTTCGTACCTTATCGGGTAAACATTTGACACCAGTGGTGATAGTGATGGGGATTATGTCATCGTGCATAATTACAACCACAGACGCTAAAACCGTCCACTCTTTCAAACCATTCAGTCTAGTGATGGGTTTTCCCGACTTCAACTTGAGCGAATTGAACGAATCAACTACTTTTTTGGCTATTTCATCACCAGTATATCGTAGGTCCATGATTTTATTTCGCACAACTAAACATTGATGATTATTCGAAACTATACGAGAAATAAATACGTCTGGGTCTACCAGAACAACGACTACATGTCTTGTGAATGACTTAGCATATCTAACGCTTCCTTCTGACCAAAGCACCCACTATTCCCACTCCAATGGCAAGCACTCCTCCAGCTATTCCAAGACCGATAAGACCATCTCTGGTGATTTTATCTTCAATAACTCTCTTCATAGCTTGGCCTTGACTGTTCTGAGGCTCAATCTTCAATAACTCTTCAATATATTGTCTGGCACTCACATAGTCTCCCAACTTTAATGATCCCATGGATAAATAGTATAAGCAGTCCTTTCTAATCTCCGGGTCTTTTTTCAACAATTCTTTTAGTATATCAACCCCTTCTTGTTGATTTCTTGTTCCTTTTGACTTAATCAACCCCCAAGCATAACTGAATAAAGTTTGAGACGAAGGATCCGGTTTTTCTGCATCCACCTGATTTCTCAAGATACTTAGCCTTTCTGGTGGGATAGTATGTTCAACGTCTTTTAACGCCGGATAAAGCAAATCAGACATTCTATTTGATTGTTTGTGCTATTCCTTTTTTTCTTTCGAACCACAAAGTGCTTTTTTGTAAACTTAAATGACTTTTGTAAACTTTTAAGATCTAACAATCGGTTAATTGATGTGATCAAAAAAAATCCTTACGCGTTTTTTCAATCTATTGTGAAAAATTATAGACTCTTTGAAACGATGGAAGAACTACTGGTTGTTTTGAAGCTTGTGGAGGGACAGAATAGTCCTGATAATAACCTTAGAAGAGCTTCTGAGTTGGAGTTTAACCAATTGGTGTTGCAGGATCCAACGAATGTTTGTTATGTGCTAATACATGCTGCATTAGATGCAAATTATCCAATTGACATGAGACAGTCTTGTTTGTTGCATTTGAGGAGATTGGTACCGAAATTCTGGTCTATGGCGTTCCAGTCATTCACTGGTAATCCTATAAGCCAGGATTTGAAGCTGGTGATTAGGGAAAGTTTGATCAAATTAGTGGTTTCTGCTGTGGATTCAAAGATTAGAAATAGTGCAAGTTACGTTATTGTCCAAATAGCCGCTGCCGATTATCCAGATGAATGGCCAGACTTACTCAGTATTCTTTATGGGTTCACCAAGAACTTCGATGATCAAACCGCTGTGGAGGGTTCTTTGAAAGTGTTAACTGATTTGTTTGATGATTTGGTTACTGAAGAACAGTTCTGGGATGAGAATGTGGGTTCTCAATTGATAGATCATATTTCTTTCATTTTGTCTAGAGATGGTTTGAGATGTAATGTCAAGATCAATGCTATAGAATTGTACAAGAATGTGTTGAACTATTTGACTAGTCCTGAAGCTTTTTCTACTGATGCAAGAAAGAAGTTGGTTTATCAGCACATTCCTTCGGTGTGTGAATTATTCTATTCTTTAATTAAGAAATCTGTCAAATCAACTACTGATGATATCAACAATAACTGTGTTGATTTCGTGGAATGTAAGTATCGTTCTTTACTTTATTCTGTTTTGAACTCATTGGTGGGGACTTTTAATAAGAGAATTACCCCAGAATTCAAAAAGTTCTTACTTTTGGAGTTATTGAACGATTTTAATCTTTTGAATGCAGCTTACATGAAGATCAACAATCTTAGCTTTGAAATGGACACGAAATCTTGGTCTGGTGATGTTTTCAAAGACATCACCGATGTTCTTAACGAGATCATCGGATTACTTTCTTTACTCCAGAACAACATCCCAATCCACTCGGTACTAGAATCCAACACTTACGAGATCCTCGTCCATCAATTACTCACAGTGACTTGTTTGCCATCTGAAGGTGCTTACTCTGATGATTTCAATACATTCATTACTGAAAGCACTGGATTATCAGGATCCATCAATGTTCGTGACTCAATCAGTGAATTCTTCGCAGAATTGAATCAACAAGATTTGAACAACATTTTCAATCATTTGATTAACTTCAATCTGACTGATGAATCATCCTGGACTTATGTTGAAGCTAGATTTTTCATCTTGGAAAGTATCTTCGAAAACGATGCAGAAATAACCCCAAGCGGTGATATATCTGACTTCTTCGGCACAGTGGTCAATATTGTCAATGCTAATGCCAGTGTTAAGGCTTTGGTAACAGCTAGAGTCATTCTCATGCTTCCTAAGTTCTTGGAGAAATTCAGTAGTACTATCAACACTTCTCAGTTCAAAGATGATATTGCCAACTACAACAATAATGTCAGTGCTTTTGCTTTGAGTTATTCCATATACATGAGTGACCAAGCCAAGTCCGATGATGATTCAGTGAATTTCATCAAGGCTGCTGCATTGATTGCATGCACAAATTATCAAGATCTTGTAACATTTGATAACGACTTTAAAGAGACAGAAGCATTTTCTACTCAACAAAGTCTTTTCAGGATCATCAATACTCTTCTTGATGACAGTGAGGAAGACACTTTCCCAGTGCTACTTGAAGCATTGTCCACTGGTATCAGTATCAGTCATGATTTGGCCTCAAGAAGTGAGGTTCAGGCTGGAGTGTCAGTAGTCGATTTGGTGTTGAAAGTATCTTTCAAGGATCCTTCTAATGTCCAATCTAATATCGAGGCATCCGATTGTTTGAAGAACTTATTAGAGAACATTGATTATTCTTCATACATTTCCCTTTGTGAAAAGTCATTACCTTTGCTTCTTGAAGTCATCAACGAATCGATAATTAATAATCTGGTGGAATACTCTGCTAGACTCGATCTTACTTTCGACTTATTGGACAAGGTGATCGAATCAGCTCCAAGTGTAGGAGACGAAGGAAAGAACTTCCCACCTCAGGTGTTCAACTACATATATCCCAACATCAGGAAGCTTTTGTTGTTGGCTACAGATGACCAAATCTTGCAAAGTGGTGGAGCTGTTTTTAATAGTTTGATTCAAAATGCTACTGAAAGTTTCACCCAATACACTGACCCTAAGACAGGTGAAACCGGTTTGCAATCATTGTTGTCCATCGTATCGAAGTTCTTATCACTCGAATTATCCGATAGTGCAGCTTTAAATTGCGGTACCATAGTCACTTCGTTGATCAACAAATTCCAACAACAATTGAGTGACGATTTCTTATCACAGATAATATCAGCCACAGCTCAAAGACTTCTTGTGGCCAAAGAAGTTATTACAATCGAAAACTTGGTGATGTTATTCTGTAACTTGGTGTTATTGTCACCAGAATCAATGATCAATTATTTAGGTAATGATTTGATCTTGAAAGACCCAGCCACTGGAGAAGACAGCTCCAGTCTTTCATTGATCTTACCTATTTGGTTTCAATCGTTTGAAGTTACCAGAGGTTACGAAAAGATCAAACAGAATGCTTTGGCATTAGCTAAATTGTTTTCGTTGAGCGATCAGCGGATCGAAAACATGGTCGTCAATGGAGACTTGATCCCATATGAAGGGGATAGGATCTTGACCAGATCCATGGCAAAGTCCATGCCTGACAGATACACACAAATTTCAGCTTCATTAAAGATCTTGAAGCTTCTTGCAGGAGAATTGGAGTTCCAATGCCAACAACCTAATGCTGAAGACTATCTTCCAGAAGGTACAGCTGACAACGAGGCAGGAGAAGAAGGAGATGATGATGGTTGGGAAGATATGGACGATATCGGAGTGCCAAACTACGATAAGTTAAAGTCCTATATAGATTCCGATGACGAGGATAATGAGGAGGAACCTCTGGATGATGATTTAAAGAACCTTTTGATTCATTTCTTCAAAGAGTGTGCTTCTAAAAACTTGGGTAACTTCCTGAAGTATTACGAACAGCTTTCCGAAGGTGAGAAGAAAGTCATCACCGAGAACGTTTTATTCTAGATTCCTTAATTAATAATACACCTTTTTAATAGTAAATTTTGCAACCTTTTAATTTCTAAGCGAGATGTGACTTTTACATTCTAGAAGTGATAGATACTATAGAACAATACAAAAGAGAGACGGTAAAATGGAATTAAATAGATAAATACACTACAACCACGGCCAAAAACAACGGCGTCTTGTCAGATTTTCATTTGCCTACCTCTACAGGCCATAAACATCTTATCTATACCAGATCACGTGACAGGCATCGCTTGTACTTTTGCAACATCGATCTCAAATTTTTCTACATGTTAAAGCACTTAAACAAGCAACACATCAAATCAGCCATGTCATTTACCACAAAGATATTGAAGGTGAAACCTGAGAGTGTTGTATTCAACACCTCAGACAACCTCCCCACAATCACCGACGAAGAAACCAAACAAAATCTCCAAATAGCCGCATCAGAATTGAGTCACACAAACAATGCCATTGGATTTCCCACAGAGACAGTTTATGGACTTGCAGGATCAGCGTTGAACGATGAATCGGTCAAGTCTATATACAGAGCCAAGAACCGCCCAGCAGATAACCCGTTGATCGTGCATGTTTCATCCATCGAACAATTGAAGAGGAAGCTTTTACCGAAAGACTACGAGATTCCTGCTATCTACAGTCCATTATTAGAGAAGTTATGGCCCGGTCCCTTGACTATTCTCTTGCCAGTACATGAAGATTCACCAGTGTCGAAGCTTGTCACTGCTGGTCAAGACACATTTGCCGTAAGGCTCCCACTGCATCCCATAGCGAGGGCTCTCATCGCTATCAGCGATACTCCATTAGCAGCACCTTCCGCCAACGCATCTACAAGACCCAGTCCCACGCTAGCTAGCCACGTATATCATGATTTACAAGGGAAAATACCTATAATTCTCGATGGGGGTCCATGTGACGTGGGACTCGAATCTACCGTGGTTGATGGGCTTTCCAGTCCACCAATGCTCTTGAGACCAGGAGGAGTTCCATTGGAAGAAATCAGAGCGGTCGGTGGTGACCAATGGAAGGACATAATACTCGCAAAGAAAACAGCAGGCAAGAATGAACCAGTTAAAACTCCAGGAATGAAATATAGACATTATTCACCAACAGCCAAAGTGATCTTATTCTTAAACAGTGGTAACGGGGTACAGGCAATTAATAATTACATAAGCAGCAACCAAATTAGTGATGTCAAGATCGGACTTTTGAAGTCCAAGCAATTTGCAGCCAAATCGGAAATTAACTCCATGATAACAGTGGAAAGAGAGTTAGGTACTACAGGCACCGATATATCTAGAAACCTATTCAGGTACCTCAGAGAAGTGGATGAACAAGGGGTGGATCTTATAATGGTTGAAGGAGTGGATGAAACTGAGGAAGGACTTGCCATAATGAACAGACTATCCAAAGCAGCAGTCACCACCATCTCAAATAATAAGTCCGAATAAGCAGGTTTGTCAATAGTAGAGTCACATCTATAACATCGTGTCCCAACCATAAAACCATACACCGCCCAACGCGCAGTTCTTCACGGCATTGAAAAGTTTACATCTGTAGTTAACAATCTTACAATTTTATAGACTTTGACTATAAAGAGAGTTGAAAAACGAGTTCGTCACTCAATCACAATCTAATAGACTCGTTTTGCTTGCCTCAAGGTAACAATTGATTACGGAAACCGCTTTCTTTGACGAGATTTTGTTCGGATCTAAACCGGAAAAAAAAGCCTCCAACTACGTTTATTTGATTTGTGGGTTACAAACATGAGTGAAAATCCCTTTGCCGTCAAAGAGAATCTCATGAACACGAGATCAAACTCACCTTCTGCTCTTTATTGCCAAAAATCACCAGAAGAAACAGCAGATGAGTTTCAAACTGATTTGAGATTAGGACTTTCAAGTAATCAAGATATCCTTAATAGAAGGTCTGTTCATGGAGTGAATGAGCTTACAAGTGAAGAAAGTGAAAGTCTTGTGTTAAAATTCTTATCTAGTTTCTATGAGGACCCTTTGATTTTGTTATTGATAGGGTCTGCTGCTTTGAGTTTCTGGATGAAAAATATCGACGATGCTGTTTCCATCACTTTGGCAATATTGATTGTGGTAACTGTGGGATTTGTGCAGGAATACAGATCAGAGAAGTCTTTAGAAGCTTTGAACAAGTTAGTTCCTGCTGAAGCCCATCTTACTAGAAGTGGAAATACTTCTAGTGTGTTGGCATCTACTTTAGTGCCGGGTGATTTGGTTCATTTCGGTCAAGGTGATAGAATCCCCGCTGATGTTAGATTGGTGGAAGCTGTTCATTTATCAATCGATGAGAGTAACTTGACCGGTGAAAATAGACCGGTGAAAAAAGTCGTTCATGCTATTCAATCTATTTCTGATGATGCTATTCCAATTACTCAAAGAACCTCTATTGCTTTCATGGGAACTTTGGTCCGTGATGGTCATGGTTCTGGTGTGGTGGTCGCTACCGGTCACAAAACGGAGTTTGGTGCTGTGTTTGAAATGATGTCTGAGATTGAAAAGCCAAAGACTCCTTTGCAACAAGCCATGGATAAATTAGGTAAGGAATTGTCTATGTTCAGTTTTGGAGTTATTGGTGTGATTTTCTTGATTGGTATCTTCCAAGGAAAACATTGGTTAGATATGTTTCAAATTTCTGTGTCATTGGCCGTTGCTGCCATTCCTGAAGGTTTACCTATTATTGTCACCGTCACCCTTGCTTTGGGAGTGTTAAGAATGGCTAAGAGAAAAGCCATTGTTAAAAGATTACCAAGTGTCGAAACTTTGGGAAGTGTCAACGTTATTTGTTCTGATAAAACGGGGACTTTGACTCAAAACCACATGACTGTGGTGAAAATTTGGGCTTATGACGTAGAAGGAAGTTTCAACACTCCATTTTTGGTTGTTGATAGATTAGATGATGAAGTATTACACCATAAACTTACTGACAATATCAAGAGAACTTTGGAAGCTGGTAATATCTGTAATAATGCCAAATTTTCATCTGAAAGTGAAAAATACGTTGGTAATCCAAGTGATATTGCTTTAGTGGAATGTTTACCACACTTTCTGTTGGAAGATACAAGAAACACGAAGGAAAGGTTCTATGAATTGCCATTTTCCTCTAGAAGAAAATACATGTCTGTCAGTGTCCATACTGGAGACATGAACAAATCTGAAGTCTTCGCTAAAGGTGCCACAGAAAAGATTTTGGGACTTTGTTCTAAGTACTACGATCAAAAGGGGGTTGCAAAGCCAATTACCGAGGCTATTAAAAACGAAATTCACGAAAACTCCCACAAACTTGCACTTGATGGATTAAGAGTGTTGGCTTTTGCTAGAAATAATGTCAAGGCAGAAAAAGTCGATGTAGATCAAGAAATTGAACCAAAGGACCTTATATTCTGTGGATTGGTGGGGATGAAGGATCCTCCAAGACCTAATGTCAACAGATCGGTTTCGTTGTTAATGGAAAGTGGTGTTCAAGTTGTGATGATTACTGGTGATTCTCCAACCACCGCCGTCAACATCGCCAAACAGATTGGAATGCCTATAATCAACGACAGATCAGTGATGACCGGTGATCAGATTGACAGTTTATCAGAAGAGGGGTTGTCCGAGGTTATTCAAAACGTTTCGGTCTTCGCTAGAACTACTCCGGAACACAAAGTGATAATTGTTAAAGCATTCCAAAGAAGAGGCGACATTGTCGCAATGACAGGAGATGGTGTTAATGATGCCCCAGCCTTAAAATTGGCAGATATTGGTATAGCCATGGGTAAGAATGGAACCGATGTTGCAAAAGAGGCAGCTGATATGGTTCTCACCGACGATGATTTCTCCACTATTTTGAATGCTATCGAAGAAGGAAAAGGTATTTTCTACAACATCCAAAACTTTATCACGTTTCAGTTGTCCACATCTATTGCGGCTTTAACCTTAATTGCCTTGTCCACATTCTTTGGTTTGCCCAACCCATTGAACGCTATGCAAATCTTATGGATTAATATCCTAATGGATGGTCCACCAGCACAATCATTAGGAGTTGAACCTGTTGATCATGAAGTGATGAGAAAACCACCAAGAAAAAGAAACGATAAAATTCTTACCCTGAGTTTAATTAAAAGAGTGTTGCAATCAGCAGCCGTTATAATCCTCGGAACTTTGTACATATTCGTCAAGGAAATGACTGATAACGAAATTACTGCTAGGGACACTACCATGACATTTACCTGTTTTGTTTTATTTGACATGTTCAATGCATTGTCTTGTCGTCACTATTCCAAGTCAATTTTCACCATTGGTTTGAGTAACAATATGTTCAATCTTGCAGTTGCTGGATCGCTTATTGGCCAATTATGTGCTATTTACGTGCCATTTTTCCAAAGTATTTTCCAAACTGAAGCCCTTTATTTCAGTGACTTAATCCATTTGGTGCTCTTGTGCAGCACGGTATTTATTTGCGATGAGATTCGTAAAGCCTATTTCAGTAGAAGGGCTCCTTTCTCACATAGTAGTTATGCCGTATAAACCGGATACTTAGAGTATTAAATAATAGAAACCAACGAGTCTTTTAAACGGGTCTTAAACGAGTCTTTCAGAGTCAACTGCATTAAGTAGTTTACCCGGTTTGCGTCATGAAATTTTGACACTATTTCCGGACCGAGACATTTCTCTGCGTAAATACAACGTATGGCTGACTAAGTGTATGCACCATATATTTCTATAAATACCGCTGGAAAAGACCTTCAGAACCCCATTGACATTGAAATGGTGTTTAAGTTTACAATTGATACAGTGCTTGACAAGTATATTCCCGAGAACCAGGTGAAAAAGCTTCCTAAATGGGCTGGTTACTTTTTGGGTCTGAATAGTAATGGTACTAAACCAAGACCCGATTACCTTATTTGGTTAGAGATTCTCATAGGTTCATTCTGTGGGATTCTCTTACTTGAAGGTGTATTCAGAAACCCAAATGTGTTTACAGATTCTCATCATGCTCCTATAATCATAGCGAGTTATGGAGCCACTGCTATTTTATGCTTCAATGCTAACCAAGCACCTTTGTCACAACCTAGAAACATATTATTTGGTCACTTCTCTTCTTCTTTAATGGGTGTTTGCATCGAGAAGTTGTTTTCATTGTCTCAGGTGGGAAGAGACCATTACTATATTGGAGGAGCTTTAAGTGTGGGGGTATCTTCGGTGTTGATGCTGATACTAAATTGTGTACATCCGCCTGCTGGAGCTTCGGCATTACTTCCATTTATAGACGAAGAAATAAGGGAGATGAGTTGGTGGTTTTTGCCCACTCAATTGGTAAGTTCACTGTTAATTGTGGCTGTAGCTTGCATTACAGGAAATGTCATTAGACGGTATCCTGTTTACTGGTGGACACCAACTTCGAATAAACCAGCACCAGAACCTCTTCCACCGAAAGAAGTACCGAGATTAGAAGTCACTGCTGAGGGTGTAAGTGTTCCATCGTCTTTGTTTTTAGACCAGGAAGAGATCGAATTCTTAGAGTCTATACAAGCCAAGCTTGCTTCTGCTAGCAAAGAATCAGTATAGACAGGTCCATTAGCTTTTCTTTATTCCGTATATACATGTGCATAATCATTTTAATAGTAAATCTTCTAATGTGATAATTTCGTTATTTCTATTCAAGTTCTTGTAGATGGCATCACATACTTCATCAGTCGACAAAATTGGTCTAACTGGATCATCGATATGCTTAAGATCACCAATAGTGCCCTTTTTGAGATTGTAGATCATTTTCAACCCATTCACCACATGATATCTCGCATTGACTTCATTCTCATCATACATGATTCCTGGTCTGATAATTAAAGTGTTCAATTTCATTTTCAACAATCCTTGTTCTGCCTCCCTTTTGGTTCTTATATAGTCAGGAGAAATGCCCAAAGGTAACCCTCTGTCTGCCGATATGTACACGAGTTTCCCATTTTTGTTTGCTTTGGCAAAATTGGATGCTAATTTCAATGCCGAATCTTTATTCACCGCATCGAAAGAATTGTTCACAGTTTTATTCATTGGATTAGACCCCTTCATAAGATCTTGAACGTACTTGAAGCTCATAGCTGCAGAATTGAGTTGTTCTTTGTACTTCACATCGTCGAGAATCTTTCCCACACTGTGGAACACTGTGTCGAATTCTGGTAGTTTAGATTTATATGAAGCATCATCAAAGAGATCTCCTTTTTCCCAATTGACTTGTTCAAGGTACCGATTAAGAGCAGGCGGTGATCCCGAAGAAGAAAACGAAGTGACTTTGAAACCATTTCTGATCCCATATTCACAGATTTTTCGCCCTAAGAATCCGTTTCCTCCAAACACTGCTATAGACATTAGATAATTTTTCAATGCGGAAGCAATTTAATATAGTCATAAATTATGTCATTGATCTATGGATGCAAAATTATATATGCAAAGTTATATAAGGGACTTTATTGACCGAATTTCTTTCTTAACATGACAAATTCTTCATCTTCAACTTCTTCGATTGAAGGTTGTTTATGCAAAGATTCTAATGAGTTTGGGGTTTCAACACTGATGTCCGAATTGATGGATGCAACATCATCTATATCGGCTGTAGAAGGAGAACTTGGAGTTTCAACTTCAGGTTCAAGAACTGGACTCTTGGCGATCACTTCTGCAGCAGGGGCTGAAATCTGGGGATCTTCGTCGGCAGATTTTGGTTGTGGTCTGGCTTTCTTAGTTTCAGGCTCTTCTTTCTTTTGAACAGATGCTTGAGGTTGAGCGAATGGGAATCCAAAAGTTCCAAATGGGAACTCCGTTGGTTGACTAGATTGGTTGAAAAATCCAGATAACAATTGAGCCATAAACTCTTGTGCTTGTTTCTGTTGTTCTTGGGTCTGTTGTCTAGCCTTTTCTTCTCTGACTTTTCTTAATCTGGCTTCCTTTTCTCTTTGGATTCTCAATTGTCTCTCTTGTTCCTTTCTGACTCTTTCCTGTTCTTTTCTGATCTTCTCTTGTTCCTTTCTTATTCTTTCTTGTCTTTCATGTTCTCTTCTGATTCTTTCTTGTCTTTCATGTTCCCTGATTCTCTCTTGTTCCTTTCTGATTCTCTCTTGCTCTTTAAGAGCTTTCTCGTGGGCTCTTCTAGCTCTTTCTTGTTCTTTGCGAGCTTGTTCTCTTCTAGCAGCTTCGTGTTCTCTTCTGTCTCTGATTTGTTCTCCGTTCAAATGGTTGAAGAAACTGTTCAAATAGTCAGTTAATACGTCAGCAGGTTCAGTTTCTGGTTTGTATTGTTGCTTTGGAATATTCAAATTCAAAACATTCCTGTTGTAATCTTCCACTTCAAAGTTGATGTTTTGAATATCAATCTTGCTCAAGTTCAACTTGACAGATACTTTAAAGTCATCACGAACTGAAAAAACCTCTAACAAACCTTGGTACTCATTCAATTTGATCAACTTGAACTCGAAGTTGGTGAAGTCACCATCTGCCTTAAAGATCTTAAATTGAACGACATCATCGTTCTCGATCTGCTTGACTAACTTTGGTTTAGCATACTCAGCAAATTGACTGTTGAAGAAAGCAGGAACGAATTCTTGGTTGTAAAATAATGGATTGACTAACATTGGATGATAATTGATTAACTTAGATAAGATATTTGATAAGGAAAAAAATTAATGGTGGTAAATATGGTTGACTTTTATAGTCATTTTTTGCCATCATGCAAGAATCATTTAGAAGAAATAGTTGCAAAAAATATCACCCCGATTTGGAACTTTCTGGAAAAGAATGGTTGTGGATTTCCTAATTGGGACAGTAATAAGAAGGTTCCAGAACGTGGAACCACAGAGAATATTCTTTTCGCGGTAAATTTGTCGTCCGCGCGGGACGGCGTCGCGGTGAAGCAGTGCCGGATGACTAATTGGAATATTCACAGATAGCGTCAGGCACCAGAGAGATACGAAGGCAAAAGAGAAGAGCAGGGTATGCGGAGCATTTCCTGATTAATTTTTTGGAATATACGAAAGATGTTGTCTAAGAAAGGTTGAGAAATATTGAGAAGGTGAGAAGGTTGAAATAGAGAACACTGATTGAACAAGGCTATCCAAGGCTATCAAACAAGCTATCAAACTATTAAACAAGACTATCGAATATGATAGACTAGTTGAATACTCAAAGAATCAAGAGCTGAAGAGTTAAGACCAAAATTGAAGAGTTACAGTTGAAGAGAGCGCCAGGTGACCATGCTGTTATGTTATGTTATGTGGAAAAGCCATGAAACAATGCTTGAACCGTATATTGGTATTGGAACCTCATCCTAACTTTGTGGCACTATTGTGTCCAAGTTTCTGTAACCCTTGGGGCTTAAAGTGTCTCTGTCAAGCCCTCATCTCTACCCCACAAAAAGTGAGCCGCTTTTTTATGAGTCAAATTCAGGGCCGGTTAAGGTTTCTTTTTTTCTGAAAATTTTTCAATTTAACATTTTCAATATTTTGACACACAAACGGTTTTTTACATGGGAAATAGATATATCAGCTAGAATGAGTGTGAATGGGTTACGAATACTATTTACTTCATCTCCTATAATTATGGCGGTTCCAGCTGCTTTGGGTGTTGGTCTAATACTGGCATATCAATTATTTGATCTACACTATCACATTCAATATTTAGGGTCTGCTTTGATTCTAATAAGTTCGATTTTATGGTTCCAAAGGACCAATTTCACAACAGTAGAGGCTGAACTCACACAGACTTATAAGGTCAGAAATAGAAGACGCTCATACAAAATATTAGACATAGTAGTGGTAGGTGCCGGTCTTATCGGACCCAGACATGCCACACATGTCAATGAAAATGTCAACACAAACTTGTTTGGAATAATAGATTTGAATCCTGCCACTAAAGCAGTGGCTGATAAATTGAACACCAAATACTTTCAAACTATAGAAGAGATGATTGAATTTTGTGATTCGAATGGAATCAAGTACCCCGATGGAGCTATTGTGTGTACACCAAACCATACACATGTTCCAGTTTCAGCCAAGTTAGCATCTTATGGTATCAATTTATTGGTGGAAAAGCCTTTGAGTCCAACTGTGGAAGAATCAAAGGCATTGAAGATTTACACCAACTCAAACAAAGTCAAAGTGCTAGTGGGCCATCACCGTCGTTTCAATCCTTTCATACTTGCCACGAAGAACCATTTAAGTAAGGTGGGAAAAGTGGTAGCTGTGCAGGGTAGTTGGACGTTGAAGAAACATGATGAATACTTCAAAATGTCTCCATGGAGAACCGACAGCACAACTGGAGGTGGAACTCTATTGATAAACTTGGTGCATGATTTGGACTTGTTACAGTACTTGTTTGGTCCAATCAAACAAGTTTATGCTGAAGAGTTACAAAATCAAAGACAATATGCTAATGTAGATGAAGGTGCTGTTCTCACTCTTAGATTCAAGAGTGGTGCTTGTGGTACTTTTATCTGTTCAGATAATGTTGTATCACCATTCAATTTCGAAAGCTGCACCGGAGAGAATCCAACAGTTCCATACCATGAAGACGTTCATGGGTTATACAGAGTGTTTGGTAGTAAAGGAACATTATCAATACCAGATTTCAAGTTATATCAGAACCAAACCACACAATCATCAACTTGGTTAAATTTGATTAAACACAGTAATTTGGTGGATAAACAAAAGTTAAGAACTCAAAAGCCTTTTGATGCTCAATTAAACCATTTTGTTGACGTTATAAATGAAATAGCAGTTCCAAATTGCAGTGTTGATGATGGTATATCTGCTTTATTGGTTATTCAAGCGGTTCAAAAGTCCATTCAAACGTCGTCTCCACAACAAGTTCAAGATATCACAGACATTAGACCCGATTTCAATGCATTAAAAGTCAATTTAGACCCACAAAAATAATTATATATCCCTTTTATTTCCTATACACACATGAAATGAATGTTGCCGTAGCATATTAGAAAGCAACTTGTAAAATATCTTGCAAGCTGTCTAATCTGATTGGTTCTTCAGCCAAAGTAGAAACAGAAGTATCCTTGGTGATAATACCGTTGATGCTTTCGACTTCTCTGGAGAATGGTAATTCACCAACAGTTTCAGCCTTAACTTTGATGTCGGTACTGGCACCAATGATTTCATCCAAAGAAAGCTTTTCCTTGACTTTGTAAGAGTCAGTCTTTAAACCATTGATCTTGGTTTGGATGTCACTATTGATTTCAGCTTTCAAAGTTTGGGTGGTAGTAGCACCTTTGAAAGGAGTGGTGGAATCAGTGGTTTCTTCTGAGAAAGTGAAAGGGAAGTCCAAAGTTTGGTTCTTGGTGAACAAAGCTAAGTCAGAAACAGCATCGACAATAGCGTAGTTGTTCTTGATACCAGTGATCAAAGTAAGAGAAGTCTTCTTGGTGGTAGAACCCAATCCACTACCTGGAGGACCAGTCATCTTTTTGACTTCTTTGGATTGTTTGGTCAAGATAGCATGAGTAGAACTGTTGAATTCCACAGTGTAACTAACAGTGGTGTTGTCGAACAAAGTAAAGTTCAACAAAGAAACAATACCAGCATCGATAGTAGTCTTAACGATTTGGTTCTTGATAGTTGGTTGCCAAGGGCTGACAGCTGGAGGAGCAACAACAAGACCAGAGTCAGATTGAAGGGATTCTCCGAATAACATGTCACCAATAGCACTGGCAACAACGTCAGATTCCCAGGCCAACAAGTTACCAGAGATCAACCAAGAACCGGTAGTGATTTCGTTTTCGTTGGGCAACACTGGGTGTGGTAAAGCAGCTGGGACACCTGGAGTTTTGTTAGCAGAAGTCACAGGAGAAACAACTTGCACATCTAATTTGGCATCACCAGCCCACAATAATGGTAAGACAGAAACCAAATCAACTTCGTAGCTCAAACCTTGGAAAGCACCGGTATCAGCTAATGGTTGCCATAAACTGGAAGTATTAGCATTATCGGAGATGTCCTCAGAGTGGAACAAAGTTGGCTTTGGAGAAATAGAAGAAACATAAACACCATTAACAAAGATGTTTAAGTATCTCAAAGGACCATTAGTAGAAACTTCACCAATAGCACCAATATCGTTCTTGAAGAAAGTGATTTCGTCTTCAGTAGCAGAAGCAAATAATTGAACTTTAGCGAAAGTGATGTTGGAGTCAAGTTGTGGTAAAGCAACAGAGAACTTGTCACCTGGCAATTTGAATGGCTTACCAGCATTAGTCAATGGGTAAACAACATCAGCAGCACCGTTTCCAGAGAACAAAGATTCAATGGAGATTGGAGTGGCTGCAACTTTTTTGGTACCAGTTAAAGTATCATTGTACAACGACAAAGTTAATTCAACATCAACATCAGTAGCAGAACCTTCTAAGAAGCTAATAGAAATGGGTTGATCTTGTTCAAACAAGCTCAACAATTCAGTAACATTCTTGACGGTTAAACTAGTAGCAACAGTGTTTAATGAAGAATAAGGAGTAGACGTTCTCCATACAGGACTGTTTCCCACGGAAATTTCAGCAACGGCAGCCTTTTCAGGGGTCAAAGCATTGTTGGTGAAGTTCAAAGACAACAAAGCACCAGTGAAGTTGAAGTCAGTTGGAGCTTCAAAATCAAAAGATAATCCATCAGATAATGAACCGTTAAAAACGGTAGTGTTTGAAACAAATGCATCAAGTGGTAAAGCTAAAGCTTGTTGGATTTCGAAAACTTCAACAGTGACAGGTGCAGCAGGAGCAAACAAAGCAGTGAAGATTCCAAAAGGAGTGAAGTTTTCCACAATTGGAGCCACAGGAGTTCTAGTGAACACAAAGTAACCAGCCAATAATCCAGTCAAAACCATAGTTAATTTATGCATTAAACTGCTAGCTTTAGAAGCCTTAGATACATTCAATTGCATTTCTAATTCATTTTGCAACAAAACGTCTTTGTCAGTTAATTCAATAGCCATTTTTGAATTGAAATTGTTTTATATTGACAGGAATTGTGAAAAAGGTGAAAAATTCAGGAGTATTTATATAATTGCAATATTCTACTCTACCGGTGCACCGGACAAAAATAAAAATTTATGTGATAATTCCCCAGGAACAGCGACAGCTTCAGGGCTTTGCGGCCCGTGGTAACAGATGCATAGCGACGAACACCATGACACACATCACATGATATCACCCGTTGTCTTAACACAAACATCAAAATGTTTCTTGCGATGAGATGAGATGAGATGAGCTACGAGATGAGCTACGAGATGAGCTACGAGATGACATGCGAGGTTGTAGAGTACCACCAACAAACACAGAACACATCAGATAAGTCAGTTACAACTATTCGGTCTTCTCAGTGGCTATTGTTTTGGAATGGCATGTGGCTGAAATTACAGTATTGGCGATCTCGGAGATATCCTAAATTTCATATAGGGAATTGTGGAGATGAGATAACGTATTAAGCCGATATTAACATGATAATACTGAATGGCTAGTATTGTCTTAGAGATGATATGAGTAGAATGTGGACGGAATTGTTTTCATTTGTATTTGCATCTGTTATTGGTGGTTCTGTTCGGGTATGTACAGCTTGTAAAAATTCACAACTCGGAAACCCGGTTTTGGCACTTCGGACGAGCCCATGGTGCAGATCTAACACCACTACTAAATTAGTCAATGGGATACGAGTCATTCACGCCACAAAGGTCACATGAACAGAATCAGATGATTACATCTTGTTCGAGTGACTGCAACACCGGTTAGATTTTCAGGCCCTTAGGGTTTCAAGCACGATTCAATAATTGAAGCTACTGCAAGTGTCTTCTCGTCCTCTAACTTCTTACCAACCACTTGCAAACATACCGGCAACCCATGAACCAAATGTGGATCGTAACTCTTCTGGATGATTTCATCAATCTCGTTGGTTGGGATATAGTCTGCATTTACACGATCAATATCCTTATCAATCTTGGTAATTGGTAGAACCACACTGGCACTTTGAAGAAGATTAAAAGGACAAGAGTAGTTCATGGTAGCTTGTGTTCCAGGTAAGAAACCAACCGAAGGCCAAATAGGACAAACAATAGCGTCGAATTGTTTTCCGGAACTTGTAAGTTCTCCAGACAGGTTCCAGAACTTCAAATAGTCTTGCTGGCATTCATACAGTTGATTGCACAAGTCCCACCATCTGTTGACATCAGCTGGACCTTTTCCACTCCCACTTGTCACGAGAGGTATAACACACGGAACGAGTGGTTCTCCCGAGACTTTACATTCTTCCAACACCTCATAACCTTCATCGGCTCTATAAACATTGTCTGCCACTTCCAACATCTTTTTATGACTTGGAAGAACGATTTCAGTGACTTCATGTCCGTTCTGTTCCAAGGCATCTGATACTTCTTTCAATGCACGAATAAGTGGAGGATGGGACATAAGTTTACCATCATACTTCCAAATTGCAATACTGAGCTTGGTCTTTTTGATATCTGACTGTTCTTGAAATGGTAAAGGTAATACTTTTGGATCGTATTCCCAGAGTCCAGCATCAAATATGAATTTACTGATGAATTCAATATCCTCTAATGATCTTCCCATAGGACCAATCACAGAAGGAATGGTTCCTTGTCCACTATAGGAGTTGGAAACTCTCAAATAAGAGATTCTCCCAACAGAAGGCTTAAGAGCATAAAGACCATGAAACGAGGCTGGAATACGAATACTTCCACCAAGATCGGTTCCAAATCCAAGTGGGGAAGCACCAGCCCCAATAAGAGCACCTTCGCCTCCCGAAGAACCACCAGATGTTAATTTCAAATGGAGCCCATTGGAAGTGTATCCATACAAGTTGGAGTTGGTTTCAGGTGCCATCATAGCTGTTGGAACACTAGTCTTCACGTAGAAAACAGCACCAGCTTTCTTCAAACAATCAGCCAACAAACTGATTTCCGATTTCGGTTTATTAGCCAACGATACATATCCCAAAGCTGAATCTAATCCTGGAAGATCCACTTGGTCTTTAAGTGAGATTGGAATCCCATGCAAAGGCCCAATGACTTTACCATTTTTAGCATAAAAATCATCAAGTGATTTGGCTTGCTCAATTGCCTTATCAAAGAATATTTCACTGCAACAATTCAACACCTGATGTGCAAGAGCTGCACGGTGACAAAAGGCTTCAACCACTTGTAGTGCACTCAAATCATTGGCTGCAATTTTTTTTTGGAGCTCAACAACTGTCAATTTGGTTATGGTTTTTTCGTCATCAGGCAAGATGGAATCTAAGTAGTCGTTGGTGTTGACATAGCCAGCTTTGATCATAGACTCTTTAATGGAGTCATCTAGCCATTTTGCAGGAATAGAGTTTTTCCGGGTAAGTTGTTTTTCGTCTGCGACGATCTTCCACGATTGAATTGTCATTATGGCACCGGTCGAATTTTACAGAAAAATAATGCCATGGGGGATGTTTAAATCTGGTGATCTAACGGAATCACCGATAGCTGTTATCGCAATCATTGTCTTATCGGGTGATTCTGTGTAGATAACGTACAATTGTATCGGAGTGCGGAATGCGGAGTGCGGAGTGCGGGATATGATAGCTGCAAACAATGCAATACTGTTACTGGTGGAGTGCGGATGTCGCTCTCAAACGGTCCAACTGATTAGATAACGCGATCGCTTATCTGATTGTGAATACTTATTTATGCACCAATTGTCTCTTATGTTCTGCAACAATAATCAACATGGATCCAATTCTTAGTCAAGCTTATGGATACGGGTTTGCCCTTGGTTTGGGTGCAGCCTTCGCCTTAATTATGGGTCTTATCACCGTCGTACTTTCAAAATATTTGGGACAAACTCAAAACTCCGAAAGATTTTCAACGGCCTCGAGAAGTGTCAAATCAGGTTTGATCGCTTCAAGTACTGTTTCTGCTTGGACATGGCCAGCCACTCTTCTTAGTTCGGGGGCTTGGTGCTACACTCACGGGATAAGTGGTGGGTTTTTGTATGGAATTGGTGGGACTTTTCAAATCACCTTATTCTTATTTTTAGCTATTCAGCTTAAAAGAAAAGCCCCATCTGCTCACACAGTTTCTGAATGTTTCCGTATCAGATTCGGTGCACCTGGTCACATTGTTTTCTTGACGTACTGTATGGCCAACAATGTTATTAATGCTGCTTGTATGCTTTTGGGAGGATCCCAAGGTTTTTCGGCTGCAACTGGTATGCATGTGGTGGCTGCAAGTTTTTTATTACCATTGAATGTGGTTATTTATACTGCTTTAGGAGGATTGAAAGCCACTTTCGTTTCTGATTGGCTTCATACTGTCATTATCTACGGTGTTCTTTTCGTCACTTGTTTCACCATCTACTGTTCGTCTTCGCTTATTGGTTCTCCTGGGAAGATGTATGATCTTTTACAGGAAGTTCAAGAGGTGTTTCCCTCTGCAACTGGTCAAAGTTACCTTTCTTTCCACGACAAATCAATGTTGTTGCTTGCATGGTCTGTGGCAATTGGTGCTCTCAGTTCTGTCTTCGGAGATCCAGGTTATGCTCAAAGAGCTATTGCTGCAGATTCTCGTAGTGTATTCTGGGGGTATTTGATGGGTGGTCTTTGTTGGTTTATCATTCCATTTGCTCTTGGATCTTCTGGTGGTTTGGCTGCAAGAGCTTTATTATTACATCCAAGCTCAACTACTTACCCTAATGTTTTAACACAACAAGAAGTCGATTCGGGATTACCCGTCATATACGCTATGAACTCTATCTTTGGTAAGAGTGGTGCTGCAGCTGGTTTGGTGACTTTGTTCATGTCAGTCACCTCTGCAACCTCGGCTGAGCTTATTGCGTTTTCTTCTGTTTCTACTTATGATATTTACAGAAGTTACATCAAACCAGATGCTTCTGGTAAGCAATTGGTTAGAGTTGCCCACATTGTGGTCATAACTTTTGGTATATTTGTGGCTGTATTGGCCACCGTCTTCAACTATATTGGAGTCACAGTTGGTTGGTTAATCAGTTTCCTTGGTATCATTTTGACTCCTTGTGTAAGTGCTGTTACTTATGCTTTGTTCTGGAGTAAAATGACATCTTTATCTTTGGTTGTCGGATGTCCATTGGCTACTTTGACTGGTATCGTCTGTTGGATTGCAGGAACATATTGTTACGCCAACGGTATCGTCAATAAAGATACTGTCATGTTAACAGAAGCTACATTTATTGGTAATATCACCTCATTGATGAGTGCTGCTATTTACATCCCAATAATTTCGTATATCAAACCAGACAAAGAGCCTTTTGACATGAATGCTTTGAACAGGGATTTGACCCTTGGAGATGACGTTGATAAAGAAGGTGATGAAGCTGTCATTGTCACCGACCTGATCAGAAAGCTCTTGAAGAGACAGTCAACCTATGCCATCTACATTAACATCTTCCTTTTCTTTGGTATATACATCATTCTTTCCATCTCATTATATGGTATCAAGAAAGACTTTTCCAGAAGTTCTTTCATTGGATTCATGATAGTGATGTTGATTTGGCTTTTGGTGGCTGGTGTGTATATGATTGTGTTTCCTTTGTGGCAGGGCAGAGACTCAATCATCAAGATCATCAAGTTCACGCTTGGTAAGAAGGTGGTTGAAGAGACAACTGAATCCTCTCAAGAGGATTCGATTGCTGAGAAACCGGCTCAAATCGAGATAGTAGTTTCTGGTAAGAACTAAGATAGTTGTGAGAAATATGAATAGAATCGTTTGTTTATATAATTAATAAATCCGTAATTCGTTAGTGCACTTGGAATGGGTATATCTCTCTACTTCCTTAGTTCTATAGTACGAGCAAATACATAAGGAGATGGATACTTGCATAGCTCTCAGGACTCACTATGGATAGAGGCATTGCTCATATATATGTCCTGATACAGCTGACTGACGAGGCACATTTTTATGGAGCTAATGGCACATCCTAGAAAGATTTTTCCTTCCTACCAGTTACACGACATTTTCAATCGTGTTTGTTGATTCTTCAACAGAATAATTCAAAACATAAACCATACAGATGCCAAAGCAGTGGAAACTGTTATCAAATCCTGGTTTGACAGGTGCTCGTCTTTAAAATTTGCAGCCATTTCCACCACTCACTGGTCCAACTCAAACAAGGAGTGTAGGTGGTGTTTGTCATGTATTATCTCTGGTTTATTGTGCATAGACTTCAATGAATGTAACGAAAACGAATCAACACTTAAACGCCATTAGCATAATTGTTTCCTCCATTGATACCTTTCACCATCTTTACTCGTGAAATGGAGAAGAAAGGTACCGTAGACAAGGTTGATACTGTGATCAAGAGGTACACATTCCCTTCAATCATGAGTACTCTAAATGCTTGTAACTCTTTTCATTTCAGATGACAGATTCTAAAGTGCAATCAACAGCTATTTGGCTTTCGTGATCTCAATCATCTTCAGAGCCGATCCTTCAAGGTTTTTAGCTGTACGAACTAACAAATTCATTCTTGACACAGATGGTTGCCAGAATACTCCAAATTGAACAGTAGGGACTGGACTTCTAAAGCAGGCAACTACTTACGAAGTACCATTCTTTCCGGTACAAGGTGGCAAACCTGTCGATTCAGTATAGGTTCAAAATTTCTTGACATGTCTCTTCTGCATCCTGAAATACACAAATGCAATGGATAAACTGCAAATTGTATTGTCTTCTATCACTTCTATCACATTTCCAAAATTCTCACTATATATTTTTCAAACTGATAACAAGAAATTCAAGATAACAAATGAACATAAGCAAAAGAAGACCACGAGTATCACGGGCTTGTGAGAACTGTAGAAAAAGGAAACGGAAATGCAGCGGGAAAGTTGTTTGTAGTGAGTGTGCAAAATACGGAGAACCTTGTGTAATTAGATCAAATTTTAAACCTACACATAATCAAACGTCAGTAATGGAGTATGTATTTCTAATTGTGTACGATAAATTAGTACTAACGAGAACAGACCAATCAAGAAAGAAGACCAACTTGAAATACCTGATTATTTGTTGATTTCAGGTAAAAATGATGCTTCTGAGTATTTCGGCCCTGCTAGTAACTACTCATTCATCAATCAATTGAATCATTTCTTACGTCAGCTGGAAAACATGAAGGAAGGAGACAGTAAGAGTGTAGATAGATTTGGACTCAAGCAAAGTGTTTATGAGAACTCCTTGACTGTAGAGTTCAGTCTAGATGATATTGACATAGACACTATGAATAAATTGTTGATAGCGTTTCTAGAGACTTGGTCGGTCACTTGTCCCATTTTCGAAGCCCGTCAGTTATTTGATTTTGCTTCAAGAGTCTGGAAAAACACTTCAGCCACATCGAATGATAAGGCCTTGCTATACTTAATTCTAGGGTTGGGAGCATCTACCTCTTATTTCGATGAGAGTAATCCAGATGTGTTTCCATTAGCCAAAGCGTTCTTTAATTTGGCTCATCACACTGTTCCAAATATCACATTACAAGTATCATTTGAAGCTGTTCGAGTTATTTTCTTCATGGCTCTATGTGCTTGTGCTTTAGGTGATACTTCTTTATCATATATTTATTCAGGAATAGCTGTTAGAATCCTGTTGGCTATAGGGCTTCACAAGAGCAATATTATTTCTAGAATGCTGGATTCCACAGATAAACAGCGTGTTTGGGTATCTATATGGCAATTTGAACACTATTGGAGCTTTTGTGTTGGCCGTCCAAGTGGTCTAAGTGAAATTTTGATAGAGCCTGAAGTGAGAGATGAAGACTTTACTCACGAGGGATACGGAGAATTGAACTCATTTGTAACCACTTCGGATCATATGAGAGTGAGAGTTCAGTTTGCTACATCACTCTCCAAGATCCACACAGAGTTGTACAATTCCAAGAACGATCTTCTCACAATCTTGAGCAAGGTGGAATTCTTTTCCAGAGAGATTGATAATGCCTACTTTGCTAGCAAAGACAAACAAATCACTCAATCAGAAGTGACTGAAGAAGTCAAATTTGTGAAGATAGAACGAATCCGAGAATGGTTTTGGATAAGGATATACTATCTTTATATCAAGCTTATCATTTTCAGACCGTTTCTCATATTCAGTGTTTACTTGAAGAATACCAACACGAACGTCCCAGATTCAATCAGGGACAAAATATTGGCTGGATCGGATATTTGTGTTAATGTGGCAGTAGACTTGTCAAACTTCATTATTGATTTGAATGTGAAAGTTCGTATGGCTCAACCAGTGTTGTTTATCAGTTCATATCTTGAGAGTACATCCTCGGTATTGTTACTCTATGTTGTTAGTTGCCTTGACGTCATTCCAGATGCATCAGCTAGGAAGATATGGGATGTACTACAAGTCATAAGGAACTTTTTGAATGGGTCTGATGGTACTTATGTGGGAACCACCAAGAGGTTAGCTAAAGATGGCTTAGAATCCTTGCAAGACGTTTTAAAGAAAAAAGATAACGATGATGAAAAAACCCACCTCGGAAAGATTATGAAAGCAGCTAATGCACCGTCGCCTCTCATGTATGAACAAGTGACACAAGAAGAAGATGTGGATTTGGAAGCTTTCTGGTTACAGACATTAGACTGGATCAGTTATTCATACGATAAAAACTGAAGGGGCTAGGACAGAACAGTAGATGTGATACGATATGATAGATCAATAGAAACTGATTTGACGTTTCTTCCATTCAGTAGATATTTCAGCCAATAACAGTAATTATTCTACAAATTCACTATTCATGGAAATGGCTGCAAAAACTGTGATAGTGTCCCAACCAAACGCAACCAGCTCATTTGACCCTTACACCAAAAATAGCGTGTATTTACCACATATCTCCCACCAGTCAAAGCTTACATATTTATAAAAATGAGAAAAGATTTCAATCTTCAATCTAACATGTCTAAATTTGTTTTACCAGCTGCTTTGAAAGAGTTAAGATTCCATTTATCACAAACCGGAGAAGCATCTGTGCCCTTGAGAAAATTCTTAACCACCAACTATGCTACCTTGAAGTCACAAACAAAGAATGAGTTACCAATCTTGATCAGAGAAGCGTACGGAATACAACCAAGTATCACTGCCAGATTCGAAAAGGGAAGAGAAGTGAAGAACACGCTAGATGGATTGGACGAAAAGGGAATTGCTGATGCCTTGAACCAATTATTGAAAAACTAGACAACCAAACTAGACAAAATCAAACTAGACAAATCTAAAGGAGACTTCAACCATGGAAGACACCAACCATGGAATCTTCAAACCATGGAATCTTCAAACCATGGAATCCTCAAACCTAAGTACCATACATGCATATTTTAATGTTGAACCTTTATTCACCATCTATAAACCTTACGAACTTTTAACACCTACTGAAATACTCTGTCAATAAACTTTTGTTTCATGCATATATCTATTAAATTATTGTGTCTCATATCTCATATAATAACACCCTACTCAACCATTTGATCATCAGCCTCTTTAGGCAAATGGGCATTAAACTTGTACATCCCCCAACCCAAACTCAAATACTCGTTGTTGTAAATAGTTTCAACGTCACTGGAACCATCATTGGTTCCTGCTGCTACAATTAATGGTAAGAAATGATCTAAGCTAGGATGGGCCTGGTAAAGCAACTGCCTGTAGTTAGAGTCGTTCTTCAAATTATTCAAATTTCCCAAGAGATTCAAAGGAGTCGAAATCTCGAATGTCATATCAATCAATTCGTGGAAAGCTTTCACGTAAGGCATAACCTTATTAGGATAACTGTATGATCTCTGAAGATCTTTCAAGTTATGCACACTTGTACCCGAACAGAGCACAATACCTTTCAAATCGACCTTGTTTTCAGGGTCCCAAATCAACTTATCTCTGAATGTCTTCAAGACCTTCCCCAACTTATAACTCTCATTGAAGTCGTCAGAGTAAGGCAAAGAAACCTCGATCAATGGAATATTCAACTCGTCTCCGAAAGCAACTTTCAAGGGCACCCAAACACCATGATCTATTCCTCGGTCCACAATCTTGCTATTAAATCCACTTTTCTTGAGCTTGTCATAAAGCATCAAACTGATAAATGGACTACTTCTAGACTTAAACTGTTGGGTGTACATATCCTTGTCAAACCCGTAGAAGTCATAGATCAACTTATTCTCGTAAGATTTGGACTTGTCGTTGTTAACAGTGATCTCAACTGTGTTCC
Source organism: Yamadazyma dushanensis (assembly GCA_030571835.1). Classification (NCBI taxonomy): domain Eukaryota; kingdom Fungi; phylum Ascomycota; class Pichiomycetes; order Serinales; family Debaryomycetaceae; genus Yamadazyma; species Yamadazyma dushanensis. The sequence continues at coordinate 392,093 of JAJLYZ010000007.1, read as the reverse complement.
TCTCTTCACTTTGGTAGTGTCCCGATACCATCAAGATATAATCTGGCTTCTGATCAATGATCTCTTTACCAAGTTTTTGCAAAGTGTCATAAGCACCTTTGTCAGTGAAAGGATCATCCTTTCTCAAGAACGTTGGGCTTCCATGGCTCAAAAAATAAGTTGGAAATGGTCTCTTACACTTGACCGAAGGGATATCGATAAAGCTCGATACTTTTCCGGAAGGTGTCATACAGTTAAATAAATACAAAAGTAGCCACCAAATGTGCATGCACAAACAAACGGTTGCGGACAGGTGAGTTTATATGTCACCAAAGCAGACTATTTATAAAGTGTGGACAATCCACCAAAATCCCGAATAGATTTATATTTTAGTAATAAGGTGAAGGATGGTTTTTTTGCAATTTATAAGCGATTTGTCAGCTCCAATCGGTCCATTACTGAAGCCGAGAATCACGTGACGCACACAAAGATCCACAATTTCTCAGGAGAAAATCTCAACTTCGAAAATGATGTATCGATTCGTTGAAGTGGATGTGGGTGGGTGGGAGCAAGTCACGTGACTGGCACGTGATCGCAAAAACCCAAACACCACGTCCCCCTGCAGGGAAGTACAACTGTCAAATGCGAAATTTCATATTAAAGACTAAATTTCTGTTATATTTCACAGTTTCGTTTATTGATTTCGATTGTTATTAATTTCAAGGGTCAATTTGTTTGCTTTCTGTAATGGTCAGCTTATTTGGTTCGTCTCGTAAGAGACAAACACACCAAGGGTTCCGCAAATACAATGCCGAGGTATTGGACTACCAACGTAATGTTGCAGGTGTTCCCAATAACGGCGCAACAAGAGATGATTCAATGATTAGCAGCGCTGGTTCCGCCGCAATGGCCGCTCTTAAACTACACCAGAACTCCCAGCCAGTGACTCCTGCTCCCACTTCTAATAGAAGTTACTCGTTGAGGTCCAATTCCATCCAGGCTCCTGGGCGTACCAACTCGCTTATGAACACCTCAAACCGCCTGAACTCATTAAGGACTTACAGTTACCATCCAAAGGGATCTTATACACCAGGTCAAGCAACTATACCGAATGCCAGACGTTACAGCTCGTTAAATTCAGGCTCCTCAGCTCCTCAGTTCCAGTCACCACCTAAAGCTAGAAAGCCTTCGGCTAACCGGTTAGGTTCATTAAACTCGACTGCTTCTGCACCCAAACACACAGTTTACGAGGAGAATGAAGGGAACGCCGATGAGATCGAAGACGGAGAAACGGTAATTACAACTCAAACTACAAAAGTTGTAGACAATCAAGGTAGAGTGCTTTCTATAACCACCAAAACCATGAAGCAATTGCCTGATGGCTCTAATATCATAGAGACAACCACCAAGAACATCAGTAGAAGCGGCTCTCGAGCTAATTCGTTGAGAAACAATTCCATTTTAAGTGGCAGAGAAGCTAATTATAACCTCCAGAAAATAGACGAGGATTTGCAAGGATTCGAATACGATTACGAATTGGACAACCAGAATGTGAACATTCCAAAACTGACAGAAATAATGCATCCTGACCAAGCAATTGCACAACCTTCAGAGAATGAACTTTACTATTCAGCGGGATTGAAATTGAATACTGATGAACCTGGGGTCAGATCAAATTCAATTTCCAGCAGCAAGAAAGCTAATGATTCCTCACCCATAAAACCTTTGAAGTCTATTTTGAAGCATTCACAAAAGCCCGACATGGAATCTACAACTGCTCCTGTCAAAGAAGAACAAAGTTTTGATGTTAGCCATATCAACCACATCGAATCAGAAGTCCGTCATGACCCTTCCCAGCATCCTTACAAGACAATCGGAATTCCTTTGACTAATCCACCAAGTTTTAGAGTACCTGAGTTACCTGCAAAGAGAAAGAGTGCTAACAGTTCTCCCCAGGTAAGACAATCGTCCACAGTGCCTTCTCCAACTACCAATCAAAGAAGGAATGCTGATACATCACCCAATGCTTCGGTTACTAATGCCTCAACTACTAATGCTTCGGTCACTTCTCCGATGAGCTCAATCAAGTTTGATGACAACGTTGAAACGATCCCCGTATATACTGAAGAGTATAAGGAAAAGGTATCTAACCAAGAACTTTACAATAGGGCCTTGGAAGTGGCGATGGAAAGGGTTTATGGAAACAAAGCCGCCGAAGAAGAAATCACTAAGCTGCCGGAATCTACTAATCTTGAATCGTTTGCTCCTGCTATCGAAAATAAAAATAAAAGGGACAAGAAGCTAGAAATTGTAGGCCAATCTGGTGTAACAGAAAACTACAAGTACGAAAACCACCACAAAAACTTCACTATGCACTCTTTCCGAGAAGCGGCCGATGCTGAATTGAAGAGTAGTTCCAGAAAAGAAAGAGCTAGAGAGGAAAAGAGACAACAAAAGGAATTGGAAAAACAAATGAAGGCTGAAGAGAGGCAAAGAAAATTAGAGGCTAAGAAGCAGGCCAAGATTGATGCTAAGGAAGCCAAAAGAGCTTCACCTAAGAGAGGCATTTTTGGTAGACGGAAAAAAGATAGCAGTGATCTCTCCACACTTGGAAGTTCAATCAACCTTGAAGAGGACAGAAGTCTTACAAGCGTATCACCTGTCTCCAATCGAATTACTCATGACTTCCAACAAAATCATGGAGTTTTGGAGTCTCCTACCAAACGTGGCACTCGGCCGCCTCCTCCTTCTCAATTTGTTGCAGTGGAAGAAGAAGAGAACCCTGTGACTCCAGAGCTACAATCTTCCAACGTCCTTGAAGACGTTAATATCCAAGCTACACCACAGATAGAACCCACAATCAGTCTTGATGGAACTGGTCAGGAGGGTCCTGAGGTGAAAATGAAGTCACCGGACACTGTAGTGACAAACCCATCAATAATTGTCCGTAGACTTTCCAATTCAGGATTGAAATCACCAGCTACTACGGGAATTTCGAGTGAAAATGATGACATTATACCTGTCAAGGCTTTGGAATCATCTCCTGCATCTTCCAGTCTTTCTGAACATAGACAAATTGCTTTACCACCAATCGATATCGATACCAAGGAGAAGAATGTTTCTTCAATCTCGAAATCTCCCCAAACTCCAGAAAGATTAAGGCCCTTTATACCAGAACTTGCTCAACTGAACTCCACCGCCCAAATTCCAAAACCCACCTTGAATGATGTAATTGAAGACGTGGATGAAGATGGAATGACATCTTCGGAGTATGAGGATGTGGAAGACGGAACTGGTATGTTGAACAGTCCTATCTCTAAAAGGCTGGATGCCGGGGAACAGTTTTATGAAGCTGACGGCGGACTTGAGGATGTAACAGCAGCTGTGGATGACGATAATAGCGATGAAGTAACTATATCCGGCAAAGAAGGAGATGAGGCATCGGGCAAGCAGAATGGATTGCAAGAATCACCTGAAATCACGTTGTTACCGAGCCAAATAAACTCTGGAAACAGCCAGTTAAATAACAATGTGGGGGTTGCTGTCAACGACGCAGCCAATACACCGGCTAAGCCAATATTCACAGACCGGGCGACTGAAAATAACATCGAATTTGATGACAAATCGAACGGGCAAGAGGTCAATACAACTAAAAAAGTCCATCTTCCGTTGAACAATGACGTCAAGCAAAGTAACGATTCACGTAAGACCGGATCTGGCGTGGTGAAGCCTGAATTATTAGATGATGATACCAGTTTCCATGCGTTTCAACAGAACGCCAAAAAAGACTCTAGTGATGCTGGCAAGAATTACAGTCTTGCAGAGCTCATAAAGATGGGCAAAGAAGAGAATGCAGACGATACTTTTGTTTCTCCAGATGCTGCATACGATTCAGATTCAGATGTAAGCAGTCGTTTCTCTGCTGACTTAAATGCTGCACTTCGGAGGGTCACCGATGACAAGGAAGATCCAACTAATTCAAGTATATTTGCAAGTCCTGAAAAACAGGAAAACGGAGAAGCACTTCCCGATGAACCTTCAAGCAAATCTGCTGCACCAACGGTTTCTGGTGACGATACTTCTCCACAACCATCAAGATCTACAATGGCGACTAAAGATGTGAAACCCCCTGAAATCGCTTTCGAACTGAAGGACCAAGACAAAGACTCAAAACCCAAGAAAAAATCAAAGTTCAAGCAAAAACTCTACAAGTACTTTGTCAACTCATATGACAAGTGAAAGTGTATATTATTGCTGATATAATTGTATAATAAGTTGTAAAATAACATCAAGTGTTACCTTCGTGCATCTCTTTTAAGAACTCTCTGACCTCTTGCAAAAAGCTTCTAGACAAATAGTCTGGGTCTTCGTATTTAACTTCGTGTTTGGGCTTCCTCTTGAACTCTAGTAACGGGCGTGACCTTGTGGTGATTCTCTTTCTGAAGTTGTGTGGATAATGCTGCAAAAGAAAGTAAAAAGGAGGTTGACTCATACGGTATTCACTGACATTATTGATGGATCGAAAAGGATCGATGAACTCTTCGTAGTCAGAAGGTCCATATGACGGTTCTCTGTAACCCGAAGGGATGGAGTATTCCGGCTGTTTAGCATTTCTGTTCCCGTTAGCACTTCTGTTCCACTTACCACTAACTCTCCTAATGATATTGGCTGCAAATGTTGAAACAGTGGAATTTTCCGAAGAGTAAACAGGAGAAGAACTATTTGAATCTTCAGTCGGCAAGATTGAAGTCTTTCTCAGGTGCTTCAGTCTTCTTCGTTTTATAGACTTGTATATCCTCTTTATTGCCAGCATTCTATAGCCGCAAATAGTTTTTTGCACCCAAAATGAGCCGCATGGAGAACAGTTTACACAAAAAAAATGATTTCCATTTCAAACAAGAAAAGAACAACCACATTTTCGAATTAGAAGATGCATGTTGCAAGTGGCACTTTCCCGTTCGGAAACCTCATCGAATACCTCGAATCTCTCTTGTTGACATAGTTTGGTGTTTGATTGATCTGATCACGTGAGCTCTTCTCAAGGTCTCAGAAAAACTTCAAAGCTCATCTTAAAAAATCCATTAATCTAAATGACTTTGAACAATCCAGATGGAGGAGTGTCCTTGGACCTTTTCGACATGGAAGACAAGTTTGTCAAAATCAGAAGTCAAGTCAATTCGAAGCTCGAAAACCAGAAACATTTAGCTGTGATATTGACCGCTGTGGAGGAGAATTTAGAAGAACAAAAATCAGATAAATCTGCTGTTGCCTACTTCGTTTCGTTTTCTTCTTTATTGGATCAAAGTGTACAAAATGACGATATCATCGACCAAGGCTTAGCAACAGCCGCTGCATACTTTTTGGACATTGTTACACCATTCACCCCAAAGCCACTTTTAGTATCTAAGTTCAGTGACATCTTAACCAAATTAGCCGTCCCACTCACAAGCTCCGAAGCTGAAGCTCCTTTAGTCAGATCAACCATCGGAACCTTGGAAAGTCTTTTGTTAGCACAAGATTTCCAAAGATGGAACTCCAATGATAACATTTCCCCAGCCAGAGCTATGGCTGGTCTCTTAGAATTATCATTAGACCAAAGACCAAAAGTAAGAAGAAGAGCACAAGAAGCCGTTTCCAAGGTGTTACAAACTCCGCCAGCTTCTCCTAACCCATCGCATCCTGCATCTTCCTTATGTGGTAACCTTGCATTGGAAAGATTGGCTGCTATACTTAAATCTAACAAATTGAAGAATAATAAAGAAGTGAATGCTCAAGTTATACACTGTTTACAACTTATCACTTCTATCACTTCTTCAGGTGCATGGCCTCCAAAGCAAATTGAGAATTTATGTGATGTTCTTTTGGAAGTATCCAAGACCAACGACCAATTCATTGTATCTTCTGCTTTTGCAGCATTCGAAGGTTTATTTCAGTCAATTAACAATGTTATAAATATTGACAGATTCAGTCAAGTGCTTGATATCATCTTTGACTTAAAGCCTTCAGTCAATGATATCCATTTGGCTGCATCATGGTTAGCTGTTATTGCTAAAGCTTGTGAATGTTTTGCTGGTTTAGATGCTGCTGTTTATATCAAGAAGTTTACCAGTGTTTTCAAGATTGTTGCCAACTACTTATCATCAGAATCCAAAGATATTTATTCTTCTGCATCTCACTGTTTGATAGCTATAACAACTGCTATACCAGACAATTACTTACTTCAACCAACCAAAGATAATGGAATCACCAATGAAATCTATGAAGATATGGACGAACTCATTTCTGATTTGGCTGAAAATATTGAGAAAGAGTTGTTGACCATCAAATACCAACAAGCATTCCAAGGGATCTTACAATACGTCAACGAGGTCATTCTCAAGTTGAGAACGAGATCTAATCCAGATTTCTTAGGTGTGGTTGAAGTTGTTGGAGGATGGCGTACAAATGAGTCTGAAGACTTTTCTTTGAACAAGGAAGCTGAAGATGTCATTGCTTCTTCTATCTCAGTCATGGGACCTGAAGTAGTATTGGGAGTAATCCCATTGAACTTGAACAGTCCTGACCAACCAGGAAGAGCTTGGTTGTTACCAATTTTAAGAGATAACGTTCGTTTCGCCAACTTGGCATTCTACAAATCGGAAATCTTGCCTTTGGTGCCGTTTTTCGAAGACAAGGTCACCAAGATGGCGAAAGGATCTACACATGCTAAGATTTTCGAGACTATCATTGATCAAGTTTGGTCTTTATTACCACATTTCTGTGATTTACCAAAAGATCTTAGTGTTGCATTCGACGACGAGTTTGCTGCTCAATTGTCTGATTTATTGTACTCCAAAGTCGGATTAAGAATCACCATATGTCATGCTTTGAGGTCATTAGCCGAGTCATACATTGCCTACAGTGACGAAGTGTTGGCAGATGATTTGTTAATGCAAGAAGAGTTATCCATTGCCGATGCCAAGAGTAACTTGAATTATTTGGCTTCCAGAGCTTCTAATATTCTTTCTGTTTTATTCAATGTTTTCAGTTCTACTTCCCCTGACACCAGAGGGTTTGTCCTCGATACCATCGATGTGTACTTGAAGATTGTACCAAAAGATGAACTTGAAAGCACCTTCAACAAGGTGTGTGGTTTATTGAAGGATGCCTTAGAAGAAGAATCTAAAGAAAAGACTGCCAGTAAGGATGGTGCCAAACTTAGTATCACCATGATGGACTTGATTGTTGCCATGACCAAATACGTTCCATCATCTTCTTACAATGCTCTCTTTTCCATTTTTGCAGCCACGGTTGCTGAAAAAGATTCTTTGATCCAAAAGAGATCTTATAGAATCTTGAGTAAGTTGGGTGAGGTTGAAGCTGGTCAAAACGCTGTAACACAATTCATTGATGAAATCATCAAACTTTTGATCAATACTGTGGACAGTACCCAAAATTCTGCTAGAGCTACCAGACTCGCTGCTATCAATAGTGTGGTAGAATTGTTACCAAACAGCCAACTTTACTTCATTCCCTCTATCTTACAAGAGATCATCATGTCCACCAAAGATAACAACGAAAGAACTCGTAGTTTATCTTACCAGATCTTGATCAAAATGGGTCACAAGATGCATGAGGGAGGAGTGATTGCTAACTCTAAGGTTCCAGGATTCGAAGAAAATTCTCCTGATTCCGAAGCTAATTTGACGGAATTCTTCACTATGGTAAGTGGTGGTTTAGCTTCACAATCTCAACATATGATTTCTGCTGCTATAACAGCAGTTTCATGTTTGATCTTCGAATTTAAGGATATATTACCACTTGATGTGTTGGTTGAATTATGTTCTACCGTCGAATTGTTTTTGACACACAACTCCAGAGAAATTGCCAAATCTGCCATTGGTTTTGTCAAGGTGGAAGTTCTTTCATTGCCAGAGGATATGATCAAACAAAACTTACAAGAATTGTTGACCAAATTAATGAGATGGTCTCATGAACATAAAGGACACTTTAAGTCTAAAGTCAAGCATATTGTTGAAAGATTGATCAGAAAGTTTGGTGTCGAAGAAGTTGAACAGGCTATGCCAGAAGAAGACAGAAAACTTGTCACTAACATCAAGAAGACCAGAAACAGAGCAAAGAGAAAGCAAAAGGAAGAAGCTGAAGATGGAAAGAATGCTAAACAAGGTAAGAAATTTGTCTCAGCCTACGAAGAAGCATTGTACGACTCAGATGTTTCAGATGATGACTTGGATGAAGAAATTGATAACCACAACAACAAGAAATCAGATCAATATATCATGGAAGATACAGAGAACCCATTAGATTTATTGGATAGACAAGCATTTGCTAAGATATCGTCTTCTAGACCAAAGAAGATCACCAGAAAGGAATTATCAGAAAGAGTTGAAACCAAGAACGGTAAAATGGTGTTTAATGAAGAAAATGCAGATCCTCTTGCTAACAAAGGATCAGGAATCGATGCTTACTTGGATGCTGTTAAACAAGCTCCAATAAGAGGACAAAAGAACAGATTGAAATTCAAGCAGAACAAAGCAGCTGAAGATGATTGGTCTGAAGATGAGGAAGAAGAGAAGCCAAAATTCAAACCAAATAAGTTCAATAAGTCCAAGATCTCCAAGCCGAAGAAACAAAAATTCAAAGCTAAGAAGAAGCTTTAAGTATATAATAAGTATCACAATCTAGTACGTGCACGAACCGATTTTATCTGTCTCATAATCTGAAAAACTTTTGAAACTCATCAATTACTTATAATGACTTACAAAGCTCCAATAAGAATAAGGTTGGCTAGGTTTGGAAGAAGGCACCAGCCTTTGTACAACATTGTTGTTGCCAACAGAAAACAGGCACGTGACAAGGTTCCTGTTGAAGTGCTTGGAACATATAATCCAGTGGCTGTTCCATTGACATCAGAAGAAATCGCCAATGGAGATAAACCATACAAGAACATCGAGTTAGATTTCGACAGAGCCAAATACTGGCTTGGTGTGGGTGCTGAAGTGAGTGACCGAGTGGGATTCTTATTCAAAAGAGCTGGTTTATTACCAGAACAATGGCCAAATCCACTTAAACTCACTCAACAAGTTCCAAAAGCCGTAGTGAAACAACCAGAAACCGTGCTGGAAGAAGACACTCCATTGATCAGAAGAAGATGATGAGCATGAATTCCTGTAAATATCAAAATACATATTAGTGAAACCACCATTTTTTGTGATGAAAGTGCATACCCCATGCTTGTTTCAATTTGGTTTTGATCTTTTCCCGTCCATGCAACTCGGGGACAAAAGATTGGAAAGGAGTGGTGATCTCGGTGTGAAGTGTGGTTTGCGTTTGGCTTCTTCTTTTGGTATTTTCATCGAAGAGGTTCACCCATTCTGGCACTGCTGCTTTATAATTCTGGACATGAAACTTATAATTACTCTTACTAAGTTCTCTTTCACTCTTTGCTCTTTGTACTACAGTTGTGGCCACTGTTGGATTCAGCAAACTCAAGTTTCGACACTCAACTAAAGACTTTTCAACTATCTTTGAAATATTTTGCACCACACTGTTGTTCCTGAGGTTTGGATCTTCTATACTCCGTTTCACAATCACAGCAGTGTGTTGGGCAAACATGGAGTACGAAAAGTACACAGGTGCATTCTTACTGGTGGTTTCAAAATATTTTAACAATTGTTTGTCAATTTTGCAATTGTTCAAGACCACTCGAAGACCATTGTCTAACCTCCTAAGTTTTTGCAAAATAACGAACGTTGGTTGGACCTTGCCTCTGAAAAAGTCACTTGGATGACAAGAGTCTCCAGTCAAAGCACATCTTATTTTTGTATCTTCATCAGTGGCAAGATACTTATAAATAGGAAGTTGTAAACTTTTCAATACTAATATAGTTGAGTTTGTAGGGATTGAAAACGTGGTGTCATTGACTGTTTCAGGTACAACCACCTTCATGTCAAAGGAGTATATCAATGAAACAAACCTATCTACTTGCCAGAAGATATCTATGTGTTTGTCATTCATTTTATATAACACATTGAACAAGTCCATGGTGAATACCCTACTGATAACATGTGGTAATTTTTCTTGGTAATAATCTTTGAAGTCGCCTTCGAGTTTGTGACACAGTTCAATGAGACTTATCAGATGGATTATCAAGTTGTACACTTCTCCAATCGTTGTTGCAATGTTGTTCAAATCATCGAATCTTAAGGGATCTTCAACAAGAAGCTCAAGTTTGGCGAATGTTTGCGATAGATCTTGGGCTGGAGATATAAGAAAAGTCGATCCTTCAAAGCTTTGAAAGAGAGTGATGATGTTGGAATCTTCCGAACTGAACTCCTCGTGCAGTGACTCTGATCCTTGTGTGGTCATTATTTTGCAACCGTTTGTGCACTGAAAAAATAAAGTTGCAGCCAAAATCAATTTCACCAACCAGTACTAAATTAGAGACTATGATAACTGTCTATAAAATATGATGTATATACTCTGGCGAATCTTGATCATGGCATTCAGCTGCTTTAATGGTTTCAGCTGAACTACTATCCCCTGCTTGTTGGATCAATTCTGGGTTCTGTTGGGATTGATTACTCCAGTGCTCAACAGCTTCTAACAATTCATTCAAGTTCATTTGTGATGGTACATGGTCTTCAGGGAAGAAGCCAGTCAACTCCTCTTGGCGTGCTAAGAAAGCCTGTTTCATCTTTAAAAAGCATCTTTGAAGAATCCGATTTCGTTTCTTGAGTCTTCTGATACGGCTATATAGTTCCAATCGAATTATATCAGCATTAGCACAGTCTATCTGATGAGAAATCTCCGAAACGTCATCATTCAATCGGCCTTCTTCTTCCTTCAATAAGCTAATTTGATCTTTCACAAATGCTTTTTGTTCCTTGATGTGGTGAATGGTGTTCTTATAGACATCTGCAAAAGCATGTGTGTCAAGCAGGGGAATAAAATCTATAATTTGCTTAAGGATAAAAATGGCTTTGGCTATATTATCAATGGGTTCGTCTACGGCACAGATGTTGTCTCGGTACTCAAATGGGTCGAATTCGTAAGGCTTAGACATTTGTAAACTGTGATATGAAATTGGGTGCAAAAAATGAATTGTGAAATTTACAGATCAAAACACTAGTAAATAAATTGGTTTTAATGAGAGCTTCAACCACAAGGTTTCACATCTCAATAGCTTATTGGATCAGATTCGAGTACTGTCAGAGATTCAGAGTACGGTTAGAGGTCCAGGTAAACAGTGCTTTGGATACCCTTAAAAGTCACGTGATCATTTAATATCCAGTATCAACTCCAGCTCAGTTACATCCAAATAACTGTGATAGTCAATTACATCATACATTGATACTTAACCTGTTACAACTTTTACGCCATACATTGATAATCAACCTAATAAAAACTGACAATATCTTCAAGCAATCCAGGGTGGGAAGGAGTCCAGCCAGTAAGTTCTTTGGTCTTCTTGTTTAAGACGGGGTTATTTAAAGCAAAAACAAACCCAAAGAAAGGTCCCAACTTTTCAGTAAGCAGATCCTTTGGAATTGACCCCATTTTCAAGCCCGATTTCTCGGCCATGGCTTGGACAATCAATTGAGTTGGAACACCAGTTTCACCTACGCCGTGTAAGATAGTGCCTGGAACCAAAAAGCCATTTGCAGCTTTCTCGGCTGTTAAACGATACAACACAGCAGCATCTTGCTTGTTAATTGCAGGCCAAACATTGCTTCCATCATCAGGGAAGTAAGCATGTCCCTGTTGCTTGAACATGGAATAAATAGTTGGAATGAAACCTTTATCCCCTTCACCATGAACAGTGGGTGCAAGTCTGATACATACTGCTTTAACACCTTTTTTAGCATAAGATAAAGCAATTTGTTCATTAACAGCCCTTTCATGGAAAAGAGTTCCATCAGTTTTGGTTTCAAAATCTTCATCGACTGGTGTAGCATTAGTAGACACCAATGTTCCAAAAGTATGGACAAATACTTTACCTGAACCTGCAAGAGCATCTCCCATACTAATTACAGCTTGCCTATCTGTTTCAATACTAGCTGCAAAATTATTGAAGTCATGAATGAACCCTAAGTGGATAACACCATCAGCTTGTTTGGCTTGTTCAGCGAGAACTTTGGTGTCAGTCAAGGACCCATTGACAGCAGTAGCTCCTAAGTTCTCCAATTTCTTAGCAGATGCTTCGGATCTGGCCAATCCTGCCACCTCATGGCCATGACCTATTAATTCTTTTGTAACTTCAGTTCCAATAAAGCCTGAGGCACCTGTAATAAAGAACTTCATGTTTGTGTTTAAATACCTGCTTCAAATTGATTTCACCTGCTTCCAGCTCGTCTCTTATAGTATTTTCATACTGGGGTCATAAAATATCTGAAGATTGGCTGCAAACGGAAACGGCGTGGTTGCAACAACGGTATTTCCTGAAAGGGAAACGAGCCGGGCTCATCCCGCTACTTTAACCCATTTTCAGTGGTGGTTAGCTCCGGACGAAATGTGAAGCATGCAATGCAATTGTCCCGTCACCGTGTCCGATCAAGGTCTGTCGGGACAAGTTTGTGGCTCAACCAAGTTTTCGGTTAAAACAAGTTTTCCGCCCCGTCAATAATCTTGCTTAAAGAAACCTTTCTACTGAAAATTGAGAATTATAACTGAATTAGAATACACGACTATTTATAACTAATCTAATCGAATAAACCGAATCCCATGTCATCATCGGATTCGTCTTCTTCTTCAGCAGCTTCTTCAGCGGCAGCTGGAGCATCACCACTGGCAGCAGCAGCAGCTGGAGCAGCAGCGGCGTAAGCATCTGGGTTAGCTAATCTGTCCTTGACGGCTTCAGAACCTTCAAAAGTGTAGTCAGTAGCAATAGACAAGGCCAAAACGTTCTTGTAATGGTTGACAACAGAGTGACCAACAGATGGCAAGGTTGGGTAACCGATAGCCAAGGAGATGGAAGCAATGGTGTTGATGGCAGAGACAAAGTGACCAACTAATTCATCATCGGTGATATCCAAGATGTCAGCTGGGAAAACTTGACCGTTGTCATAAACTTGAACAACAGTTAAACCATAGGTGAATGGAGAGATGTTCAACATGTTCAACAAGGAAGCTTCAGATGGACCAACTCTTTGGTCAGCTTCAACAACCTTAACATCAGAAACAATTTCAATAAAACCTCTGGCAATCTTAGTTGGGACACCCAAAGCTTGGAAGAAAGAGGTCTTACCTGGTTCCATACCGGTGTTACCAGCTGGGACCCAGACATCCTTTGGAGCAATGGCACCAGCTCTGGCTGGAGCAGCAACAACATTGGAAACAATCACTTCTCTGATGTCTTTCAAGTCAGCGTTGGTGAAAATGAAACCAACGTTACCTTTAACGAAAGGTAACAATTTTTCATATTCTGGTAAGTCAGCTAAGAAACCTCTGATGGCTCTTCTAACCATAGTGTTCTTACCCATCAAAACGACGGCGTCGTTTCTCAAAGCCTTTCTGACTTCGTGCATTTGTTGAGAAGAAACATTATCAACACCAACAACGAAGATAGACTTGTATTCTTCTAATAATTCTCTTAACTTGCTGAAGTATTCAACTTTTTTATCACGAGCTCCACCCATTTCGACTTTATTTATTGACGCTAGGAATTTTTAATGGACCCAAAGTATGATGAAAAAAATCTTTTGATGTGAAAAATGTTTTTCACCATCGCCAGAAAAAGTGATCCAGACACGACTGGGTTCCCCAAGCGAGGACAAAGCCCTAGTAGAACCCACGTGATTAGCGAGATTAACCCTATTAGATATCTATTTGGTAACTATTTGCACCACATCTTCATCATGAACTATATGCTGTAAGCCACATTTCTGTGGAGAATGCTTAGAAGAAGAACCCCAAACAAGGGCAAACTTGAACTGGTTCTTCATATCTCTGTGAATAGCGTCACAAACACTTTGAATGGTGGAATTACTTCTCACAACCATTGGATCATCGAAATTAGGTTGTATTCCTTTTCTTTTAGTGTATAATCTGATAAGACCCAATTGAGTCCATATTTCTTGCTTTAAATCTTCGATTCCGAGGTCCATTTCACACGACATCACTACGGTGTTTGGTTTTCTAGCAAGCCTATCACATTCCTCAAGTGATACTATATCGACTTTGTTGTACACATACAAACACTTGATGTATGTTACATGCTGCTCATTAATGATATCGATGAAGTCATCGATGGTGACATTTTCATCCCTAATCAACACATCAGCACTGTGAATCTTATACTCTTTTAATAAACCAGACACAATCTTCTCATTCAAATGTACTGGTGGATTGATTGAATTCAACTTGACACCTCCTGTTTTCTTGAGTTTAAGTGATATGTTAGGTTTCTCCTTGTTTAATCTGATTCCCATAGTCTCCAATTCATTTTCCAAAATCTGTCTCTGATCATCTCCTTTAGTAGCATCTAACACCATCATAATCAAATCAGACGTTCTCCCCACCGCTATAACTTGTCTACCTCTACCCTTACCTTGAGCAGCAGCCTTTATAATACCTGGCAAATCCACAATCTGTATTTCTGCTCCATTATAATGAAGTAGTCCTCCCACCGACGTTAATGTAGTAAATTCATAATTAGCCGCTTCTGATTTGGTGTTTGTCACCTTGGACAAGAAAGAAGACTTACCAACAGACGGAAACCCAATTAAAGACACTCTAGCATCACCAGCTTTGGCAATTTCAAATCCTTGTCCACCACCACCAGAACCTTGTCCAGGTTGGGGTTCGAGAAGTTCTCGACGAAGTTTAGCCAATTTACCCTTTAAAAGCCCAAGATGGTACTCTGTGGCTTTATTCTTCTGCGTCCTAGCCATCTCCTCTTGGATCTGAGCAATCTTCTCTAGCACTCCCATTCTGACTTGTTAAACGTTTGACTTAAATTGTAGAGCTTGAAATTTATTAAAGAATCAAATTTATCATCGCGATATCAATAATTTTTTCAGGCATCTCATCGGAACCTTTTAGCTAGTTCAAGATGCCAGCACAAAACGGAGGCATAAAGAAGACCAAGAGTAATGGAAATGATATATCTAAAGTACTTGCATCAGGTGGGGGAAAGATCAAGAAAAAAATAAGAGATATTCAAAGATTATTGAAGAGAACTAATATTCCTGCTAATGTGCGAGTGAATAACGAAAGAACATTAAAAGCTTTAGAAGTGCAGTTGAATAATGTGGTACAGAAGTCAAAGGAAAGAAAGACAGCAAAGAAGTATCATATGGTGAGGTTCTTTGAGAAGAAGAAAGCCACTAGACTATTGAAACAGGCTACTAAGTCTTATGAAG
The DNA here is from genome assembly GCA_030571835.1 of Yamadazyma dushanensis. Taxonomy (NCBI): domain Eukaryota; kingdom Fungi; phylum Ascomycota; class Pichiomycetes; order Serinales; family Debaryomycetaceae; genus Yamadazyma; species Yamadazyma dushanensis. The sequence continues at coordinate 376,752 of JAJLYZ010000007.1, read as the reverse complement.
AGGCAGAAGCTACTAATGATAGAAAGACCATTAAAAAGGCAAGAACTTATCTTAAACATAAACAGATTGATTTAGCATACACAATGTTGTTTCCCAAAGACGATAAGTACATTTCATTATACCCTAATTCTAAGCCTGAAGATCAAGGTGCGTTGAATGCTAAGGCTAAAGATGGTATGAGGAAGACAGAAGAGACTAGAATCGAGTTTAGAAAACATGTAGAGAAGCTTATGGATGAAAAGAAGTTGCCATTTGATCTCGACGATATAATAAAAGGAAAGAAAGTGAGTGTGGACAACACCAGAACAACTAAGGGTGATGATGAAGAAATCGATGCTCCTGTAAAGAAGACCAAAGAACATGATGATTTCTTCGACGACGAAGCAGAAGAAGACGGCGAAGAGGAAGAGGAACAAGACGATGAATCAGATTCAGAGTAAATCTAACGATCGTATCATTGTATAATAATGTAACTGCATCATATCAGAGCAACGTAACTTTTGATTGGTATTGTAATTCAACACCATCATTAATGCAAAGAACTTGAACATTGGTTCCTCTGACGTCTTCTGGGATTTCCATCGTTGTGATGATACGTCCTCTTTTCCCAACCATCTTTGGAGATGCTCTTTTAATGAGTAAAAGCTCACTTTGAGTTTCGTTTGTAAGAATAATGAACCATGATTCCCTCTGTGCTTTGGGGAAATTTGGACAATAAGTGACGAAGTTCGGATCAAGCGGTGGGTTCTTGTGATTCAATTCGACCTTCAACTCAGAAGGTGTTTCCTGGGTTATCTCTAATTGACAAACTGGCAAGTGACTGGCAACATGAATGAATTGATCCAAGGCACCATTTGAAGGTCCATATTTCCTTACAGACTCGAGTTTATTGTTTTCAATTGAAAGAACTTTAGCAGTTTGAGCCAATTTACCCTTGTTCATGTTACCTAATTGTTCAAGACTAGGAATGTTCTTGTTCATCTCTCTATCCAACACTGGACATCCAGGTAACGAAGAAGCTGGATGGTTATCATACCAGTACTTCTGTTTGATACATTGCATCAACAGGATGAACATACAGACACTGCTGAGGAATCCAAACTCTGCTGCTGTGTCAATATAAGCTTGTAAGATACGCAAAGATTGATCCAATACTGCAATTGTATCTTGAGAATAGTCAGCAATGGGCAAGTCTGCTTTACTCATGTATGCCTGCAATAACAAGTAAGCCTTGACATGAGGATCCCAAATGAACTCCCGTTCCATATCTTCAGCAGGGTATCTCATGTTCTGAGACATTTCCATATTCATCAATTCTTCACCATGACGAGTAGCTAGCTCATCGTATTCAGTAGCTGCACACAACACCTTCAAACAGTCTCTGAACTCGAAATGATCATTCAAGGCATTAACCACTGTTCTCATGGTCTTATGAGAAAGATAATAGTATGAAGAAATGTCCAAGAAAGGAGTAGCCATTAAGTCATCTTTACCCTTTGGTATGACACATTTAGACTCAATTAAATTGTCAATAGTTTGATCAATTAACGACCCCAAATATGAAGAGATTCCAGCAGTTGTAGTGTCTTCTATACCATAATATGTGGGGTTATTATGAGCTCTTCTGTACAAGAAAGTCCAAGTCAAGAAGTTCATAGCTTCCTGCCTGGTTGAAATGGTTCCTGATGAAATTTCGGCACCAATATGATCATCTAACACTTTATGCAATGATGATTCCACGGGGAATCCAATGTTCAAGAAGTGCTTATAGAAAATCTTTTTGGATTCTTTTGTGTAGACAATAGCAATACCAGAAGTGTCGAAAGCAGGACGACCTGCACGACCCATCATTTGTAAGATATCTGTTAAATCCATGTCTCTGTACCCTTCAATCTTTGAGTCAAAGAATTGAGTACCTTTAATAATCACTAAATGAGCTGGTAAATTAACCCCCCATGCAAGAGTGGAAGTAGCGATCAAGATTTGGATCTTTCCTGCTTCGAATAACTTATGGGAGATTTGACGATCTGATTCTACCAAACCAGCATGATGGAGTCCCATACCGAATTGAAGTGACAATTTAAGTGTTTCATCTTTGACTTTGGCTAAAACATCTTCTAATTCGAATTCATCCATCTTCAAGAATCTTCTAGGATTATCTTCATTACCACATAGGTGAATCAAATCCAAAGCAGTAAGACGTGTTTGACGACGAGACGCCACGAATATCAACACAGGTTTCGTGGGTGAGTGTTGCTTGATAGCCATGAAAGCTGGTTTATTCATAGTCTTCATCAAAGGAGAAAATGCCAAGTTATCAGGGAACCCATCAATGTACATCTGTAAAGGAACTGGACGAACCGACAGGGGAAAGTTAAACAATCCTTCTTTCACTCCTAACCACCCTGCCATATCTATAGCATTAGAAACAGCAGTCGACATACCCAATAATCTAATTGGTTTCTTAGTCTGAGAGGCGATATAGTTCATACGACTAACAATCATTTCCAAAATAGGACCACGATCACTGGCCAATAAATGAATCTCATCCATAATAACTAACGAAACCAGTTGAACAAAGGTTCTGGTTTGCCAATTACGAGAAATACCATCGAATTTCTCTGGTGTAGTGACAATAATATCAGATTCTCTGATCTCTTTAGCTTCTGGTAAAGAATCACCTGTAAGTTCCACAACCTTATGAGGAGTTTGTCTGGAAATACGAGCTTTCCAATCATCAACTCTTTCTCTGACCAAGGCTTTCATTGGAGCAATATAAACAATCTTAGAACCTGGGAACTCTTTGAAGGCATGCCAAATAGCCAATTCGGCCACTACTGTCTTACCAGAACCAGTTGGAGACCCTACAAACACATTAGTATTGGTATTGTATAAGTTAAAGAATGTCATGGTTTGCATTGGGTTGAAGTATTTGAATCTTGGACTGTAAATACCTTCAATTTGCTTATCATGTAGAGAAGCCACAGGCAATGGCTGCAATCTTAATAAGTTGGTTCTGACAGTTTCATTAGTTGGTCTGATCAAGTGTTGGAATGAAATAGCATGTACTGATTCAGATCCAATCCAAGTATCTGATATCACTCTCACCACTAGCTGAGCAGGTAAAGGATCACTCAAAGGAACCATGAAATCCATCTCATGATCGTGGAGTTGCTTTCTGCTCATGATGAGCCTCTCAACATGTAAGAGTTCGGAATTTGTGGATTCTTCGACAAGAACCCAGAAATATTGAGCGTTTCCATGAACAGATTCATCCCATTTGAAGTCTCCATCGAAGTAAATGTGTAATCTCATGACATTGCTCGAAATGGGGAAGATTTCACTATCTATCAAAACATAAGGGAACTTCCCAATCAATGAATAAAGAGTTTTACCCATCTTTGAGTTGTGAACATAATCACCTAATTCTGCAGCTTCCATGTCTCTAAGAGTTTCCATTGAAGGATTTTTAGCTCTTAGATTCTTTAACACTGCAGAAGGTAATTCGAATTGAGCAAGTGGATGATCGAAATGCCATAATCTCCGATCAATAGCTTTGCAAATGTCAAGCATGACTTTCAGAAACACACCCCAATGTCTATTGATTCCAATGAGGAATAAAGCACGACATATTCTTGCAGCATTCTGAGCAATATAGTTAGAATCAGACACCAAAGAGGACTCTTTAATTGGGGCTTGGGAAATGTACGATTGAAGAAGGACATTAGTTTTAGTATGAGCAGCCTCAATTTCTCCAGCAACTTGGCATTGAACTGAATCATCCATTAATCGTTCAATTTCCTTCTTCTCTTCTTGTCTGAACTTGATACTATCAAATTCACTACTCATACTGAGAATGGACAAGACATCAGCTTCAGTAGCTCTGGGATTCAACATTTGATTAAACACCTCCACAGAGTTGTTCAACAAGTAGAAATCCGAAGCTATTCTACCCAAATCTTTAGAGGTAAGTGACCCTGAAGTTTCACCGAAAATGATCATCTGCAAAGAATGTAATCTTCTAGCTGCTGTGATAATCATATCTCGCCTCCTATTGTATAATAAAGGGTCATCTTGCAACTCTCTCCAGTCAATACCATAAGCAAATGGGTTCTTTCTCATACGAACCATCATATAAGTATATCCAAGCCATTGGATACCTTCTTCAACGTTTGTGACACTACCCAATGAGATCTCTGCATTCAAATTATCAACCAACTTCTCACTCAACTGAGACTCTATTGGGTGTTGCTGAGTGATCAAAGAAATGTAGTGATCGAGCTTATCACTAGTGGTCATCAAGATACCAGTACCAAACTTCTCGTACTGTGGTCTACCAGCACGACCAAAGATTTGAAGAACATCAGATATCCCCAAATCAGTATTACCACCCTTTTTAGCATCATACACCTGTGTTCCTTTGATGATAACCACAGCAGCTGGTAAATTCACACCCCAAGCTAATGTTGAGGTACAACACAACACTTTAATTGCACCTGCTGCAAACATCTTTTCGGTAAGGTTTCTATCGGATCTAAGCATCCCAGCATGATGGGCACCAAAGCCAAACTTGAAGAGTTCTCTCAAGTCTGTGCTTCTGTTTTTGGAGGATGCTTCTCTCAGAAATCTTGAATATTCTGGTGACTCAGTACAGTCGAATAAATCCAATTCATGATACTCTTGAGCTTTGGAGATGAACCCTTTTGCAGAATTCACTGTGGCTCTACGTTGATGAACAAAAACCATCACTTGTAATCCTTGTCTGATATATTCAGCCAATTTGTCATAAGATACATTGTCCAAGTTCTCTCTTGCAGTTTCCGACCCTGCCTTTCCTCTAACACCAATCAAGTCTTGCTTTAATGGCACAGGTCTGAATGATTGATCGAAATAGAACATACCTTGTTGTCTGTTCACCCCGAGAAAGTCCGCCACGTCTGGGTAATTGGGTAATGTAGCAGAAAGACCGACAACTCTGATCATCAGCTGACTGCTTTCAACTTGTCTCAAAGTTCTAGCTACAAGAGTCTCAATAACAGAACCTCTATCTTCATGCAATAAATGTACTTCATCAATGATCAACAATTTGACCTTAGATACCAAACCTGTATCACCCGTCAGTTTCCTGGTGACAATATCCCATTTTTCAGGAGTAGTAACAATGATTTGAGTACTCATGATCTCAAATTTGGTCATTTGCATATCACCAGTCAACTCTCTAACTTTTATTCCTAACCATTTCAACTTCTCGGAATATTTCTCTACGATTTCTGCTGCCAAAGCTTTCAAAGGAGCCACATAAATGACTTTGAACGCTTCATAATCAATGTTTATCGATAAGTCACCATTTTCATCAACAGTTTCACTTGTAAACTGATCAATAGTATGGAGGATAGTCAACATGGCCACATCGGTCTTACCAGCACCTGTAGGTGCACATACCAACATATTTTCGTTGGTGTTATAAGCTATGGGATAAACAAGACTCTGCATCTTGTTAAGTGTTTGGTACTTGAAAGTCCCTCGGCACAAAAAGTCCAAATCTTTTATCTTGACAAGTTGGTTATCGGAAATCCACTTATTCTTGGTTTGATCTGGATAAGGTATAACCAATTCTTCATAAGTAGGAAATGAGAGCCTTTCTGTACCTGAAGGTAATGCAAATTTCTTCCCCATTGCCGCCATAAACTGACTCAAATCTTCTTTCTTGTACACATGAGGATATTCGTTACCTGACCTTCTGGGTGCCAATTTTTCATTCTTTGCTTTATGTTGATTATCTATAACTCTTTGGACCCGTTCTTCAGCTGTGAGGAACTTGGAGCCATCGTCTTGTACACCGTCATCTTCTTCCTCATTAACTAAAGCGTCTTTGTTTTGTAAAATACCAGATATCAACTCTATCTGTTCAAAACCAAGAATATCAAATAGCACTGACTCTATTTCTTGTTCTGAAGTATTGCTTAACATAGTCTTAATACTATTGTACAAATCGTCATGATGGGTCGAAGCGCCAATAGCTTCAATCTTACCTTTCAATTCTTGTACCACAGACCCATTTGTGGCATTTTGGCTAATCCGATGGACTATTTCTGTGTCTAGATGATCAAACTTGGATAAGATATTACTCACTGGAGTGAATTTCTCGTTTTCTGTGTTGATTTTTGGAATTTTAGCAGGAGGCACCACTTGTAAGCCGTTCAATGCCTCCGACATCGGGTACATCGCTTGCATGTACGACTTTACCGAGTTTGGATCATAATTCGCCATTTATCTATAGTGGAAAATTGGGTTTAATAGCTTTGGATTTTATGAGTATTAAACTCGTGTCTCAACCAATTTACATATTGATGAAAATAAATCAAGATGAGATGAGAAAAAAAATTAAGTAATACAAGCTGTAAAATATGGGAAAGAAGTCCAAGACAAATACTCCAGTAAAGGCTAAGAAGCAAGTTTACAAGAAGAGAAGTCACTCAGACTCTGAATCTGACGCCGAAGTTGACAACGAAAAAATGGTGGAAGAAGTAGACAATGATTTCGATGAGGTAGCGGAATTATTAGGTGAAGATATTAAAGATCCTGAATCCCATAAGAAATCTAAGAAGGTTCAAGAGGATGTTGCTCCTAAACCACAAGCTGAACAACTCACAGTGAATGCTAATGATGATGATAATGTTAATGACAAATTCGATGAAGCTGGGTTATCTGAGCCCACATTAAAGGCTATCCAAGAGATGGGATTTGAGAAGATGACAAAAGTGCAAGCTAAGACCATTCCTCCATTATTGGCAGGACGTGATGTGTTGGGTGCTGCTAAGACAGGATCTGGTAAGACTTTGGCTTTCTTGATTCCAGCTATCGAGATGTTATACTCTCTTAAATTCAAGCCTAGAAATGGAACTGGTGTGATTGTCATTTCTCCAACCAGAGAATTGGCTTTACAAATTTTTGGTGTTGCCAGAGAATTGATGGCCCATCACAGTCAGACTTTTGGCATCGTGATAGGTGGTGCTAATAGAAGACAAGAACAAGAAAAATTACAAAAGGGTGTGAATCTTTTGATCGCTACTCCTGGTAGATTATTGGATCACTTACAAAACACTGAAGGATTTGTGTTCAGAAACTTGAAAGCGTTGATTATTGATGAAGCTGATAGAATCTTAGAAATCGGGTTCGAAGATGAAATGAAGCAAATCATCAAGATCTTACCTAATGAAGAAAGACAAACTATGTTATTCTCAGCTACTCAAACCACTAAAGTGGAAGATTTGGCCAGAATCTCCTTGAGACCAGGTCCTTTGTATATTAATGTGGTTCCAGAAACTGCTGTTTCCACTGCCGATGGGTTGGAACAAGGTTATGTTGTGTGTGAATCAGATAAGAGATTCTTGTTACTCTTCTCATTCTTGAAGAGAAACGTTAAAAAGAAAATCATTGTGTTCTTATCATCATGTAACTGTGTGAAATATTTTGGAGAATTGTTGAACTACATAGACTTACCAGTATTGGACTTGCATGGGAAACAGAAACAACAAAAGAGAACCAACACTTTCTTTGAATTCTGTAATGCCAAACAAGGAATCTTGATCTGTACAGATGTGGCAGCCAGAGGATTGGATATCCCATCTGTGGATTGGATCATCCAATTCGATCCTCCAGATGATCCAAGAGATTACATTCACAGAGTCGGTCGTACTGCCAGAGGTACCAGTGGTAAAGGTAAATCATTGATGTTTTTGACACCTTCCGAATTGGGATTCTTGAGATACTTAAAGGCTGCAAATGTTCCACTTAACGAATACGAATTCCCAACCAATAAAATAGCCAATGTGCAATCACAACTCACCAAATTGATCAAGAGTAATTACTGGTTACATCAATCTGCCAAAGATGGTTACAGATCATATTTACAAGCATACTCATCTCATCACTTGAAAACAGTGTATCAGATCGATAAACTTGATTTAGTGAAAGTTGCCAAATCTTTTGGTTTCGATGTACCTCCTAAAGTGAACATAACCATTGGGGCCAGTGGAAAATCCATTGAGAAGAAACACAAAAAACAAAGACGTAACTAGATGTAGCATTAATAAATAAATCACAAAGTAATTTTTCACTCATCGAAGACGCGTAATATTTCACATCAAAATGAGATACCAAGATTATATGAACATTGACGACGACCAAGAACAAGTGGAGGTCCAAAGGTCACTGATTAATGTTCCAGAGATATACGATAAACAAGATGCCTTTAGTTTGACGAAAACTGGAAGAAGATACGACCACCAGTTCTTCTCTATGTACCAAGCAAGATTAGCGAGCTTAAAAGAAAGAGTAGACAAAATGGCAATTGAAAAGTGGGGGGACGGTGACAAGGTGATGGAAGGTAAGGTTGTGAAGAGGGTGGAGAAGATTCTTAACATTTCAAGTAATCAATTGTGTTGGGTTAGCGGAACAGTGTTCTGTGAGTTAAGTAATAAATTGAACATCTTAAAAGATGTGGAGAAAGGAACAGATGATGTGTTACCAAGTAATCCAGGCAGTTATGTTAGTAAGGATTCAGAGGCGATTATAATGTTAGAGGATGACTCCGGTAGAGCTGTACTACAAGGGAAGGACTTTTTCAAGTCCAATATCATTGTCACTGGAGTTATTGTAGCAGTGTTGGGGATAGAGTTACAAGCCGGGGTATTTGAAGTTTTGGATGTAGTATACCCCAGTGTAGCTCCACAGAAGCCTTTGAAGGTACCACCAACGCTGTCTAAGATTGCATTTGTGTCTGGGTTAGAGATCACTGATTCCGTGAACTATGATATCAAGCTTGAATTATTGAAACAGTATCTTCAAGGAACCATTGAAACAGATACGGGAGAAGCCAGCCAAATATCGCATGTGGTGATAGCAGGAAGCTCCATCAAGTCCAAAGATGAAGTGGATGATGGGGAATATTATACCCTGAACAATTACGGGACCAAAAACACTTCAAAATTTAGCGAAGAGTCGTTAAAACTCTTTGACAGGTTTATCAGTGATTTAGTTGGTACTTGTAGTGTTTCAGTGATGCCCGGAGAATCAGATCCTACAGATATATGTTTACCCCAACAAAAACTACACAAATCGTTCTTTTTGAGCACCAAAAACTACGTTGGTACCAATATCAGACTGTTAACCAATCCAAGCTGGCTAGAATTCGATGGAGTACGGTACCTTGGAACATCAGGACAGAATATCGACGATATTGCCAAATATATCCAATCACCCTCACAAGATGCAAACTCCGTCACCAACATCATGGAATATACTCTCAAATGGCAGAACATCGCCCCTACTGCTCCAGATACCCTTTACTGTTATCCATTTGATAATTGTGATCCTTTCACTTTAACAGACGAAACCCCTAGAGTTTACTTTGTTGGGAACCAAGAGAAATACTACTCCAAAACCATCAATTTAAACAACCAAGAAATCAAATTACTAGCCGTGCCAAAATTCAAAACCACTGGACAAATTGTCATTTTAGATACGAAAACCTTACAGTCGGAAATAGTGACAATCAGTACCTAAAAAGCTATTTACTGCATCCAATGCAATTTGCAGCAATCCGCGTGCTTCTGCTGCATTGAGTTTTAGTTCGGTATGGGTCCAAGGCCTCGCCACAATGCACCCAGCCAATTAAATTACGAAAGGGTTAATTTGCTACTCAAGTAACCATTTACAACCGTCAAGTTTTACAACCGTCAAAAACGTTGAATTTTGCATTCCGTCAAACTCCAAGTCAACGAGTTCAACAAACTTAAATGTACATTTGTTGTGAACAAGTGAAACCAGACGTGGATGGTGGCTGCTAAATATAGCCAAGTCTAACGTCATAAAAGACGTGTCCCACCCAATTATCACTAGAGATGAACATTACAGATGGGGTCACAATCCATGTAATATAGGCCAGGAAGGCACATCAAAACACCATCACGCGTGTCTGCTATAACCAATTATCTACTGAAGTGCATTCAATATGTGATAGATCATTTTGCACCCAAAATAAAATCAGTCATTTCTGTCCCTTTCTTTATTCTTGTCCGAGCCTCTTACAGTGAATTCTCACAGGTTTAAATATTAATTTTTTTTTTTTTTTTCTTTGAGAATACGTTCCAGTCCTTCCCTAAAAATTAATCACATTTTTTTTTCTTTCAATCCATTTGGAAATAGATTCATTCAATCCTTTAAGTGAATTGCCATTCAAAGTATTTTGACATTCGCTGCATTGATACATTTCTTTGTCGTTGAGTTGGTGGCTTCTTTTTTTTGTTTGGTTTTTCTCCACAAAATTATCCCTTGCCATCCCTTCCCTTTTTGCTCCTTGAGCTCGTCCAATTTTTGATATCGAAATTTAATTTGCAATTACCAGCTCCTTTCACTGTCAATTATCATTGTTGTTTAGTATTACTGTTGATTGATCATTCCTTGTGTAATTGACCCGTTTTGTTTTGAAAATTTTTCCTTAGCCGGGTTGTCTACTTAAGAATATTACTATGAGTGACCGTGATTTCGATAATTTGAATATTCCTGGTATTAATGGAGGCCAAGCTCCTAATGGTGGTCAAGGCGCCAAAAAGCCCAAGAATTTGCATATAGCTCATAGAAGGTCTCCTTCTGAGCTCACTAATTTGATGGTGGAGCAGTATAATCTTCAACGTCAACTTGAAGCGGTTCAAGCTCAACAGAAACAATTGATGCAACAACAACAACAAATGCATCAAGGTTACGCACAGCGTTCTGCTAACACCAATCTTAATCCCTCGGAATTGATGCCTCCTCCTCAGAATTATAGAGGTGGTCATTCAAGATCTTCTTCCATCAATTCTTCTGCTGCTGGAAACAATGGCAATCATAGAAGAACTGGGTCTGCTTCCAACCCTAATATGGGCCACAATAGAAGACATTCTTTGGGGTTGACTGAAGCTATCAAGGCTGCTGCTAATCAGAGACAAACTAATATGACTTCTTTAAGTCCTTCTCCTTCTACCAATACCAATCAAAGCCCAGTTTCTGGTAGTGTTAATGACGATGAAACTATAGGTTCCTTCAAGTTTCCTGCTGCTCCAGGTTCTGATGTTGATAGTGATAACTCTCCTGTTTTAAGTGCTAGTCCTAATGCCCACGAAAGGTCTAAATCTTTGGCTTATGGTCAACCTTCATTCAAGTTTCCTCCTGATAAGAACACTTTACTTCCTCCAACACCTAATTTTAATGTCAGTTCTAGCCCAGATAGATCTCAAACCCATCAAAGAAGGGGTTCTCATTATAGGACCAATTCACGAAACTTTGACAATAGGGATAATTGGAGACAACAACAGAACCACCAGAGACAAGGTTCTCAGTTGGAACCCCCTCAACCTTTTGTTCCGGGCCATAGACCTCGTAATAGTTCTTATGGTGGTGGTTCTTCTGTTTCTTCATTGTCTCATTTCATGCCCAACAACAACAACAATAATAATGCCAATGGAAGAAAGTCGCTTTTTGCTCCTTACTTACCTCAATCTTCATTACCAGATTTGATCAATGAAGGCCGCCTTGTCACTGGTACCTTGAGAGTTAATAAAAAGAACAGAAGTGATGCTTATGTTTCAACAGATGGCTTATTAGATGCTGATATTTTCATCTGTGGTTCTAAAGATCGTAATCGTGCTTTAGAAAGTGACTTTGTTGCTGTTGAATTATTGGTAGTTGATGAAGTTTGGGAGTCCAAGAAAGAAAAAGAAGAGAAGAAAAGAAGAAAAGACAATAATTATACTAAATCTCCTTCTACTTCTGTTTTGAACGACGATATCCATAATGATGCCACTTCTTTCCCATCTTCTTCAAATGATTATGACAAATCCAACAATAAAGAAGATGGTAACTCAAATATTGCTAGAAGAGGTTCCTTAAAGCAAAGACCAACTATGAAGAAGAATGATGATGTGGAAGTCGAGGGTCAATCTTTACTTTTGGTTGAAGAAGAAGAGATCAACGATGATGTAAAACCATTGTATGCCGGACATGTTGTGGCGGTGGTTGATCGTATAGGTAATCAATTATTTGCTGGTACTTTAGGTTTATTGAGACCTGCACAAGCTGCACAAGCTGCCAGAGACAAAAAAGATGGTAAGGAATCATCTGTTCATACTCCTAGATCTCCTAAGATTGTATGGTTCAAGCCAACTGATAAGAAAGTGCCATTAATTGCTATTCCAACTGAACAAGCTCCCAAAGATTTCGTCGAAAACCATGAAAAGTATGCCAATGACTTATTTATTGCCACTATTAAAAGATGGCCAATCACCTCTTTACATCCTTTCGGTACTTTGGTCAACAAATTGGGCAAGATTGATGAACCAGAGACCGAAATTGATGCTATTTTAAGAGATAATAATTTCATGTGTGACGAATACCCATCTGATGATGAAGACTCATCTATTCTTCAGTCTTATATTAATGAGTTGCCCTCGGTTGAAGCTGAATTGGAGAACCCTAACAGAACACAATACTTTTATGACTACATTATTGCATTTTCTCCAAATGGTCAATTCGTCGATCACGCTTTGCATGTCAAGAGATTGTCTAACACCAAGATTGAATTGGGTTTCCATGTTGTTGATGTTACTTACTACATAGAAGCTGGTTCTATTTTGGATAGGAAAGCCAAGAAAAGATCTTCATCAGTGTTCTTACCACAAAAGGAGGCTCACTTGTTGCCAACAGAAGTTAATGATCTTATTTCTTTCAAAGAGAATGAGAAGAACTTGGCAGTTTCCGTTGTATTTGAGATTGATACCACCAATTTCGAAGTTGAAGATCTTTACATCCATGAATCTGTTATTGTTCCAAAACAAGCCATTGATTACGATTCTGTGGATGCCATTTTCGAAGGTAAGACTGTTGAATCCACATCTTCAGCCACTTCTGATTATGTCAAAACATTCAATTTGATTGCCAAGGAGTTCCGTCGTCAAAGATTAAACGATAAGGATTTGGATATCTCACCAAATTTGACATTGTTGGATCGCTTGGATGATGAAAAAGTCAGATTGGATTTGAATGTGTTTAAAGACAGTAGAATCTCCGATGTGATCACTGAAATCTCTCACAAGGTCAACAGTGCTATTGCTGCAAAGATTCATGCTGGTTTAGGAGACCTGGCTTTATTACGTCGTCACCCATTGCCAACCTTACTGAAGATGGAAACTTTTGTCAGAAAGGCTACTAATTTGGGTTTCAAAATCGATACTACTGACTCTGCTACCTTACAGAGAAGTATTCTTGCAATCGAAGACCCAATCAAGAGACAATGTGTTGAAACATTGTTGTACAAGTGCATGACAAGAAGCAAGTATTACATTGCAGGTAAACAAGATCCAGATAGTTACAGTCATTACTATTTCAACTTGCCACTATACACTCATTTCACGGCACCTTTGAGAAGGTACGCTGATATTGTTGTACACAGACAATTGAAGTCATTAATTACCGACACAGAAGAACCAAAAACTCAGGATTTGGATTCTTTGAAAGCTATTGCTGACTATTGTAATTTCAAAAAGGATTGTGCAGTCAATGCTCAAGAGCAAGCCATTCATTTGTTGTTGTCCCAAACCATCAATGGGTTGAGTCAATCAGCCGGACAACTTTTGTGCATGGGAACCGTCATTCAAGTGTATGAATCATCATTTGACGTGTTTATTCCCGAATTTGGAGTGGAAAAGAGAGTTCATGGAGATCAACTTCCATTGGTGAAAGCAGAATTCGATAAATCTAACAGAATTTTGGAATTGTTCTGGGAAAGTGGAATTGATTCGGCTACTTATATCCCACCTGATGAACAATCGTCATTATCTTATAGATCATCAATCAAGAACAAGTACAGAACATCATCAGCAGAAGCTGCTAAGATACAAAGCAAGAAGAAGGCAGAGAGGGCCGATGAAGATTCAATTCTCGACAGATTAACCAAATTGAACTTAAGTCCACCCCAATTAAATGCCCCATCGGGTACCAAGCATGAAGACTCTTTGACACCATACTTAAAGAATCTTATCACCAGAAACGAGGGAGACTTCAACATCCAAGAAATTCGAGAATTATCACAAGTGCCAGTGTTGATAAGAGCAGAAATTGGTATGGCACTTCCATGCTTGACTGTAAGAGTTCTCAACCCATTCACTTAAAAGTATACGACTAACGATATTTAATTATATATGTGACCTGTCACTTTTTTTATAAGTAGTTAAAGCCAACTTAAAACCTCTCTAACTAGTAGGATTTTTATGCTCGAAATTTGACACTCAATTTAAGACTCTGGTTTTTTTCACTAAAATTTTAGTTGAGTTATTTAAACTTAACACACTATGGCACCTGCTAATTCCATTTCTCCCAACAACAACAACACCAGTGATAGTTCCAGTAATGGATCCACTCATATGAGTGATGTGTCTTTACCAAAATCAGTGTTACCTCTCAAGAGATCGAGGCTTACGGACGACGATGACCTTAGACCAACGACGTACGGCACTCCTTTACAAACTCGTATGGCGTCTCCTTGTACATTGAACCCTCCAATAGACAGTGATGGGTTGTCGTGGCCATCTTTAGGCGCCAGGAAAAGAATTGAACAGACAGAAGAAGAAGCTAAGGCTAGAGAAGGTCGTATAGCACTGGCAGTGAAAACTATTCTACATGAATTAGGAGAAGATGTTAACAGAGAAGGATTACTTGAGACGCCCGAACGTTATGCAAGGGCCATGATGTTCTTCACCAAAGGGTATGAAGACAATATTAGAGACGTTATTAAGAGAGCAGTGTTTGAAGAGAATCACGATGAGATGGTAATTGTTAGAGATATTGAGATTTACTCATTATGTGAACACCATCTCGTCCCTTTTTTTGGTAAGGCCCATATTGCCTATATTCCAAACAAAAGAGTTTTGGGGTTGTCTAAACTTGCAAGATTGGCTGAAATGTACGCCAGAAGATTTCAAGTTCAAGAAAGACTTACTAAACAAATTGCCATGGCCTTGAGTGAAATGTTGAAACCAAGAGGTGTGGCTGTAGTTATTGAGGCTACTCATATGTGCATGGTAAGTCGTGGAGTGCAAAAAACTGGCTCTTCTACTACCACTAGTTGTATGTTGGGATGTTTCAGAGAACAACAGAAAACGAGAGAAGAGTTTCTTACCTTATTAGGAAGAAAGTAGATTGGAACCTTTCAACAATAGTTCCTTCATAGACCACTTTTTTCAACACCCTTCATTGATTCATGACGTTATGACATTCAACTTCATACCCTATATATAAATATATGTATTTACTGTATTATTTTGGCAAGTTGAAGCACTCTTTTATCGTCTCCATATTGCCCTATTATTTGTATACCATGAGTAGACACCAGGCTTCCTGGGTCTTTTACAGGTACACTGATAGCTGGGAGACCTGCCATAGAAACTGGGGTGGTAAGAACATCGGTGGCATATGATTCTAAAATGTTGTTGTGTTCTTCTTCCAATAATTGTTCTACCTTCATAGACTTACTCATAGTGGTAGGAGAAATTAGGAAATCACATCCATGTTCGTTAATGGAGATTGAATCTGATACCAAAAGGTTAGGAAGGCTAAAAACATGATTGAACTCTTTAACCAATCCTTTCCTTAATTCGTTGGCTCTAGCATAATGATCCCCTGAATCTGAAGAAATGGTGTAATTACCAAGGATGATTCTTCTTTGCACTTCGGATCCCAACCCATTTGTACGGCTTTCAACGAGTTCACCTTCTTTTCCGTACCTTATTCCATCGTATCTTGCAAGATTAGAAGCTGCTTCGGCTGTTGCAATGGTGTAGTATGCCAGTAGGATCCTATCTATGGAAGGAAGAGACACTTCCACCACCAGATGTCCCATATCTATAAGTGATTCTGCCACAGCAGCTAATTTGTCTCGTGATTCTGCTTTAAGTTCTTCTACCATGAACTCCTTAGGAATCCCTATGGTGTACTTCTTTCGATTTTGTTCTCTTTTTGCAACCATCAAGGTTATTTCATTTCTCACTTCTTCAGGCAATGAGGTGGGGTCTTTTGGATCTTCGACATCCAAATGGTCAAAAACCGTTCCAATTGTATCTATATCCCGAGCCAAAATCCCTACTGTATCTAATGTTTGAGCGTATGGTATCACGCCCCACCGAGATATTCTACCATATGAAGGTTTAAACCCATAAATACCACAATAACTACCTGGTAATCGCACAGATCCTCCAGTATCTGTACCCAAAGAGAAATCACATAACCCACCCGCCACAGAAGCAGCAGACCCCCCAGAAGATCCTCCAGTGACATAATCTTCAGTAAATAATGGGTTTAAAGATGCGCCATAAATCGAGTTTGCGCCGGATGAACCCATGCCAAATTGATCTAAATTGACCTTCCCAATGTTTTTGTAACCCTTACTATCCAAGATTCGAACCACGGTAGCATCAAAAGGACTTTCGAATTGTGAAAGCATCTCTGACCCACAGGTAGTGAGGCCCTTAGTGAGAATATTATCTTTGACAGAATACTTTCCAATGGCGGTTTCGGGCACTCCAAAAGAAGTTATCAAACTATTCCATTTATCATTGTTTGTATTTGTGGTTATTTGTCTTTTCAAGGTCCCAATTGGCCTTATCAACAGACGTCTATAAAACATTGAAGTTAAAACTTCGCAGCGAGTAACTGAAAAAATTACTTCATTAAAAGGAAAGTTCAACACTATTTGATCTGTTGTGTTTAAACATGTCTTTGCTGTTGTATAGTGACAAGGGTAAGAGTGCGTTGAGTTTAGCTCAAAACTTGAAGATTTCCATTGCCGCTGCTGTTTTTGGTGACAAATTGACTGTCAATACTGAGGATGAGTCAGACCTTAAATTGACCGATAAAAGCGGTTTTACTTTAGAAGAACCAAATGCTATAGTGAAATATCTTGCTGGAGAATTTGGAAGTGATGCTATTGTTACAAAGGAAGAAACGGTTTTGTACAAAGCCTTGAAAGCTGGCAAAACCGATGAGATTGTGTCATTTATTAACAATGAGGTTTCTCCATTCGGCGAAACTAAACCAACTGCTTCCCAAGTGATTGTTTTTGGTTCTGTGTATCCATTTGTGGCGGGTACTAGTGGAACTTTGGCCAAATGGGCTGAAGAATTCGCTAAAATTGACAAGGTGGCTGAAGGTATTAAAGTGGCTACTAGCATTACTAAAGTTGAAAGACAAAAGGCTGAAAACACTGGTAAGCAGAGTGTGAAACCAGGGTTTGCTGTTAAAACTTCTACTGAAAGTATTTTACCAAAAGCAGATGAAAGAAACATTTTGATCACTTCTGCTTTACCTTATGTGAATAATGTTCCTCATTTAGGTAATGTCATTGGATCTGTTTTATCAGCTGATATGTATGCTCGTTATACCAAAGCCAGAAACTACAACTCGTTGTTTGTCTGTGGTACAGATGAGTACGGTACTGCTACCGAAACCAAAGCTTTGGAAGAGAAAGTCACACCTAAGGAATTATGTGATAAATATCATGCTATCCATGCAGAGATTTACAAATGGTTTGGAATTGGATTCGATCATTTCGGAAGAACTACCACTGATTTGCAAACCGAAATTGCTCAGGATATCTTCATGAAGTTATATGATAATGGCTACTTAGAAGAGAAGACTACTCAACAGTTATACTGTGAAACCCACAACTCTTTCTTAGCTGATAGATACGTGGAAGGAACATGTCCTAAATGTTATTACGAAGATGCTAGAGGAGACCAATGTGACAAGTGTGGCCAATTATTAGATCCATTTGAATTGATCAACCCTCATTGTAAATTAGACAATGCTACTCCAGTTCCAAGAGACTCCACCCATATTTACCTTAAGTTGAATGAACTTGAGCCACAATTGAAAGTGTGGGTGGAACATGCTTCTGAAAAGGGTGCTTGGTCCAAGAACACTAAGAACATTACTAATAACTGGTTGAAACAAGGTTTAGAGCCAAGATGTATCACCAGAGACTTGGTTTGGGGTACTCCAGTTCCTTTAGAGAAATTCAAAGAAAAAGTGTTATATGTGTGGTTTGATGCTACTATTGGATATGTTTCTATTACTGCCAACTACTTCAAATCCAGAGGTATTACTGAAGAATGGAAGAAATGGTGGAGGAACCCGGAACATGTCGACTTATATCAATTCATGGGTAAAGATAATGTTCCTTTCCACACTGTTGTTTTCCCAGGATCTCAAATTGGTACTAAAGATAACTGGACTAAGGTACACCATGTTAGTACCACTGAATACCTTCAATATGAATCTGGAAAATTCTCCAAATCTAGAGGGGTTGGTGTGTTTGGTAACAATGCTAAAGATACAGGAATCCCTGCTTCTGTATGGAGATACTACTTGGCTTCTATCAGACCAGAAACTGGAGACTCTCAATTCTCATGGTCAGACTTTGTGGCCAAGAACAACTCGGAATTATTGGCTAACTTGGGTAACTTTGTCAATAGAATTGTCAAGTTCGTTGTCGCTAAGTATAATGGAGTTATTCCAGAGTTTGATCCAAAGAACATTCCAAACTACCATGAGTTTGAAGCTGATATCAATAAGTTGTTAGCATCCTATGTTGAATCCATGGAAGCTGTTAGTTTACGTAGAGGTTTGGAATTGGCAATGGCTGTTTCTGCTCGTGGTAACCAATTCTTACAAGATAACAAGTTAGACAACAGTTTGTACGAAAACTCCCCTGCAAAATCAGATGCAGTAATTGGTGTGGGATTGAACTTGGTGTATTTGGTTTCTAGTCTTATGTTCCCATACATTCCAGAAACCACCAACCAAATCAATGAAATCTTGAATGCTCCAGCCCTCACCATCCCAGACACTTTCCAATTAGTGCTTCAACCAGGTCACTGTATTGGTAAACCACAATACTTGTTCAAGAGAATTGACGAGAAGAAGATCGAAGAATGGAGAGCTTTATATAGTGGTAAACAGGTAGTTTAGAATCTACATTAATTTTAGACCCGGACTTTTGTTAGTTGTCAATTGACTGCAAAAAAAAGTCTATTTATTTCCCGGTAGATTCTGCCCCACATTTCACAGGCTTATAAATACCAGACGATTTGCTCCTTTATTTAATAATTAAAGTTATTTATGTCGTTATTTGGATCGAGGGTTTTTGTAGGTTTCATAGTGGGGTTGGCGGTTCCTCCTGTGGCCACCAAGTTGTTCTTGCGTCCGTTGATAGTGGATTCCAAGTTCGAGGAAATAGATGAGATCAAACATGATCTTGATCATATGGGGTGGCACGTGAGGAACTTAGAGGAGGTTAGAGGGTTTAAGGAAGAGGATGTGTATGTGCCGGTGAGTTACTTCCAAGGACGGTATTGAGGTGGAGGTGTGGAAGGGGTGGGGAGTGGAGGTTTAGAGATGTGAAGGACGGGAAGAGATGGGAAGGGATGGGAAGGGATGTTAAGGGAATAAAGAATGATGTGAACTAGTGAGATAAGATATCATGTTTGGATCTAATTGATCTTGGTTCAATGGCAATGATTCAGAGATCGACAGATAGACTGGTGGATCTCAACCTTTGTATATTAAGTTGATGCTGTATTGATATGTCTGGCACCTGGCTGTACTCACATGTCTGGCACCTGGCTGTATCCACATATCCGGTACCTGACGGATAAATAACGGACCTGGACGACACAAGAAAGAGTTAAGAGTATAGACCTCAAACACTGACTCAAACACTTTAAGACTTACTGAAGACTTACTGAAGACTTACTGACGTGTTCCTATTAACTTTTATTATTATACAGCTCATCAACTAATCATGATACGAGTCAGGGTAATTGTTATACCCACCTCTTCCTCTAAA
Organism: Yamadazyma dushanensis; assembly: GCA_030571835.1. Lineage (NCBI taxonomy): Eukaryota > Fungi > Ascomycota > Pichiomycetes > Serinales > Debaryomycetaceae > Yamadazyma > Yamadazyma dushanensis. The sequence continues at coordinate 356,816 of JAJLYZ010000007.1, read as the reverse complement.
ACCACCTCTCCCTCTGAAACCTCCCCTTCCCCTGAAGTTTCCAGGACCTCTGAATCCACCTCTTCCTCTGAATCCACCTCTGAATCCACCTCTGTAACCACCTCTTCCTCCCTCTCTTGGACCCCCGTTCACCGGCCCTTCTTGTGCTGCTTGTCCTCCAAACACACCTCTTCCAAATTGTCTTCCTTCTCTGAACCCAGGATCCAAATCGATCTCCAATGTCTGGCCATCTAATATAGTGCCTTTCAAATACTTAATGGCGTTTAAAGAACCTTCTTCTTCTTTGAATATGATGAAACTGAATCCACAAGGCGTGAGTTTGTTTCTGTCCAATCCCATGATGATTCTATCAATCAAACCACATTTCAGAAAGAGTTCAAACATCTGTTCTTCAGTAGTGAAGTTGGACAAATTGCCCACATATATGGTTTTGGACGTCAAAGATTTCTGTAAATCGTCAAAGTTCTGTCTTCTTATAGCCTTTCTGATCAAGTACTGAGACGGTCTGTCCAACCTTTCGGCCGAATGAGTGTAATCTTCTTGTAATAACTCCATTCTATAATAAAGAAATTTTTCACTCGCGGATAATATTAAAACCTATGTTTAAATCAGTGTTCAAATCAGGTATAAGAGCCACTTACGATGTGCTGAATAACCCAAGTTTCGTATCGGAGCCGTGGTATATATATCCAGCGAAACACAATAGTTCAGGCAAGTTGGCGTCGGTTTTCATCTTCGATAAGTCCAAATTCGAATCAACTATTCACAAGTTATGTGCCAACATGTCAAACACTAAGAACCCTAAAGTCATTATAAGTGAATGTTACGAGCTTATAAAGTTTGAAGTGAGTCAGATGACCAAACTTAAGCATCCTCAACTCTTAACGATTTACGAGGTTTTGGAAGAAACGAAGCTGAAGTTCCTTTTTGCAACTGAACCAGTGGTAGATAATTTATTGACAGTGAACTTCGATCAGAAACTCGATGATCTTAGTATTCAGAAAGGGTTACTTGAGATATGCAAGAGTATCCAATTCCTTCACAATTATTGTTCTATTATCCATTTGAATCTACAACCATCTTCTGTGTTTATAAATCAACAAGGTGACTGGAAATTGTCTGGGTTCAAGTTTCTTCAAAATTTGAACGAGCTATCGCCTCAGGAAAGAGAGAACTACTATATCATGAACAACACAAGTATAGTGCCGTTCTCCAATTTGAATTTGAACTTCACTCCTCCGGAATTGGTGGTGGATTCTCAACTGAAGTTAGACTTTGGGAATGATATTTGGTCTTTGGGATGCTTGATCTATTATGTGTACAATAAAGGGGAATATTTGATCAACTGTTTTGATTCCAATAGTATAAGTGACTTCAAAACCGAATTCAAGAAGTTTGAAACTAAATTCTACAACCATAGGTTGACGGACTTGAAGTATGTCTTGAAAGATATACCTGATCAACTTTATAGGATCTTCCCGTCTATTCTTGCCCGGTACCCGAACGATAGGATGACTATTGATCAACTTATAGACTCGGACTATTTCAATGGTAGTCTTATTAAAGCCATGTGGTTTATAGACGAATTTTCCACCAAATCTTTAGAAGATAAACTAGTGTTCTTGAAAGGGTTATTGGAGATGAAAGACAAAAAAGTCTTCTTGGATCAGTTTCCTACAACTTTTAAAACTGCTAAACTTCTACCACTTTTAGTGGAGATGTTGAGAAGTGAGCTTGGAATCACTCTTACAAAACAGGATAAAGAAGACGTTGATAAAATCGATTTGGTCTGTTATGCATTGGCTATTGTGTTGAAAATTGCAAGTAGCTTCTCTCATTTGACATTCAGGGATAGGATATATGAACTGTTGTTTATGCCTGATGCTAAAGTGAGAAAGAAGGACAGAATTGATTATTTTGATAAACTTATCAACTATTCTGTCAAGGTGAGGTTGACATTAATTGAACACTTTGATGTTTTGCTTGAAAAGCTCAACGAGAAGGATTTCATCGATATTATCAAGAAATCCAGTTCTTTAATTCTTACGTTACCTTCCAACGAACAGCAGTTCAAAGCTGAGCAAATAAAAGCTCAAGATTTATTCTTATCAAAGATTCCTACTTTCATCAAGATGTTTGATTTCCCATATATTAAAAACACTTTCTTTCCATCTATCACTCAGGTGTTTAAAACCACAAGCATATTGTCTACCAAACTTGCAACTATTTCAGTGTTTGAAGACATCATAGGTAACAATATTGTCGATAAGATTATTGTCACCGAACAATTGTTGCCTCTTTTCCAGAACTTGAAAAGTAGAGACAAGAGAATTGTCAGTAGTGTCTTAATGTTCTTTGACAAACTTTGCAGGAATGAACATATTCTGCTTGATCTTGAGACCATTGTTAATGAGATTCTTCCTATTTGTTTAAAATTGGTGTTTGGATGCAATGACTGTACTCAGGGGGAGTTTAGAAGCTATATGAAAACAGTCAATGACATTCAATCATTCTTGATGAAGAAAAAGCTTACTGAGTTACCAATTAAGGTGCCTTCAAAAACTGTTTCGTCAAATAACTCGAACTTTGATTCTTTGATTGAGACACAAGCTATTAACACTAATAATATGGACCAGGTTCATTCTGGTCCTCAATCGTCTCCTATTGTACCTCGTAAGAGCACATCAACCCCTGTGAGTACTAAGAGTCCGTCAATTAATAGGAGTCCTATAGTGTCAACTGGAACCCCGGTTTTGCAACCCAAACGAACCGTAAAACCGTTGAACCTAAAACAGGAGTCACCTGCTCCGCTTAAGTTTGGAAGTACCAGTGCTACAACTCCAAATTACAATATCCGAAGTGGAATACTGTCCCAATCAAGTAACTCCACTAACAAGCTTCTTAACACCTTGGAGGGGACGTTTGCCGCTAGTGAATTTCTGGACTTCCAATCCGCTACTCCGACTAAATCCAGTAGCGTATCTACTCCGACTTCTCCTTTCATTCCGCTTGTCTCAAGCGGGAGCAAGCCACCTCCAGGGTTTGATAACACTATCTTGACGCCAACATCAGCTCCTAAATCGGTTTTTACCGCTAATAGCCAACCAGCAAAAAATGGCCAAAGCAATAACGATTCCCTCTTAGACCTAATCTAGAAACAAAAGTTGATTATTGCAATGATTATGAACAGATTTTTAATTGACCTGTACTTACATTATGAACGGATATTGATCAACATGTACTTACGTTATGAACAGATTATTCATCAACATGTACTTACATTATGAACACATCATTAATTCACTTGTACTTACATTATAAACAGCATATTGATTTACTTAAAAGCGACAAATCACACTTTGTTCACTTTAATGTCGTATTGTTCTTTCTCCATTACCTCGGAAATATTGTCTGGAGTCTCTTGAATGGATTTCTGGTTCTCAAGAGATTTGACAAAGTAGATATCTCCAGCAGGTTTTTCATCATCCTTCTTGAGGAAGATGATTTGAAACAATCTCTTGATAGCATCTTTACCATCCCAAATTGGTAATAAGATGATAACAAAAGCAGCGAAGAATCCCCATAAGAACATCACCACAATCCAACCTCTAAAGAAGGACTTTCCAAACACATATTTGGAACCATATAATGGCAATGGGAAAAGAATCAAAAAGAAAAGAACAAAAAGAATAGTCAAACCAAGACCAATCTTAGTTTGTTTTCTCAATTCACCATCTAATCTTTGTCTTTCTTCTAACACAGCTTTGGTAGCTTCCTCTCTACTCAAGATGTTGGTAAGGCCATGTTCTTTGTTGAAATCAGAGTTGTCATCTTGTTGAATCTCTAACCACACAGACCAGTCAAAGTTAGAAGGTTTAAGGAACACCAAAATTGGCATGATTAGAAAAGGGCATCCAATAGCCATGGTGTTTCCAGCAGCTAAAGCTTCATTGGTGGAAAGAGTAGCCAAACTAACATGACCAGATTGAGAAACTGTGTAACCAAACCAAGTAGCTAAAGCAATTGCAGTGGAAGAAGTAGTACCTGCAATATAAGCTAAAGGAGACATCTTTTTCCAGAACATGGTGAACATAATTGCAGCCACATTGACGTTAACAATAATACCAGAAGCAGTAGTTATGAAACTGACATCAAAACCTGCATGAGCCAAACCAATACCTAAAGCTACAGTGACAATTCCAAATAAGATGACACAAGAATTGGAAACTAAGATTAAAGACTTACCCTTTGCATCAGGATTGAAATAAGCCTTGTAAACATCATGAGTCATCATTGCAGATACGGCAATAGTTTCAGACGAGAAAGCAGCTGTCACAGCCATAAAGATCATAGTCAAAACCATGGCCACACCACTTTTACCCATTAAAGCCTCAGCAGCGAAAGGTAACACCAAACCAGCTCCAATTTGATCTGCAGACATCAAATTTGGGTATGTAGGGAAAGCAGGATTGGTTTCTAAACCAGCAGCCAATAATCCCATGGTGGTGGAAAGACAGAAAGGAAGTGCAAACCAAGATAATCCTCCTAACACATAACCTTTGATTAAAGTCTTATGGTCAGCAGCAATAGCTTTCTGGAACAATTGAGAGTCAACTGCAGCAGCCCAACCAGCTCCGAATAAAACAAGACCAAATAAACCACCTTGACGACTAGCAAAAGTCAACAAAGAACCTTGTTCATTCTGGGGAATTGGTCTTCTTTCACTAGTTTCCACCAAAAGCTCCCATAAAGCTCCAGGAGAACCCACAAGGTCATTTGTAGCATAACAATTGAACATAAAAGTCAATAAAATAGCATAAATGATGACGGTGTGAGTCCAATCAGTTAAGAAAGTGGCCTTGATACCACCAAGTAACGTATAGATTATGACACCAATTGGGAACAATACAATGGCAGCATCTCTATTGACACCAGTAATAGCTTCAAAAACAGAAGATCCATTGATTAATAGGTTGGTAGTATAACAAACCATTTGGATCAAAGAATAGATAAGTGCCACTATATGAGTGGCAGCACCGTATCTAGTTCTAACAATCTCTTGATAAGTATGACAAGAAGGAGCCTTCTTCTTCATCTCAAGTGCCATAGTACTAAAGATGATAATTTGAACACAAGCACCAGCTCCGTACCAATAAGCCGAAGACACTCCATTACTATAAGCAGCCGTACACGATAAAAGTAAGGTGGATCCAATTGTCCACGACGACACCACAGCACTAGCAACCAACCCAGATTTAATACTTCTTTTTGCAGTCATAAGCATTTCCGAGTCCTGCTTTTCATTCATATACTTAGAAAGAATCTTGGTGATGCCCACCATCAATATAGCAAAGGCAAAACCAACTCCCACAATCATCCCATAACCTACACTAATACCAAAAACTCTACCATCTTGTGTATCCGACATTTTCAAAGAGTCTATAGAAAGTAACAATCTATAGAAATTAACAATTGTGCATCGCCGTTTATATATATACAAACCCTACAATCACGTATTATTGGCAAACTGGTTGTGAAATGCCATATCAGTAATCTGCAAAACGGTGGTACCAGAGATACAAACCAGGGTTCCTAATGTCACATACTTCCAAACCTAAACTGAGTTTATCAGTGGACAGTTTTTTTTATCTGATAGGCTTGATAGGCGACCGATGCAATTATTTTTTTGGGGACATTGTTTGGTAATTGACGTTAGCGGTATCTACAAAAGTGGAAATCACCTAATTATAACCCCCCATTATCTACTTCCTTAACACTAAACGTTTTTCTTATCTTTAACAAACAGGTTCGGAAACTCCATTATCTAATCGCAAAATTCCTTTTCTGTATACGGAATTGAGAGGAATTACCAAAACGAAGACATACATTGTTCTAATTAGGAACCACCCGGTTTGACAATTTGTAATGGGCATTGATCTCATCTACTGCTTTTCTGGTCATTTTGATGTTATCCAAAGCCATTGGCATATCACTATGTAAACAAAAAGACATTGGACTATCACCAAAGTTCAAATTGAGAACCTTTTTCTCAGTACTTAGGATCTGATCTGTTAATCCTGCTCTTTTGACACAATCATAAATCACTTCAGGGGTTCTTGCGGCTTCAGGTCCCGCCGTAATTTTCACAAGTTTCCCTTCTGGTGAATAGTGCAAATCTGGGTAAACTTCCTGAATCAATTGCTGTCCCATTGTTTTTGCAACTTTATTGTACTGCGTACTCTTAGCTGCCACTAATGGTAATCCAAAAACTTTAGACGCTCTGATAACTGCTTCTCTGACGCCTTCATCTCTTTCAATATAGAAGTACAACTCGCCATGAGGCTTGATATGAGTCAAAGGAACATTTTCACTGTCACAGATGGCTTTTAAAGCTCCTACTTGTGCTAATACCATAGTATACACATCATCCGGGTGAATTGCCCATGATCTCCTTCCGAATCCTTCTTTATCTGGAAGACCAGGATGAGCACCGATATCTTTACCATACTTCTTGGCTAATTTGACTGTTTTCAACATGATAGAAGGAGATCCAGCATGGCCTCCACAGGCACAATTGACTCTATCAATCAATGGCATGATTTCTTCATCTGGGCCCATTCTCCAAGGTCCAAACCCTTCCCCCATGTCACAATTGATTTCAAATCTCGGCAATATCTCCTTGTTATCCACCGCATCTCCTATAAGGTATTCAGGGGTAGATGCTGGTTCTCCTTTAGCGTATTGCACTGGCATAGTTTTTATTCGATGTAAGTCAATGAAGTCAATGAAGTCAATCAAAGTCAATGATTACAAAACCTCGACTTTTCACTGTTTAAATGCAAAATCAAGGATATACTATCAACTCCACCCGTACACCTATAATGGAATTTTATTAAAAAAAAAGAACAAGCACCCGACCTTGGCGGTGAAATCCTTCGTATCACCCGAACGCACGGCGGCTAAATGTTAGAAGCGGAGTGTGAAAAACATGCATTATCAGAGGGTGTCACTACCTGTTTGGGAAATGCGCTGAACCTGGCCGGTGGGCACAGTATCGGACGTTTTCTTAGGTTTTCGCCGGGTGATAACACCAAGACTTACAGGTTAAGTGGGGCGTAATGTTTTCCTGTTTGAGGGTGGGTTCGATTTATATACAATATTTCCCCCAGGTTTCATCAATTGTCGAATTATGAGTAGTTTTACATCTATCAAAAAGGTTTTAGTGGCCAACAGAGGTGAAATTGCCTGCAGAATTATTAGATGCTGTAAGGAGAACGGATTGCATACTGTGGCGATCTTTTCAGGGGAAGATTCTGATGCTATGCATGTGTCACAGTCTGATGAGTCTTACTTGTTAACAGGAATTGGTGCTACTGCTTATATCAATATCGAAGAGATAGTTGCAATTGCTGTTAAAAGTGGTGCTCAAGTGGTGGTTCCAGGGTATGGGTTTTTATCGGAGAACAGTGGGTTTGCCGAAGCTCTAAAAACCGCAGGGATCATCTTTGCAGGGCCATCTGTGGAGTCAGTTGAAACGTTTGGTTTGAAACATAGTGCTAGAACCTTGGCTCAAACAAGTGATGTTCCAATTGTTCCAGGCACTGATCTAATTGATAAGGTAGAAGACGCTATTGGTGCGGCTGCAAAAATTGGGTATCCCATCATGCTTAAATCCACCGCTGGTGGTGGAGGAATGGGATTGAAGGTGGTCTATGATGAGAAAGAGTTGAAGTCCTCTTTGGAAGAAGTTATTTCCAGAGGTAAAGCATTGTTCAAGAATGCTGGGGTTTTCTTGGAAAAGTACATTGAAGCTGGAAGACATATTGAGGTACAAGTTTTCGGCAATGGGATGGGAGATGTTCTTGCATTTGGAGAAAGAGAGTGTTCGATTCAAAGACGTCATCAGAAAGTCATTGAAGAGGCTCCTTCACCGTTTGTGAGTTTGCCTGCTTATAATCATAAGGATTTGAGGAAGAAGTTGAGTCAATGTGCTGTGAACTTAGCATCTACTATCAAGTACAAGTCCGCAGGTACGGTTGAATTCTTGGTGGATGATACCACTGGTAGCTTTTATTTCTTGGAAATGAACACCAGATTGCAAGTGGAGCATGGAATCACTGAGTTAATCTACGATGTGGATTTGATGAAATTGATGCTCTTACAGGCAGAGTATGAAGCTAGAGGTCAAGATGGTATACCCTTGGATATCTTAAAGAAAGAGGGTGGATACAAAGTAGATGAAGATGGTATTGCTATTCCAAATGGTCATGCTATTGAAGTCAGAGTATATGCTGAGAATCCTATTAAGAACTTCCAACCGTCCCCTGGAATTCTTCATTTGGTGGAATATGCTGATCCAAGCATTATTCCTGGTTGCAAATTAAGAATTGACCATTGGGTGTCTACAGGGTCCAAAATTTCTCCTTATTTTGACCCTTTGATTGCCAAAATAATGGTCTGGGGTCCTGAAAGATCTGTTGCAACTGAAGGAATGATCAAGGTGTTACAAAACACCAAGATCTATGGTCCTACTTTAAACATTCATTATCTTGAAAAGATCCTTCTGTCATCTCATTACAAAACAGGAAACACTTTGACATCTTTCTTAAATACATCTTTCGAATTCCACCCCTTATTGATCGAGTTTGTCAAAGCTGGCTCCTACACCACGATCCAAGATTTACCTGGAAGAGAAAATGTTAGTGCTGGTGTTCCATTGAGTGGTCCAGTGGATCCTCTTTCTTTTGAAATCGCTAACTTGATCGTAGGCAACGACAAGTGTACTGCTGGGTTGGAGATCTCTGTGAAAGGTCCAACTATGAAGTTTCATGCACCTGCTATAATATCTTTAACAGGAGGAAAGTTCACATTCAAAATCAATGGAAAACCTGCTCCTATGTTTGCAGCCATTGAAGTGCCTGCTAATTCGGTTGTTAAAATTGGTGATGCTATTGGACATGGTGCTAGATGTTACTTGGCAATCAAAGGAGGACTCCCAGATGTTGCTGAATATTTGGGTTCAAAATCTTGTACACCAACATTGAATTTGGGAGGTCACCAAGCAAGAACCATTATGGGAGGTGATTGTATTTCGGTAGTGGAACGAGATATCAAGGAATTGAAATTTGGCACTCCTTTACCTGAAAAGTCCTTGCCAAATATCGAAGACTATGATGAAGACAAAATCTGGACTCTCAAGTGTATTGGTGGACCACATGATACACCTGACATTTGTGGTAAAGAAAAAATTGCAAAGTTCTACGATACCGTCTATTCTGTAAACCTCAATTCCAACAGAGGGTGTACCAGACTTGATGGACAAAGTGATGTCTTTTCAAGGCCCAATGGTAGAGATGGAGGTGCTCATCCAAGTAATATCTTGGAATATCCTTACCCCACATGTGGTATTAGTGTGGTAGGAAGTGTTATGTCTCTCTTTGGTGTTGATGGAAGTACATTATCAGGATTTGTTTGTATTTCTGTTCCCATCAAGAGTGAATGGTGGAAGAACGGACAAGCTAAAGTGGCTGCAAAAATCCAATTCAAGTTGATCTCCTATTCAGATGCTATGAAACTCAATAAGTTAAGAGAAGACTTCTTAGGTAAATTGGATGCAGCTATCAAGGGGTCGGGTGAATTCCCTCAATACGTTGACGAATTGGACGAATACGAATCAGATGATGATGCTTTGTACAGCACAATGTTGCACCATAGAGACCAGTCGGACACTTTACCTGAACTTAGTGTTAGACAAGCAGGAGAGAAGATGATTGTCATTGATTTCGGTATTGAAACATTCACTTTAGTGAACAATGGTAGAATGAAGCAATTGGATGATAACATTCACTCCTATGACAAATCTAGCAAGTTTTCCAAGTCACTCATCAGAACAGAAGTGGATTCTGGAGCTATGTGTGTTGTGTTCGATGTCGACACCATCTCCAGAGAAGAAGTGTTGGAAGTTGTACTTGGATTAGAGTCGAAGATTCCACCAACTTCTGAACTCAAAATCAAGAGTACCTTATACCATCTTCCAGTGTGTTTCGATCACAAAGCTTTGACTCATTGTATCGAAAGATACACCCATTCTCAGAGACCTTATGCACCATATTTGCCCAGTAATACCGAATTCATAATGAAAGCAAATAATATCACCCTGATGGAAGAGTTCAAGGCCAATGTTATAGGTCAAAGACAAGCAGTCACGGCAGTTTCGTTCTTATGTGCCAATACGTTATCAGTGAATTTGGACCCACGGACCAGATTCAAGACTGGTAAGTACAACCCTGCCAGAACTTTCACACCTAAAGGAGCATTAGGAAGTGGATCAGTTGCACAATCCATCTACTCTATTGATTCTCCTGGTGGGTACATGATCTGGGGAATGGTGTTGCCAGACTTGTGTTGGAACACATTCGGCAGATTGAATGTCCTGAAGAACAGACCCTGGTTCTATGATAATTTCGACCAAATTGTCTACTACGAAGTGGACGAAGACAAATTGACCGAAATGAACAACCAATTGTTAGCTGGAAAGTTGGAAATCAAATCTGAACAAATAGAGTTTGACTTTGGTGAGTATATCTCATTCTTAGATAGTATCAAAGACGAATTGAAAGAATTGGATGCTGCCAAACAAAAATCTATTGATGAGCTCATGGAAGAAGAAGACAACCAAAGAAACAAATGGTTAAAGGAACTTGAAGTGGCCAAAGCGTCAAAGACCACTGCAACCGACATTTTAAACGATCCTTCCACCATTAAAGTCATGGCAGGAATGGCTGCGAATATCTTCAAAATCAATTACAACAAAGGAGACATTGTTACAGATGAAGATGTGCTTGTGATTCTTGAAGCCATGAAAATGGAGATCCCCTTAAGAGCTATTGGTGAAGAAGATAGTGATGATGAAGATGCTCCCAAGAAAATGAACAGTAGCAGTAAATACGAAGTGTTGGACGTGATTGTTGATGAAGGAGACGTTGTGAATTCTGGAGACGCTTTGGTTTTGATCAAAGCCGTGGCATGAACGGCTGATCGTGTTTTAACCAACCAACTCCAACACAACTCCACCAGCCAACAACACCAATAAATGCACCAATAAAGTATTAAGGTTTTTGATGTACGTAATCAGAAGCATCGAACAAACCTTTTTTTCTCCACCTTACATATACGAAATTTTAAAACAGAATAAATTCAGGCGAATTCCCTTGTTAGTTCTTATTTTCTGTAAATCCACAAAAACATGTACTTCGAACCACTTAAAAGTGTCACTAGAAAATTGGCTGATAATGTATTGATTGCCTCTACCCCATTTGAAATCCCTAGATTCGGGCATTTTGGTGCCCGAATGACTTGTTTCAAGTATGGAGATGAAATATTCGTTTGGTCAGGGTTCCCTTACTGTGAAGAGACAGAGAGATGTTTGCAGGAATTGGCAGGTTCTGATGAGATCAACGTGACATATTTGATTGTTCCAAACGTCCAACACAACATCGCTATCAAGTCTTTCAAAGAAAAGTTCCCATCCATTAAAATTGTGGGGCTGGAAGAAATTGAGATGATCGACATCAAATTAACGGACGACGATGCTAACAAAGTTTTAGATAAAGAAGCTTTGAAAAGTTTAGGAATCACATCATCGGCGTTCTTAGATAACTTCCAGTTGGTTTACTTGGCAAAGCATCGAAACAAAGAAATTGTATTATATAATAAGCCATTGAAGACCATTTGGAGTGCTGATTTAATGGTGGATTTAGGTCCCGCCTCCGTTCCTTTAGAACAATATTGTGCAGAAACGGGGTGGCCTGCTGATAAAGACCCCAACCCAGGTCATTTCATTGCTGCTGTTCCTCAATATAAACAAGCAGTTAATGGACTCAATAATACTCAAGATGATGAGGCTAAAATCGGTATTAAGACTGTTTACCACTTAGACTTTGACACCCTCGTTCCATGTCACGGGAATGTGGTCACTGACCCTAAACCTCAATTTGAAGCATACTTCGACTTCTGTAAATCTAGAACCGTATCCATTTAGGACCGTACCCATTTAGAACTTTAGTCATCTGTAATAAATGTCCCCTTCGCCATCTTTGATGATCGGCAACATACAGAGGTCACGTGATTTAGTTATCTCAGTACATAAGGCTGACAACTGGTGGTTTCGGAAATTTTAACTTTACGTCTTTTTAAAACGATGTATCCACAACCATTGAAAGCCGCCGTTAGAAGTTTGACCGATAACATTGTTATTGCGTCCACTCCATTCACAAGATTGAGAATCTTGAACTTCGGTGCCAGAATGACTTTGTTTCATTATGACGACCAGGTTGTTGTTTGGTCTGCGATTCCTTATGGAGACGAAGTCATTAGAAGTTTAAAGCTCTTAACTGGTCAAACTGAGAACTTCAATGTGACCCATTTGATCATTCCTGATCTTGAACACACCATGGCCGCCAAATCCTTCAAAGATAAGTACCCTAATTTAAAAGTGATTGCAATGGAAAAATCAGGTTTACCATTTAAAATTGACTATGAAATAACTGAAAAAGATGGTCTTAAATTACTTGATGGACCCCAACTTGAAACTTTGGGTATCAAAGACAAAGTTATCTTGGATCATTTCGAATTTGTGTATTTACCAACCCACAAGAACAAAGAATTGGTTGTGTATGATAAGACATCCAAGATCCTCTTCCAAGCAGATTTGATATTGACTTTAGGTCCGAAAGATAAGAAATTGGAGCAATATTCTAAAGAAACAGGATACCCTGCAAACTACAATCCTCATGGCGGATTGTCTTATCTTACGAGAGTTTCCCATCCCGGAAGTAATTGGTATAAGAACCTCGTTAATAAACTAGCCAGGACAGACTTGCCCGAGGTTAAAGAAGCGGTGAAAATCATTTATTCTTGGGACTTTGAAAAAATTGTTCCTTGTCACGGCAATGTCATTGACGATGGAAAACCATATTTCAAGAAGTACTTTGATTTCCTTTAGAACTGTAGCAGTTGCAACTACACTAGTTCTATATCCATTCCTTTGTATGCGATTATATAATCAATTTGAAAAATTATAGTCTATATGCAGGACCAACCCCATACGACCGTTCGTGTGGTCAAACCAGACTGTGAAAAATCTGGGGAAAACATCATTATGACTGATTTAACTACACTTGTAAGCTCTAGAACGAGTCTTGATAACAACGATTTTGAGAAGGAAGTTGCACTGCTTGACATATATCAAGACATTGTGACGAAACATGAACTGTTCAATCTTTCACGGTTGATCGAAGAAAGGTTAAGACCGAGCTTAACTGGCCATACATTGATTGGGACTGATAAGATTAATTACAGAGGAAATGGGATCTTTTTTATTGATGATAAGTTTCTTCTTCAATATGACGATATTGAATCGTTGTCTGAAGGAGAATCGAACTACTCCATCACTTTTTTCCACTTGGGTTCTAAATTATCAGGCCATGATGGTATTGTTCATGGAGGACTCTTGGCTACGCTTTTGGACGAGTTGACCTGCAGACTTGCATTTCAGAATTTCCATTCTAAGAAAGGTGTAACTGCCAATTTGAACATTAACTACAGAAAACCATGTTTTGTCAATAATATAGTCATGATCAAATGTGAGCTTTTGAAGAAGTCTGGCAGAAAGTGTTGGGTTAAAGGTTTGGTTTATAATGCCAAAACCAACGAGTTATTGACAGATTGTGAGTGTTTGGTTGTTGAACCAAAATGGATCAAGGATTTGTGATCAACGGTGGTATTTATTTATTGAAATGGTCTTATAAGTTGTTTTATATCCTATTATTTATTATATGCATTGAACGTATTAGTTTGGGTCCGAAGCTCCTTTTCCTCTATAACGCATCTGTTCCTTTGCTTTTGATTCCCAATCTCTATAACGAATCAGTACCTTTGGCTTTGGATTGGCCAATCTCTAATTTAGCACTTTTAGCTCCAAACTGAATAGCTCTTTTGATCTCATCCTTTACGAAATCAAGTCCCATTACCCCTGCAACTTGCCTTAAAATCCACTTTCGGATAGGTTTGGTTATCACCTTTCCTTTCTTGCTGGTAGACCATTCCAATTTGATTTTCAAATTGGGTTCTATTTCTGTCATTACCATTGTGATAAAATCAACATCAAGGTACGGATACCTTAATTCTTTTCCCCAGCCGCTTATCACCCTGTCATCTCTTCCCAAGTTCCGCTTGTGTATAACTTCAATGTCATGCTTGAGCAAGTTTGCCAATTCATCGTACTGGTTCTGAGGATCATCTTCTGGTTTGACAGATGTGAATAAGGCTTCGTGTCTGGAGTATCCCCCAAACAACTCGTCTGCTCCAAGACCAGAAAATAGTACTTTGCTCAGTGATATGTACTCTTGTTTATGGATATAAGCATCTCGGTTGCTTAAAAACTGCTCCCATGTTACTTCGTAGTCTACCAATTCGATCTTTGTACTAGGGAACACACTATTACTGGCAAAGTAGAATGCAATTGCGATGCTTAGGTCCATCTCTGTCTGTTGTGGGTACATTAGTTGTTGAACTTTTGACTTGTGTGCTAGCCATTGCTTATAGTCGACATTTATCTCTATCAATCGAAGAGCCACATTTTTATGACGGTACTTCTTAGCAAGATGAAACCATGATTTAAGACTCAACTCTCTATCTGGACTGTTGGCAGCTGAAAGTCCTGTTCGTGGATTGTCGAAACCAACAGTGAGCAAATCCATATTCAAAGAATGGTCCTGAAAACGGTCTTCTTCAATAATGTTTTCCATCAAAAGAGCTGCAATGATGGTGCAGTCAATACCACCACTAAAGAGCACAGCCAAATGTGCTTCAGTTAAATGGAATGGATGAATAGTTTCCTGTCGTATCAAACAACTGTGCTTTAATGCACGGTATATTCTATGACATCGTGCATCTACGTCTCCAAGGTACATTTGTTTCAACACCGATAAGTCAGGTGACTGACCAACCACTTCCAAATTGAACTCAGACAAATCAAAACAGTAGATAGCCCCAGCTTCACATTCTAAATACCCAGGTAAAGACACTGACGATACCATCAATGAACAATCAAGATTATAGCACAATGATCTCTTCCCCACACTATCTCTTCCAAAATAAATGCAATTGGTGGTTGTATCTATCACATTGAAAGCAAATTCACCATTTATCTTATTTATAGCATCCACAACTCCATACTTTACAATTTGGCCCATCAAAAACTTCGTATCATTACCATCCTCACATTCTGAATTATAAAGCTCTCCGTTAAACTGAAGAATATAAGGTCCTTCAAATATTGGCTGTGGGGTTATTGGCTGTCTAAGTGATAATACAGATGAAAAGAGTCGAAGATACCTGTCGCCAACAATTCTTTGTTTGTACAGAATACTATCTGGTCCTCTACAAGCTATATGTGAGACAAGCAGATCGAACTGTTCAATTATTGTTTTTGGACCTTCTTCTTTAGCAGTATCTGCTCCTATTATACCTTCGATCTCCTTTTGGATGTCTTGTATCTTCTTCAGATTATCTACTTTGATATTATTTCCCAATTTGACCATCTCATCGTTCAACAGTCTCAACTTGTGTAAATTGTTAACTTTATTGAGATCTTGACTTGTAAGAGCCGGTGATTGATAGAATTTCGACCATATGGCTTCTTCGTCAGACAATTCAAAGTCTGATGGACCAAGTGTCTGTGAAACGCCAACATCGTCTCGACTCACTAAGCATAGTATCCCACACATTATGAGATGAGATAAAAATCAAATCGCATTTTGGGCCTATTAACACACATTTGGGCACTGATACAAAAAGGGGTTCAAATTGGTGGATTCGTTAGAAAGTGATGTGGTGATTTCTAAACAATCAATATTATTTGAACGAATCTTCCTAGGTCAATTTTCATTGGATATTAAAACCCTTGTCAATGGCTGCAAATTGCCTTTACGAACCCAACCAACCAGGGCCATTTTTACAGCAAAACTTGTCCTTTCAAAACAACATCCAAATCAACATTGGGACTACAACCATATACTGCCATTGTCAACTTCATCTTCCCTCCTTCCCTTTCAAACTATCAAACTCAAACACCTCTCTGTGCATATCTCGTATGGCTCCGCGATAAAGTAATTTTTCACCAACTTCCCACAATGAATATAAAGTGGCTTGTTTCGATCTTGCTTCTAGGTGCTTCGCAAGCATTGACTCATCCACCGTTTGTTCCATTCGACCAGTCTCAGCTCTCTGATTCTTCTTTTTTGGAACAATTTTTGACCGGTGATATCGCTAATTCCAATTGGATCAAATCCACTTCCAGAAAAGATAGCCAATTTCTATACACTGGAGAATGGTCAATTGAAGGATCTTCAAAGTACCCAGGATTTGACGAGGATCTTGGTTTGGTGCTTAAAACACCATCAGCCCATCATGCTATTTCTTACAAATTAGACAAAGTGTTCGATAATGACGGCAAAGATTTGGTTCTCCAGTACGAGATGAAAGCGCAAAAAGGCTTGGGATGTAGTGGCGCCTATATTAAATTGCTTGAACCAGGTTTTGATCCAGTTCTTTTCAATGATCAAACTCCTTTCCAGGTCATGTTTGGTCCAGACAAATGTGGCGCTAATGATAAGGTTCATTTTATCATTAATAAGACCAATGCTAAAACTGGAGAAAAAGAAGAGAAACGGTTGGTAGAAGTTCTGGCCAGTAGAGTCACTGAACTTTCTGCATTATATACTCTTGTTTTAAAGGCTAATGGAGACTTTGAAATTAGAATTAATGGTGAGACTGTTGATGGTGGAAACATCTTGACACCAGGTGTTTTCAACCCAAGCATTCTTCCTCTCAAAGAGATTGAAGATTCTACCACTTCTAAGCCAGATGACTGGGTTGATGAAGAATTTATCGAAGATCCAAATGCTGTTAAACCTGAAGATTATGATCAGCTTTATGGGAACCAGTTTATTCCAGATCCCAAAGTAGTTAAACCGCAAGATTGGTTAGATGATGAATCTGAATTCATTCTCGATCCATTTGCTGAGAAACCTGCTTTATGGGATGATGAAGAAGACGGATTATGGGAACCCCCAACCATTGAGAATCCTAAATGTGAAATTGTTAGTGGATGTGGAAAATGGGAAGCACCGATTGTTCCAAATATCAACTATGTGGGACCTTGGACTCCTCCAGTAATTCCAAATCCTGCTTACAAAGGTCCATGGAAACCTGAGATGATCCCAAATCCTGGTTATTACGAAGATACTAACCCTACAAACTTGGGAAAGGTTGGAGGTTTAGGTTTTGAGTTATGGTCCTTGGACGGTAGTATCTTGTTTGACAATATCTATCTTGGCCATTCCATTGAAGAAGCTGAGCTTATTGGGAACCAAACATTCTTGGCCAAGCACGAACTTGAAAAACAGGCTTTGAAATCTGATCAACAAATGCCTGCTCATAAAGCACAAGCACCACCTAAATCTTTTGAAGAACTAATGGAAGATAAACAGACATCAACAATTAAACAGATCTATCTTTTCTTTGTGTTGGTGTTCAAGAGAGAGTTCTTGAACATGAAAGATTTTTGGTACGATTTCAACACCCTGCCTTTTGAAACATTGATCGAAGATCCCTTAAAAGCACTTGTTTATGCTGGGGTGTTTGTGTTTGCATTCACTTTTGTATTTGGGTTCATGAGTGTTGTGTCGTACTCTCTTTCTACCTGGATGCAAGAAACCAAACAGATAGTGAAAGATGCCAAAGCGTCAGCTGAAGCCGACTTAGCACAAAGCACACCAAAAATTGTAGAGATAAAAGACGACGACAGCGAAATAGAGCTTCTCGCAGCGTCTTCAGGAGTTGAACAGAAAGAAGCCACGAGAAGAAAACGTTAGTGAGTAGGCTCATTACCTAGATATGACTAGTAAACGTATTTAATTGATACCATTTTGTTCTTTAAACAAATCCCAGGACTTGTTCAAAGTGATAAACACAGATTGGCAAAGCATCTCATGTTCTGTGTCTAGATTGAGATTACCCAACTTGTCAGGGTGAATAGAACTAATCACTTTCATGTAATTAATCTTGACTTTCTTTGGTAACATCAAATCACCAATTGTTATCTTCTTCGTAGTCAAAAATGGGAATCCCAATGATGCTGGAAGTACATCAGGTAATGCTATTAATAACGACCTTAAGTTGTCTTCTTTTCCATTACTCCATGCAAATATTTTGTTATCCACTTGCTCTTGGAATTTGTACTTTAGATTATCTTTCTTCTCTTGTTGTTTGTTCTGTTCTTGTACTCTCTTTAAATTTTCGTGATTCAGAGGGGTGTGGGTTGGTGCTGTTTTGGTTCTAGGCTTGGGTTTAGGTGGTGGATTCACTACATTGTTGACTCTTCTTCTAGCATCCATCACTTTTTTGTCAGTTACTCCCAATTGAGTAACTAATTCACTGAAGCATTCCAAAGCCTCGGGAAACAATTCCAACATTTCCAAAGCTTCTGCCTTTCTGGATAATAATTTGATATACCAAGACTTAATAGATTTGTCACCGATAGTGTAATCTGAATCAGATAGGTCCTCCTTATTTATAAGATTCAATCCTTCATTACAATGATCTTTAGCTTGTCTATAATTACCTAATTTGTTCAAGGTAATAGCCAAATTAGAGTTTATTACCACTCTTAATTCGTGTGTTTGGGGTAAAGCGTTTAAGCATTTGGTATAATTGACTAAAGCGTCATCATAATCTCCATTGGTGAATGATTTAGTGGCTTTCTCTTTACCTGTGTCGTAATCTGATTGAGCAAACTGATCTAATGGGTCTCTAGTAGTTTTCCTAGGCACTTTTGGAGCTGTTGTTGGTTTGCGTCTTCTAGAAGATACATAAACCTGGTCCTGATCAGCTTGGGATTTGAACTTTTCAGCTGGTGTCATTGAAGTTCCCAATCCAAGAAGATCTGCATCTTGTTTTGTAGCCATTTTTGGAACAGGCTGAGAAAGTTTTGGAGAAGCTTGAGCTTGTTGGGGTCTTGGGGGTCGTTGTGGAGCAACAGGTCTAGGACTTTCTCTCATTTCCTGTGGAACCGGCTTTTGTGGAGAGGAACGACCAGAGCCAGAAGCCGAAGTTGAACTAGATCCACTAATCTTCTCTCTGGCAATTGACTTCAAATTCTCCATTCTAGCCTTATTCTTCGCTTTGTCTCTAACCTTCTGTTCATCCATAAATCTCCGAATAGAGTCCTGGTCAATATTCTCTTCATCAGAGCCATAATCTTCAAACTTTTCACCATTAGGTTTTCTCTCAGATGCTTGACTCTTATACTTGTCTTGATTTTGCATCCAAGCAGGCATTGAGTTATTGGGGGATTCTCGTTTAGGGAACTGACCCTGTTGGAATTGTTCAATATTCTTTATCACCGTTTCCTTGGACTTGTTCAAGAAAAAAGAAGCTTTATTGAAGAAATCAGTAGATAAATCATTGATCTTAGCTCCGAAATCTTCAGGTGTTTGGGCTTGTGATCTCGACAGTCTACCAGAACCGCCTTGTTTTCCACCACTCATGATAAAATTCACACATGCTTGTAGATCAAGACCAACATTGTCAATTGCATCATTTGAAGCTTCAATTGGGAATCCCATATCCATGAGTTGAGCAACAACTTCGTCTCTTTTGCTTGGACTTCGAGATGGCTTCCTTTCCATTTGTGGTTGTGGAGTTTGTTGTTTTCTTCTTGGTGCTGGAGGAGGAGCTGGTGCTGAAGGAGGTGTTGGTTCTGGTTCTGGTACGGGAGTTGGTTCTGGTTGAAATGCATCAGTGAATTCGTCGTCCAACAAGTTCACACCATTGGAGTTCTGAGACACACTAGACGAAGTATGGGAAAGCGGCTGTGACGCTGGCCGTGACGCTGGCTGTGAAACTGGCTGTGAAACTGGTCTTGACGTTGCCGATAACGAAGGAGTATTGAAAATATCAAATGGATCAGAAACATTGGGAGTCGAAGAAGGAGTAGCATCTTTCGAATTGGCGGCGCTTGAATTCGAACTGGTGAAGATATCAAACTCATCCCATGTTGAAACAGGTTTCGAATTCATCGGTTTTAACAACCCATTGGCCGAACCATTACCTGATACACCAGCCCTTTCTCTTTGAAGATCTGCCAAATTCTTGTTCTTATTGGGGTTTGCCGACTGAAACAAATCGGCAAATGCATCTTTTTTGGGTGGCATGTTACGATTTTGTGGAATCTAAAGCCTTTGTTTGTGATTTTTAGTGAATTATGTATTCGAACAGTTGATAAACTTGCTGAAGTTCCACCTAATCGATTTTCCAAAACATAAATATTGGTCCGCGCACGACTGATGCTCTTGTAGAAAAGTTGCAATGAGGTTATCAAAAAAAATTTTCAAACCACTTACAACATGCATTTGATGTACACCACAGGCCCAGACGGCAAGAGAATCTACACTTTAAAGAAGATCACAGAAGAAGGTGAAATCACCAAGTCTGCCCACCCAGCCAGATTTTCTCCTGACGACAAATACTCCAGGCAAAGAGTCACCTTGAAGAAAAGATATGGTTTATTACCAACTCAAATTGAAGAATAAACGAATAATGAAAAAAGCCTGTGAATGTCAGTGAAGGGCAATGTTTCTTCTGGTGGGAAGGGCTAAGCATTCAAACGAGTGTAATGATAGAATCTGTTCTTATTTGTACTATAAGGTTTAATATATTAGCATAAGGAAGTAATGGAGGAATGGGTGATGTTTCAGTAGTGAAGTTGCAGCTAAGAGGAGGTGATAAATGAGGTGAAGGCAGAATGATGATAAATCTGTTCGGACCTTGGGATCTGTTCACTGTCTATCTCGACTGTTTCTCTCGATCGTCTCACTTGACTGTCTCTCTTAGTGTCTTGCACCACGATTTTAAGACACCCGTTCTCTGACACCCGTTCTCTGATACTCTCAGTTCTCTCATGCCACCCTTGGTCTATCTGAACACCCCATGCCTCAACAACCCTAATCACCGTTAAACCTCGTTGGTGCGCAGGTCCAGTCCAATTCCGTGTCTTTACGCACCTCCATCCCTTGTTTCCACCCTATTTCCACTGCTTTTCAATCTCAAATTGGATCGGTCTTCTCTCCTGTCCTCTCTAAATCATATGACGCATTCGTTATGTATCCTTCCCAAAGTTGTGAAGCTATTTCTATGTCTAAATTTCTCCTGTTGATTTCCTGTAACGACTTGTTCATGGCGACCACAGACTCGTTTAAATTCTCCTAAACTTGTTAGACATCATACTAGAGCTCGGTAATACATTATACATACCACATTGTTGATTATACGCGAGAGTAATGCACTTTGGACTTGCTCGTGTGGATTTTGCATAGTTAATTTTGGTGTTTTGTTTTGATTTTTTTTATCGCATTTTGGCTGCAAAATTCTACTCTTTCCTTATTCTTTGTTCTGTTTCATCCAGATCTTTATGTTCATCCAATTCTACCTTACATTCAACCACCATCTTATGTTGATCCGTGTATTTCGTCTATTAACATTTCCCACTCAATAAAAAGTCTGCTACCAACGGCCTGTGATCACTCATATAGACACCATTGTATTTAGAGTGCAACAATCCAAACCCATCAAGTCTTAAAAGAAGCTTGTGGCTAGGATCATCCGATTCAGGGTCGATATTAGCACAGCTTGACCTGCTAGTTAACTTCTTGGTGTACAGAGGAGCAAAGATATAGTCGATGTTTTGTCCTCCATGTGCTAGCACTTCTCCTTCGAATCCTGTGACTGTTGACTTGAAATGGCCAAACCTATTGAAGGGAGTGGTGTGTTTGGCGGTGTCAATTAATGATTTGGTAAGAACCTGGTATGTTTCTCCTTTTGGTTCATTGTTCAAATCTCCACATAAAAATGATGGCCATTTGTTGATGGCATTCATTTTTGAAACAATGGCTTCAGCTGATCCAATTCTTGACAATTCTCCCATATGATCCAAATGTGTATTGAACACATTGACATGATTGCCTGTTTGCTTGTGTTTTAACGTGACATATGATAAGATTCTCAAGTATTTAGCATCCCATCCTTCTAATGACATTCTTTCATTTTTGTCATTCAACCAAATAGTGTCATTGAACACCAATTCCCATTCAGAATTCCTGTACAATATAGGTACAAACTCACCTATTTCATTACCGTCGATTCTTCCTTGTCCGTAATAGGACCATTCGGGTGCATCTTGTGGACTAAACTTGTTCAAATCATCGAGCATATCGAGCATTTGGAACTTGTATACTTCTTGTAAGGCAACAATTGTGTTCGTTCTACTGTTAAACTTGATGGAGTTGGTGATCTTTCTGAACCTATCATTCCAAGTTTCTTCTCCTGGTACCAAAATATCATGTCCTCCATTCTTTACATTATGAGAGTATATTCTGAAACTCAAAGGTTGGATTTCAATTTCACTAAATTTGTCACCGACTTTAGCAAACTCTCTTGTAGGTGTAGTAACAGTCTTAGGCAAAGATTTCCCGAACTTGTCTGGTCTAGGAACACCTAATTTACCGTAACCTTGAGTATTCTTCAAGCTATGGCCAAACGAATCTTCGTGGTCAATGTCTCCGATCTTGTTGGTCTGAGCCTTTTTAAACTCTTCTTCATCTCCTTCCTCTACGTAGATACTACCATTGGCCTCGAGCTCTTCTGGTTCCATTTCTTCAATTCCTCCTAAGAATCCTTGAGGGTTCTTTGGATCTTCTTCTTTCTCTGGGTTTATCGGTTTGGGAATATTGTTAGGTATAATCTTACCGGTACCTTTGGGTTTATCATTCTTCCCGTCAGGGTTGGCTTTTGGTTTCGTATCTGCATTTGGAACTTTAGGTGGTTTGGTATCTGGTTTATCAGCCTCTGGAGATTTGGGTTTCTCTGCCTCTTTCTGTGCCTTTTCGGGTTCTTTCTGACTTTTTTCAGGTCCCTTTTGTGTCTTTTCGGATCCCTTTTGTGCTTCTTCACCCTCTTTTTGGGACTTTTCACCCTTGGAAACCTCGTCGGTTTTCTCAACCTCTTCTTCTGGATCTTCTTTTATTTTGGGCTCTATCTTAATGTTATGTGGCTTTGGGGGGATTTTCTTACTCTCTTCAGCATCATCGAAGTCAAGGTCAATGTCCGGTTTGATGTCTTCTTCTTCAAGATCTTGTGGTTCTTTTCCTTTCCCCTTATTGAATTTCGCTTTCCAATCAATAGCCTGATCGCCGTATTTAGTTTGATGATCGGGATCCACCAATAAAGCAGGTTCTCTGGTTGTGGCTTTGTAACCCAAGAACATCATTGATAGTCCAATGATTGAAACAACCACAAAAAGCCGTACTCTTTTTGTGCTTTGTTTCTTCGTCATTAATGTCTATAAATTATTTTTCGCTAACGTACGCGTGAATCTTTAACTACAGATCTAACTTCAAGCATAAGCTTAAATGGTCCCGATTTGGGGTGTATGATTGAACAACCTGGCGAATTGAACTGTGAATAGAAGACTGTAGCTGCGTTCGGTGTATTTATTTGAGAGATCAATTGCATGTGCAAGAAATAAAGGGGAATATTGCACATCTCCGATCTGAAAAGATTGAAAAATTGTTTGCTTTCGATTCGGTTTTCTTTTGTTATTTGATCTTCTTTTGTGGGATATTTGACCATTCCACACATTAAACTGCTTGGATGTCTCCTGTTGAGCATTTTATGCCATTTTAGTGTCTATTGAAAATGGCTCGTTGTTAGACCTATTTCGCAGCCATGT
Source organism: Yamadazyma dushanensis (assembly GCA_030571835.1). NCBI lineage: Eukaryota > Fungi > Ascomycota > Pichiomycetes > Serinales > Debaryomycetaceae > Yamadazyma > Yamadazyma dushanensis. The sequence continues at coordinate 332,968 of JAJLYZ010000007.1, read as the reverse complement.
AGACGGAGGGATCTTTTTTGCAGCCATGAATTCCACAAGTTTTTTCGGACAGGATTTCATACAGACCAGTCAATGGGTCTTTGAAGCTTCTTGAACAATAACTCAAGCTTGTCAAGTAATCCTAAACCCTTCTCAAACGAATTAGAGGTAAGATCTATTTTGTATGCTTTTGAATTTGAACAAGCCGAACACTTATATTCCACGTTTCGAACATGATCAAACAAAGCCCAAACTCAAACAACTTGAGACTCACATAGCCAATTGACCTTGATCATGGCTGAAAAGACAAATCTTCTCTCGACTTCGGATAATCTTGAATGTGTTCTCAACATGCCGATATTTTCAGCTTCAACTATCTTTCTGACACCAACATCGAACTGCAAACTTAAACCGTGATAAAGCATGATTTTCTGCTCTCCATAACCATTGCTTTAAGAGTACTTCAACGGCGGTTGAGTTCAAAAGATCAGCAGTATAAGACATTCTCCTCATGAAAATATCTGTCCCTAATGCCTTTGCAGCATCTCAGATTTCCAGCACCAATATTTAGGTTACTTACACATCCTGTATAATATTTTCAAGGTAAATTGTGCCCTATATAGGTTATAAGGGTTCAAATCTGAAACCAAAGTCATATACCTATCTGCTGTCATAGTTTCAGAATCCCATTTGTAATCCAGAAATGGTTTCGTAGTGTAGTGGTTATCACCTGTGGTTTTGATCAGTTTCGAAATCTCCACATAACCCCGGTTCGAATCCGGGCGAGACCTTTTTTTTATTTTTAGATGCTATCCAGATGAGCTGCTTCAACGATCATCTTTCAAGTGAAAATGATATGAACTACTTTTTAGCCCATTACACATCTTTTCTGGTGTCTAATCCATGTTATAATGAATCAATATTTCTGACCCAAATCTTGAATGGCAGATATTTCGAGCAATTGATCGAGATACAAAGAGAAAGAACTTCATTTTCGTAAGAAAACATAGAGTGGAAGCCTTCACATGTTCTTAACATCCTGTGAGTATTCATACTACTTTAACTGGATTTTCTGAACATGTGTTTTGGATATATATCTCGTTCATTTTTTTTGCAGCCAAACTGTCGAGTGTTAAATCAATATTGCATCTAGCAATCAGACAATTTGAATTGAATAATGTTATTCACAACATGTTTCGGATCCCTGCTTCGTATGATTCTCTACTTCAAAGATTTCATTAGAATACTTATGATGAAGCACAAGGGATCTACACAAATGACATTTTTACAGTATTATCGCCGATTCTTTTCTTTCCAAGAATAGATCGTCTACGACGTTCCTAATAAAACTTGTTCATAAGATTCGATTGAATTGATCTATACCATCAAGTTGCAAGACTTCATTGACAAATTTAATTTTGTGGTCTGTTAGGCTCGGGTAGAGACCGCACCGGTGCTCACCAGTTCCATTTCACTCAGATATACTTGGAGATAAGCACATGAAGTATCTATACCATATCTATATCGTATCTGTATCATGTCTATACCACAATTGTTGTTCCCATTCATAATATGAGTGTTATGAGATGGTTCGTCTTTAATATTTTGGCTTTAGTAGTATTTTGTACAAAATATGGTTAAATAAGCTCTACACTCACACACTATAGAGATCAATGGGTCCTAGAATAGACGAAGCTATATAAAAAGGAGAAGGCCGTGACTATGAAGTTCGTGAAGCGTAAAGCTTCTGCATGGAAACAATTTTCCCTATTGTAGACCTCGTTATGCTTTTTTTATTTGATTTGTTTTCGATGCCATTTGGTGCAATATGTAAGTTTTGCAGCCATTATTAACAGGAGTCACAGAAAGGCTTGAGCACCTCAACAAACCCAAACACGTACCTTCACTGTAATAGTCATATCCTCCCCAATAACTCCCTGAGAGGCTTCTTTTCAAAGCACTAACAGCGATATAGCACCAAAAGCACCAATAAATTTACATTTTGGTGTCAATTTTGAGAGTTTCGGCTTATAACTTTCTTAATGTTTTATCTAGACAATTTTGTCCCATACAAAACATGCTCATAATCGTACTCTTAACCCCAATATAATATCCAAATACCACTTCTAGGAGAATTTTATATCATAATACTTATGACCCCAATTTCACTAGATTTACTAGGTGCATTTTTAGGAGCTTCGGCGCTTTAGTTCAGGCGCTCTTCCATAATTCAAAGATCTACGCATAAATAAACATGTAAAACCCACCACTTTGACCAATCACAATCACCACCTCACCTTCTTCAATGAACCCAACCCTTCCCATTCACACACTTCACAATCTTTCCAAAACCACTCACTTTCTGCCATGCCTGAATTACTGCAAAAAAGGCACGTGATCACGATGCACTTCTCAGTAAAAAATTTTTCAGAAACCTTTAAAACTATAGAAATGTCAGTAGTAATTGGTATTTCATTTGGAAACACCTCCTCCAGTATCGCTGTGGCTAATGCCGACGGTAAGGTCGAAGTCATCGCAAACCCAGACGGTGACAGATCTATTCCTTCTGTGTTGGCTTACGTCGGAGACGATGAGTATCACGGTCAACAAGCTAGAACACAATTGATCAGAAACTCCAAGAACACAATCATTAACTTCAGAGACTTTATCGGTAAAAGCTTCGAAGATATAAATGGTTCAGTCACCAAGGATGGATCTGAAGTATTCAAGACCGACAGCGGAAAGGTTGGTTTCAAAATCACTCATGAAGACAAGGTTGAAGTTTTGACTATCGATGAAGTTGTGAAAAGACACTTGAAACAATTGAAGAGTGCCGCAGAAGACTACTTAGGTAATGAAGTAGAAGGAGCCGTTGTCACTGTACCAACTGATTTCACTGAAACCCAAAGATCTGAGTTGATTAGATTAAGTGGTGAAATCGGTTTGAAAATTCACCAATTGATCAATGAACCAAGTAGTGCTTTATTGTCTCACTTGACCAACAACGAAGAATCTTATGCTAAAGACCAAATCTACTTGATTGCTGACTTTGGTGGAATCAGATCAGATGCCGCTATTGTTTCTGTTAGAGGTGGTATCTTCACTATCTTACACACTTTACATGATAAAGAATTAGGAGGTGATAAATTAGATGAAGCTTTGATGGAATTCTTTGCCAAAGACTTTGAAAAGAAGTACAAGTCCAACCCAAGAAACAACAAGAGATCTTTAGCCAAATTGAAAGATGAATCTATTGTTGTCAAAAAGACATTATCTAACGTTCAATCTTCTACTTGTTCCATTGAATCTTTGGCCGACGGTATTGACTACCACACCACTATTAACAGATTGAGATACGAATTGACCATCAGACCAATTGTTGGTAAGATGACCCAATTCATTGAAAAGTTGATCGAAAAAGCTGGTTTATTACCATCTGAAATTAACCAAGTGTTATTGGTTGGTGGTTCTTCCAACACCCCTAAATTATCCACTGAATTAAGAGGTATTTTCCCAGAATCCACCACCATCGTCAGCCCTACTTTCGATACTAAAGCTCTTTTGCCAAACGAATTGGTTTGTAGAGGTGCTGCTTTACAAGCTGCTTTGATTGAATCTTTTGATGATGAAGAAATCAAAGAAAGTTTACAACCTATAGTTATCAACACCCAACACTTGGTTAACTCTATTGGTATCAAGAATGCCGAAGGAAGCTTTGTTCCATTGTTGGTTGCAGAAACTGCTTACCCAATCAAGAAGTCCATTGAAGTCACCAACGGAGATTCCGCTTCTGTTAACGTTGAATTATATGAAGGTAAGAAGACTGTCAAAGAAACTGTGGTGGAAGCTCCAAAAGTCGAATATAGTGACGACGAAGAGTACTCTGATGAAAGTGAAGAAGAACCAGAAATCATAAAAGAAGTTGTAGAAGAATGTGGTGATCTCTTGGCTACCTTATTATTAAAGGATTTAAAACCAAACACCAAATTAGAAGTCATTATCAACATCACTCAAGATGGAAAATTACATTTATCTTCTAGAGAATTGAAGGTTGGATCCGTCGCCAGCAAAGTAGAAGTTGAATTCAAATAATTTATATAAACGTATAAAGAACCTATACACCAGTTGCAAAAAAAAGTCTCCGTCGCTTCTTTTTTCCTTATCACGGGTACCACAAACCGTCCTTATCTATTTTACCAAGAATGGCTATTTTTCCGCGTAATGTTGTCTGCAAAATTCCGGAGTTGCAATATAAAAGGAGTCCCAAGGGGCTGAAAATGCAGTTGCTTACATCTTCAATATGGACTTAGAAGACGTGTTCAACGAGAACCACAAATTTGATATACCACAATCGGTGTTTGATAATGAGATCAGGGTGTTTGTGGAGAAGATAACCTCGAAACCAGGGTTCGATCCTACTGTTAAATTTGATGCTGCAAAACATATCAAGTTTAATGGGCCCGGCAAGAAACATCTGTTTAGTGATTTGGGAATCAATAAGACACACGTCAAACCAATCAATGAACTTGCCGCTGTTGAGCCCTTCGAATTGTTCACACAAGAAGCTATTGATTTGATGAAATATGAAGTGTTTAGTGATGAGAAATTACTTAAGAAGTATGGAAGATTGAACAATTCCAATAACTCGCAAAATTCCACTAGTTTGGACTTTCAAATCAGTGGGTTTGTAGATGATACAGTGTTTACTAAAGCAGCTTGGTCATCTCCCGAATTGAAAAAAGTAATTGATGAAGTTATGGGAGATAAGCTTGTAATGCCTCATAGATTCGCTATGGGACATATTAATGTGTCTTTCGCCAAATTGGGTGTTCCTGAAGAAGAACCAGGGGTAGATTATTTGAAGTTGAAAGAAGAACAAGACAAGAGTGGAGCCATTGACTCTGGAGTTAGTTGGCATTATGATTCTCCTCCATTGGTGTGTGTTTGTATGTGGAGCGCAGATGAAAGAATGATTGGTGGAGAAACTGGAATCAGATTAGGAGATGAGTCTGTTTTGAGAATCCCAGGTCCTAAAGAAGGGTTTGCTTGTATGCTTCAAGGAAGAGTTATTAAACATATCGCTACTAAACCTGTTAACAACTACGACAGAATTAGTTATGTTACTAACTTCATTCCTGAAGATCCTACAAGATATGATTCTACTTCGGCTACTAGTGAAAGACCTGCTGTGTCTACTGCTTTTACTAACGACAGATTCTATCCTACTTTCTTAAATTATAGATTCGAGAGAGTAGAACAACAGCTTAAGTTATACAGACAACAATTGGTCAAGGATTATGATGCTGGAGATAAATTCGACCAACAAAAGGCTGTAGACTTCATTAAAAGTATTGAAGAGTACTTGAGAATCTGTTATCAAGATTTTGAAGTATTAGGTGAAAAACCATATCCTCCACCTTTCTTCAAAGTTCCTTATAATTCTCTTGAATAGATATTATTGTTCTTTTATATTAACCTGTTAATATGTGTTATTTTGAATGTTATTCCAAGTCTGGATTACTACCATCTCCGTAGACTTCGAAGAATTTGATGAAATCGTCACTAGTAAAGTCTCCTTCTTCATGCACTTGATCGATATTGTTGTTCGCCAATGTCAGTTGAGCTGCACTGGCAAGACTTGGATCTATTATACTTGGCATCTTGAAGAAGTTTCCTGGGAAATGCTTCATTGGGTTCAAATTCTTGATGGATATAGAATCAAACAAAGACCTTTTCTTTTCGGGTTTAGGTTCCTCTTTAGGCTCTTCTGGTTGGGTGAGTTCATCAAGTGCCATTTTACCATTGGGATGCTCTCCCAAATTGGAGAACAAAGCATTGTCTTTCTTCATTTTCTGTTGTTCATCTTTAGCAGATCTGAACTCCTCACATAATTTACATAAGTAATTAATCTCATCTGCACTGAAATATTGCAACATATTTGTAGTTTCCAATATCATCGAGATATCACTTAATGCAAACTTGAAAAACACTTCGGCATTTTCCATACACTGCTTTAACACATAATAAGTCAACACATAAATCTTGTACGAATTGACATATCTTAAACTCAATTGTCTGAAATAACCAACAAAAAGCTCTGCTTCTTTTATGATCATGTTAAATAATTTATTGATAGCAGCCAATCTTTTAGATACTCTTGGATCGAAACTTCTGAAAGATAAAAGCTGTTTTTGGTGAATGAGTCTGATGAAAAAGGATGTCAAAAATCCATGAATCTTGATCATATACTTTTCATTTATGGCTGTTACAATATAGTCATAATTTTTACCGAATATTTCAACAGAATTATCAAAAACATATGACATAATGTACACCAATTGCACCACACTCTTGAAATGAATTTTGAACAATTCCACCCCGCTACTCATAGATGTGGACTTGTCTTCGTTATACTTTTTTTCGTAATTCATGGCAATCACATAGTAGATTGTGGATAAGTTTGCTCTCAAAGATATGAAAGTTGAGTACTTTATAATCTTCAAATAAGATTCCTGATGTTCTTTACTGTCGATGTTGAAATCTCCCACTGTAGCTGGTTTACAAATAGAATATTTGAAAAAATCTTTGCCAAAGAAATTGAAGAAGATATGTTCCAATTTGTTAGTCTCTTCGAGGAGATCATATACTTTTGGCTTATCTTGGAAATTAGATAACATCATAGACAACTTCCTATAAGATTCTGAGATCTCATAGATTGTCTTGTGAGTGTTCTTTGCGTCTTCGTCCATATTATCAGCAAAGGGAAATTTCACATCCGAAACATCAGCACTGTATATACTCAAGACTGAAGCTCTGTGAATTGAAGTTGATGCATCCTGAACGAGAAGATAATACCACAAGTTCCTCCAAGTCTTCACTAAATCTTCGTTGTTGCTTATAGTTTCGTGTTCACGGAACATCAAAGGGTCACGATTGAGACCAATGGAGAAGGCATGTCTTACAATAGTGCCAAATAGAATCTGGGAATCAGCAGATCCCACTCCATGACAGTCACTCGGTATAACTTCACGATAAAAGTGGATCAATGTAAGCAATTGAATCATTCTCATAGAACTTCTCAGAGACGTGTGCTCATCAGCAATACACAAATTCACCACATCAGCAAAGACTTTAGGATTCACTGATTTACATTCTTGGATCATTGCTTCTTCATTCTCTCCATAAAGATTGTTCTCTTTGTGGTTGTGAATGAAACTCAAATATCCCAACCGAATTATCACCAACATTATTCCAACAATATTCAAGTGTTTATCATTCTTGATAGTGAAAGACAGATATTTCCGATTCTCGAAACTAGGGAAAGTATCAACCACTTGGTTAAAGTCGAGAATGATAGAAGATTCACTTATTATGGGAATAAACGGATGCACCCATTTGAAATATCTACTGAACAACGACAAAGCAGTCATCTTCGGAGGAAAAATTTGAATCACAGCTTTCTCCACAATCTTATAATATTCCTTCCTGCTATGTTGACCCAGGTAAAGAGCTTTAATCCCTGGAAGCACCGATAAGGGTATATTTGAACCATCTTTAACTGCTTCCTTTTCCTCTTTCGTCATGTTCACTTTGGAGATCACCAAGATATCATCTTCATCATCAACACCTTTAGGACCATCTGCATCCTCATAATCGTCATCGTCGTCGTCGTCATCATCGTCATCATCATCATTAGCTTGGGTTGAAGGTTCAGGATCTTCACCTTGAACAGATCCTGTTGCAGTAGCACTTCTGAAGAACCCATTCTTTACCTCAACATTGCTACCGTTACTTCCCACACTTGATCTGGAAGTGGCACTAGCGAGTGGAGGAGCATTCATAGAAGACTCTTCTTTCCCATTGGTGTTCTTATCATGATTGGCAGTTCTTTCCAGTTTTATGTCACCAGGAGACTCAGGGGTACCACCATTTTGCTTTACGCCAGGTATACTACCACTACTATTCATAGGAGTTGAGTTGTTAGATTTGGGTCTTTTAGAAGCCGGTGATCCTTCATTAGAACCCTTCTTTCTTTTCTTCTTCACAATAAATTCAGATATACCACCTTTACGAAGTAAATCAATAGCATATTTTCTGAAAAATTTGACGAATCTGTCACCTTTTGTTAATCCCACAAATGTGAGTGCACCGTGTTGTTGTAAGTATGGACCTTCAAGCAGTAGAGGGAAACTAGCATTAGTGAAGAAGCTCTCAATTCTATCTTTCGGATTGATTCTCAAGCTAGAATTAGGACCAATAGACACCACAGTAGTTCCATCAGCATCAGTAGAAGGGTTTTTGATAGGAGGTAGCTGGACTGACCCTCTTTGCAGGTGAGTCCTTGAAGAAGTTTGGGAAGGATTCGACATAGGGGAAATGCCAGGAGGCAACAGTGGGTCAATTGGAGGTTGATTATGAGGGTTTTGATTCCTAAACCCATTGGGATCATCATAATAATTAATAGGAGGAATCTGAGGTGCCATCATGGGGATTCCACCAGGTGGTACAGGCATTTGGTGACCATATATACCAGGAGTTCCAATGATGTTCGGAGGAGTGTTATAATCAATGTCTGGGGCACCAGGGGTTGTTGGATCATTTGGAGGTATACCAGGATAAAAATATGTGGGAGTAGGTATACTGTTGGGCAGCTGATGTAGTGAATGCACTCCGTGGCCTCCATTAGGTGCAATTACAGAACTACCAGTACCAGGCAGTTGTTGAGGATATTGAGGATGAGGTACCCCATTAGGACCAGAATTGACAGGATTTCGAACACTGGCATTTCCACCTGGCGGGTGCAAGTGTGGTGGTGGTATCTGGTTGGATATGTGACCTCCAGAATGAGATTCACCTTTTAGATGGGATCCATCATCTTTGACGGGAGACTCCGTTAGTTCAGTGGTTCCAAGGAGTCTATTGCCATTTGGAGGATCCGATTTATCATTCTCATAAAAGCAAAGATGAGCAATGGATTTCTTCTTACAACTACCACAAACAGGTTTAACCCTATCACATTTACTCTTCCGTTTCCTACACACCGAACAAGAAGATGGGATTCTATTCCGTTTCTTCAATTTCGATTCCATTTGAAATGTCAAGGTTTTTCTGTGGCCTTATGTACTCAAACTATTCGACCAGCCTATGATTGAATCGTAACAATAGATGGATAATTCAGTGTTTGACACTATTTATTAGTTATCTCACTGACAATATCTCACTGACAAAACTTGGGGTGAGAATGTGCCTATGATAATTTTTTGATTAGGCACTTTTTTTCGCTTTTTCGGAGTCTCACTTTCCTAATTAGTGAATTCTTTTTCAGTACGCGTTGAATAGGTATGAGTGATTCAGAGTCTGAAGAGTATCACAGTGTGAGAGAAGACCTTGAGAGAGATCTTGAGAGAGATGCAGATGTTGACAATGAACTTGATGGGTTTATTGTGTCGGACGAGGAAGAGGTTCAAGTGCCAGAAGAACAAGATGAACTGGTGCCTAGAGATAGACTTAGAGAGATGACAACAGTTCTAAGACCCAATGAAACACAAACGCAAAAGATCTTAAAGGCTCATATCTCTGTGTTGGTGTCTGCCCTTGGAGGTCTTGATTATTCGTCTACCAAGACCCCAACACCTTATAAAATGGGACATGACGCGTTAGCTTGTCTCAAAGATATCAAGAGATGGATTAGAACTGTGGATCAGAAGACCCAAAGTTTCGATGTGGCGCTTGCATGTGCGGAGTCTGGTCTTCTAATCAATGATTTGACCGTTATGTTGTGTCAATGGGACTCCCAGTTGTCTAAGAAAGAACCAGTTAAAAATGCTAAGATCACTGAAAAAATAATGCTTGCAAATTTAGAGCTCATGAACCAGTTAACCTGGCCATTTGAATTAGATCAAGACTCCAGTGAAAATCAAAGATTACAATTCTCTAATATCAAAAAGGCTCAAATTCTTTATAAGAAACACATCTTGCATTATAATAAAGGTCAAACATTGAAGGCTGTTATTCGGTTGGTATTGCAAAGTATGGCTAAAGATAAGCTGGATTGGGAACCAAGAGATGATGCTATACTCAGTTTGGTGTTATCTTGCGTGAGGAACATCTTATACATATGGCCAATTACTTCTTCTGTGTCCATGAAAACCACAAAGGAGATCTCTAATCTAGAGAATATGCCATCTTCTGTGACTATGGAAGATATATCCATGAATAATGTCATCAATTGCTTTAAAAGAAACAAGGTTTTGATGTTTCTCGTTACAGTTGCCAACTCTGTTGGTTCTGACTTTAATAGACAACTTTTTGGTCCTGTTTGTCTTGAATGCATTCACCTTTTGATCAAAAGCGTTGATCCACAGCATGTAATAAGTCCTTTATCTGCATCCACCAGGGAAAAGGAACCTACACAACAACAAGAACACCAACCCACAGAAGACTCTTTGAGAGTGGTGCAACTGATGTCTTCTGCTGCTGGAATGCAACTCGACGATTTATTAAAGGCAGAAACTAGAAAGAAGAAACACACAACTCAAAACTTGTCTACCAGACACGGTAGGTTTGGTACACTTTTATCTATACGAGGAGATGATCATTCTTATGTTGTTCTGGGACAAGAAGCATTACTCAATTCGTCAACTACCTTAGACAAACTTGATAAGTCCAAGAAATGGGACAGAGCCAAGTCTTTCAGGTACGATTCAGATCTTTATGTCAAGAGTGATAGAGTTTATTTGAACGTGAGTTCACTTTTGACGTTGAAGGAGTTCATTAACCAGTTCTTGGTGGGAGACTGTTTTAATAATTTGATATCAAATGTTAGTACTTTGATCACCAGTGATGATACTAATAAGATAGACGCAAGAGATAGAGCTGCTTACTTCTTGACTATTGCATGGTTTTTGAATTATAAGCATGATAGGAACGAGTACTTTAAGTCTCATCCTGCTGAGGTTACTCAATTGACTGAGGATGATGATCCTGCCAATTTTACTTCAATCAAAGCAGCTCTTAGTGAAGTCAATTTCCACTTGATCCTCAATCATTTCAGAACATCTTTTACCACTAAAGATTGGAACTCAGTTCATGTTGCAATGGTTGTGTTCTTGCAACTTCTCCTCATATCTCATGCTCTCTTCACAAACCCTTCAAGGGAGGCAGATACTGAAGACGAGGTACTGGAGAAAGACTTGGGAGAAGGTGTTATTAGAAATCTTTTCACGTCTTATGATTTCCTTAACGTTCTTGTTCAGCTTCCACAATCAGCTTCCAAGCATTCACCTCAGTATCTTAAGAAATGTATTCACATAGTTCACATTCTTTTGAAGGCATTCGAATCGTTCACTAAAGAAAATGTCAAACTTTACATCCAAAGAAGAAGAAAGAAGGCACAATCTAAAGGTGGCACCAGTGCCAGTGATATGGATGCAAGACTTACTTATAGATTAGGAGATCTCATGGATAATTCAGATGATGAAGAGGATGAGAAAAGAGCCAACGAAGAAACCCATGAAAGAGAATTGGATTTGAAGAGAACCGAAGAAAGGTTTTTCCATACTTCCACTGTCACTTCTTATATTGACTTCTTGTCTGAATATGAAGATTTGTCCCATGAAGAGATCAAGAGATGCTTGTCTTATTTCCATAGACTTTTCGTGGTCAGGAAAGATTACTCCGGTCTCTACCGTCTTGACTTCATGTACATCATCCACAAAATCAGAAATTACTTACCACGGTCGTCCAGTATAAGGACACATGTTGATGAGTTTATTGTTTATTTCATGAAGAAGTTCAAAGACGCTTTCACTAGAATGCCTGTTCCAATTGAAGTGTTGTTCCCGAGATTTGATCTGTTGGAGTTCAAAACTTTCTTATCTACTGGAGATATAGTTTCGAAGAAGGAGAGTTCTTCTCAACCAAGATTGGCTAAGGATATTGATTTCATTCGGGATTTCGATGTCGATGAAAAGGTGAAGCTTTTGGTATCTGCCTTATTCTCTCAAGAAAAGGAAGGCTTCATTTCATGGTTTGTCTCAGCATTGGAGATTATTATTCAACAACGTTTACTTGACGTGTCCCGAGGCGAAGCTGATGAATTCAAGGTGATCTCTCTTGAGGCTCCGGACAAGTTCAGAAGACTTCTCATCAATAATCCATACATTCGATGCCTTTTATCGATTGTCAAATTCGAACTTCCAGACGTTTTGGAGGATCACTGTGAATTGCCTGGCTCAACAGCCACTACAAAGCTTGTGGAGTTGTTGGACTTGATCAAGAAGCATGTGGAAGCACAACCGGTCACTTTTGAAGATGGTAAAGATGCCTTCTTCTTTTTCACTACTAAAGATGAGTACGGTTATAATGACGATGATGATTATAATGTTGGCAACAATGAATACGATGAAGACGATGAACAAATAGCATTCGAAGCTCAAGGTAATAACCAAGCCAAGTCTGCATACATGGAGGAATTGGATAGGTTAGATCAACTTGAAGCGTCTATTGGTGCTCACGCATCTGGTCCTGTTGGGGTTGCAAGAAAGAAAAAGAAGCATACTGACAGACCAGCGATTGTTAGAAAGGTCAAAAACAAAGGAACAAGAGAACCAAGAGGCCCTAGAACTCACCCAAGCATTGCAGAAGAATTTGCTTCACGTTCTTTCAAGTCTGCCGAGTTTATTCACGACTCCGACGACGATTCTGATGATGAAAAAGATAAAGAATTCTTTGCTAAAGAACAAAAGCTTCGTCTCTTATTAGTAGAGAGTGGTGGTATCATGAATCTGAACCAATTGGAAGAGTTCAAGAAAGTATGGCTGAGATTGGCTGCAGACAAAGGATCAGATCTCAGTGATTCAGTTAACAAAGCAGTGGCTACAGCTACCGAGAATTTAAGAGCTTACGACCAAGACTCTCAACCAGACTTCAACTACTTGTCAATTGATAGTACACAACCTTCCCAATCCCAGCAAGCAACTCAAGCTTCTCAACCGTCTACCCAAGAAGATATTGAAGTACCAAAAGATGATTCGCATGTGAATGAAGCTAATGAATCTACCAGATTAGATTTCAGTTCCGATTCCGAATCACAACCGGGTGATGCCTCCGATTCAGACTCTGGGTCAGACTCTGATGAAGATAATGACCAGACAGAGGAACCAACTCTTGTGGGCGATGAAGATAAAGAGAATAAGACCCCAGATACGTCCATTACGTCAAAGAAGCGGACACTTCTAAGTGATGATGAAGACAGCGAATCAGAGAATCTAAGTTATGCAAGTGCCAACCAATCAGTCACCAAGAAGAGAAGAGCCGTGGTAGACGATGACGATGATGAATAATTTTGTAATATATGTACATGTAGTTAATCGGTTACACAGTGATCACCATCCAGATCACCTTTAATAGCAGCTCTCAAGCTCATGAAAGAACTGATAAACATCACAAGAAATCCAAAGGTTGCACATGCAATGGCTGGTAATGTCTTAACCGTGTGAAAACGTCTCTTTTCTGCACCTGTCAAAGACTTGTAATCGACCTGATCAAAACTCAATTTCAAAAAGCATAAAGGTGGAATAATATAGGCCATTAACGAAGCAGATGTTGCACCTATTAGTTCCAATATAATACCTAAGTTACAAGTAAACAATGAAACGCTCATACTCGAAAATACAAGTATTGTGGTCACAAAGAAGTGTTGTCTGGAGCTTAACTGAAAATGAGCACTTGCTGTATCGTCACCATCTGCATGTTTATAGAAATAGATAATGTCTCTCAAAACGTCCCTGATAACAAAAATTTCAAGAGGGAACGTTGTAAGCATGTTCAAGCCAAAGCAAAACCTTGCAACATTGATCCAATTATCATCACTCTTGAAATTGTTAAGTATATTACCCTTTGTCTTGTCTCCGAAATTAAGGAGACCATTGACAGCCATTGTAAAGCAGCATATCATTGAAATAAAACAAACTATGTGTGTCAATTTATCAAACTGTTGTTTGACCTTGGTCTTCAATGAATTGTATATGAAGGTTGTGTTATGATGACACACCAATGCAAATGAAATAACAGAAATACCTTGGAAAATATTATAATTTACAGTCCATTGTAATGTTGTCAAAGGTGCTTTCAAACTAGGATCCACAAAAGGACCTCTTGCAGCTGTTAAAACTACAATGATCAACATTCCAAAAAGGGCAAATCCCGAAGCTTTGGCCAACTTGGAAATGTCTCTGTTCAAAGATAACGGGTAAGAAATGCATGTTGTGAATATAGTAATAATGACGTTCCGGTGGAATAACCAACCCAACCCTGAAGACTTGGTTATAGATTCTGGAATAAATGCTTTGAGAACATGCGGTATCGTATCACCGATAATCACACAAAATGCCATACAACCTCCGTATGCAAACGACCCCACCGAGAACAACAAAAGAATACGGCCAGCTTTCCCGAAGCAATGAGCAGCAAAATCTTGATATGAGTGGGATTTGGCCATGGTGGCATTCCGAACAATCAATCTAAGTGTCCAGTCAATTAAGAACGTCAAAAGGATCAATGATACAATTCCTCCAACAAGTCCACAGTTCCGGAAAGCGAATGGTTGACCAATGATTCCCGCCCCTAGAATTGAGTTGGCCATGTTCATAAATGCCATTTTCATATTGGACTTACCTTTCTCATCTTCCTCTGGTTCTGTAGCGACATTTTCAAAGTCCAAAGAATCGAGTGAACGTAGTTCAAATTCTTCCATCGGTACATTTGTGAGCAATTCTTCGTCTGGCTGCTCGAAGGACGTCTCTCCTTGAGCCACTGGCCTATACAGCCTGGCGTCTTTCAGTTCTGCCATTCTTGAGAAGTTTCAGATCACATTCGCGTTATTTTTGGGACCTGAGTATGGAGACAGTAAAAGTAGGGTCATTTTTCAGATTAAACACAAACGAGATTGGAAACAAGATTGGAAACCAGGTTGATCACGAGGGGCTGCGAGCTTGTCTTGGTCTGTTTAATTATACTTTTTTATCAGATTATAATGTTCAATTTGCATCATATGATCCCGATCTGTGAATTTTGCAACAAAAATAGTAAAACATTGGATCAGGATAAATTCACAAAAATCAAAAGATACAACTTTTGCCAATGTTTGGCCCAAGAGTCAATTCAGCCCTTAAGCCCATTTCACTTATATCCTTAAACTTCCTCCCACATCTGTTTGTGTTATCAGTCAAAGTTGCAGCCAAAAGAAAAATGCGATTTCGATGCTCATCTTAGAATTTAACTATAATGAGTGGAGGAAGAAGATTCGATAAAAGCAAATATAAAGACCTTCGAGACTTTAAGTCGCAGGAGATCAAGAAGTCATTGACTCATAGAGCTCGATTAAGAAAAAACTACTTCAAATTATTGGAAAAAGAGGATCCAAAAAGGTACCAGGAAGAGCTTGCCAAACAAAAAGAACAGGGAGATGAAGAAACAAAAACTCATAGAAACAACCGTCATGGCAAGGGCGTGAAAGATCACGAGAAAAAGGGAGAGAAGAGGTTGACCTTCGCCGAGAAAGCTCAACTCATCAAGGAAAGAAAAGAAGAAAAGAGGAAACAAGCCATCGAGCAAATTGAAGAGAAGAAGAGGAAGATAGACAAGGCTAACAGAGACAGAGAAAGACAGAAAGAAAGGATATCTAAAAGAACCAAGCATGGTCAACCATTGATGGGACCAAGAATCAACAATCTTTTGGACAAGATCCAAAAAGACATGCAATAGACATCATCTAATATATTCAACGAATAGGTACAATACAAGTTCATCATGGGAAATTACATTCTAGTGAATAAGTTTTGGAAAGATATCCACATATCGTAGAATATCAAGGACCCCACTCTCATTTTATATGACCACCAAGTACTCAAACTGCTGGATATCCAACCAACAGAGTATCTTTTGTTCTGTTTGGACACCAACTCTTGTTGTTCATCATACACTGTATCAGCACAGTATCTTGCAAGGATGAGAAAAGTTCTTTCAGGACCCAATGGACTTTTCAAGTTCTCATCCAAGTTTCTTGTAAGATCGTTGGTCTTGAGGATTAATAAGAAGA
The DNA here is from genome assembly GCA_030571835.1 of Yamadazyma dushanensis. NCBI lineage: Eukaryota > Fungi > Ascomycota > Pichiomycetes > Serinales > Debaryomycetaceae > Yamadazyma > Yamadazyma dushanensis. The sequence goes on along the minus strand of JAJLYZ010000007.1, from coordinate 316,890 downwards.
TTCGAGGCATACTACTCAATATATCCATCAAATCTTCAAGTGCTCCTTCAGTTCCTTGGAGTTGTTCCTGGATGCTTGCAGATTCCTCTTCAGTCCTACGAGTCTTAATGTCGTAATTCATAGCAGTATCTGGATCTCTACCGGTGATGGCAGATAAGAAGATCTTGAATCTTTGGTCACCTTTGATGCCTGCCACTTTTTCTGCATACAACTTCATCAGGGGAATATCACGTTCTAAAACTGCTAACCAAAAGTGGGAATAATCCCTCTTCATTGGAAGAGGAATATCTCTGTATAACCCATGATCGTAAAGAACAATCTCGAAATTGTGTCCATTCTTCGACTCTCTTTTAGAAACGGCTTTGATAGCCAAGTTTCCACCATGTGGATCACAATGCAATGAAGCACCTTTCTCGAAGATCATACTGTTGAATATATGGGAAAGACACACTGAAACTTCTCCAGGGTCGATATTATGGTCTTCGATGTACTTCATATTGTCTAACCTTGCACCAGAAACACATTCCATTATCAATATCCGCTTATCAGAATCAATGATTTGAGGAATACGAAGTGCTGTAAGTTTCTTTCTATTTTTGAAGAATTCATCAGTAATTTGGGCATTCTTTGCTTCGTTAGTGAAGTCCAATTCAACAAAGATAGAATTCTGCAATTCTTCACCCAACCAAGTTAATGGGTACTCGGGGAACACTTTGTACATGAGAGAAAACACTATCTGAGTCAATTTGACATCTAACGGAACAAATTCTGCCAACTCTGGATGTTGCACTTTAACAGCAACTTTTTGACCGTTCTTTCTTAAGGTGGCCATATGAACCTGAGCCAAAGAAGCAACTCCAACAGGTTCTGGGTCGAAATCCGTAAACATTTCGTCCAAAGAAACACCCATGTCTGTTTCAAACATCTGTCTTATATCTTCCATTGTCGATCTAGGGCATCGATCTTGCAAAGGAATCATAGTGCTTGTCCATTCCTCAGGTAACAAATATGTCAAAGCCGTTATGTGTTGACCTAGTTTGATATATATTCCTCCATTTGTCTCGAGGGCTTTCAAGGTTATGTAAGCAGCTCTTTTGTGGGTCCTCTTCAATGCTAATTCTCGATCTTTTGGAGAATCAAAATCTGCAGCAAGTGTGTCTCTATAAAGCTTGAAACACCTGAAAGTGGCTACTGCAACCACACTCACTCTTTCAAGAGTCAATACCGTGTGTCTTGTATTGTCATGAAACGTATCGTTCGTGGAATAAAGTAATCCACCCACAAGTCCAATTCCGGTACCGAACTTGAAAAATGATTTGAGTTTGCTCTGATTACCACTGGGCTTTGTGGTTGTCAGGTAATACTTAAATGATCTCCGGGGCACAAACAGATGTCGTGGCACTCCACCAGATCGACTCAACCAGTTGTGGACTCTGAAAGCTCGAGTCGTAAACATTTGAAGAATAAGTTGAATAAATAGTTAAGTTCTAATAGTGCAATTTTCAATTTCTCACATGTACGCACGTTAGACATATCGTTGTATAATTATTACATAAATCACATTTATCACATTACAGTTGGTATCTCATTGGAAAGCATCTTCTATGTTCATGTTGGGCATAGACCCTTCAGTGGGATCGAATGCTTCAAATGAGGTGAACCCATTTAAAAAATTCAAGTCGACATTTGAAAAGTTGTTCATGTTTGGATCGAAGTCCATGTTGAGGTTCAAGATCCCCTCGTCTATGATGGTTCCATCTGTTGGGTCTGGAGTGAAACCTGTAGCCGGTCCCATACTTAAGTGTTGCATTGGCTCTTGATAAGCAATGGCTGTCAATTTTGTCTTTTTCGCAGCCTTTTGCGACGTTTCTTCAAACAGTCTTTTGGCTGCAAATTGGCTATGATCAATTGGACATTTATCTACTTTGGTGGGGCTCTGGTCATGATGAGCTATTGGGCACTTTCCGAAACTGATGGTTGGAGAATCGGAATTGAGGATTTTTGAGAATCCGGGAATGTTGGCATGGAGTTTATTATAGTTGAAGTCATATGTCTTAGTGCTCTCTAAGACATTCAAATAGAACTCCCATAACTTTTGTAGTTTCTTTGTGTGGGTTTTAGTGGGGAGAATCAATTCATGGAGCCTTCTCATCGTAGCTGAAACATTCTTGGAGAGCTGAGACCGTACGAGATCTTTCATTTCTCCCTCGGTTTCTAAAACAGACTTGGACATGGAGTAGTAGAACGAAGAAAGCTGCTTTATCAAGGTTTCGTTCTTCTCTTTCGAACGATGGCATACTCTGATTAAGATAGCTACTAGTACTTGAATCACCAATGTGAAGATCTCAGACAAGCATGAGAACAAATACTGACTTTCCTTCAAGCTCTTATCCAAGATAACATTTGCTTCTTTGTAAAGAGCATCGACTTTGATGAATATTGCAACTATTAGATTTTCTTTCAAACCCTCCATCTTGTTCTCTTCACATTGCAAGAACATTATATAAGTGATATAGATGTTACTGAAATGAAGTAGCATTCGAAGTTCGGATTGTAAGAAAGGTGGAAGCCTGGTCAATCTATCGTCTTCAGACCAACTGCCACATTCACCAATGAGTCCATCCAAGTCTTTGATGGTCAACTTCGATCCAAATAAATTGGATGCACCTCTTGTTAACAGAATATGCACATTAGCAATTAGATAATTAATTTGCAAAGTGGTGGCTAACGTATCATACTCTGTTGTTTTCAACCCTTGAATATATTTGACATGATTCTCGTGGAGTTGCACTTCTTCAATCCTAGAATAGGCTCTATTAATCAACTCGTTAAGCTCTTGGTCAATGATATAAAACTTGTTTAATCTCAAGGAAAACGCATTGATGAATCTGATCAAGTCGGCCCATATATAGCATAAATGGATTCTGACATCTTTAATTTTCTTCGTAGAAACATTATTGGGAAAAACAACATGGATTGGGTTTCTCCATATATCTATGGAATCCTTGTGATCGAACACTACAGACAAAAGAAGTTTGAAGCTTCTCAATCTGGTAGAGTCGTTTATCTCTAAATTGTTACAAGTGTGGTAAATAAGACACTTCTGCATCATCACCAATACAGTAGATGACACTAAGGACTTGTTGGTAAAAGGAGCGTTACTGCCTTGAAACGCTATGGCCAAATACGCATCCACGGCTGATAGCATTTGCGATGTTTTGTTAGGTATATGAGTACTTTGGCGTTCTTCTGGGAATACCAGCTGGAACTTGGCCATTCGGTCATTGTAGACTCCATTCCTCACATTCAACCTGAGAATCTCTAGCGTTTCATCCACGATAAGCACCAAGAGGATGAGATAGAATCCCTTGATAAGAAAGAAGTATAATTTCCCAGCTTCATCCAAATCATCAGAAACAGTACCAAATTGGAATGAAAGAACCCCTTCTTCCCTCACGATGAACGTACTATAAATATCTTCTTTGAATATATTAGTTAGATATTTCGATGTGTTAACATCCTGCTCGTTGAAGTAGTAATCGAGTAAGAACATCAACTGAGGGGCCGTTAGTTCTTTAGATCCCTTGGCACTTCTTAACAAGCACTGCCAGAGCTTCTGTACCAATTTACCGAACCGAAGATTACAGGAAGAGAACTTCTCAAACTCATCTTCAGTAGTAGGGGTAGCAGAAGTGGGCACGACATTTTCTTCCCAACCACTAGTGTAAAACTTGGGAGAATTGTCATCATTCATAAAGTTCATATCACACAGTACCACGGGACATTTATGAGCATCGTACAGGGGACTACTCGGCTTAGTAATATACGTAAAGTCAATTGCAGTAATTTTCAGCTGTCTCGACTTTTTGTACATGTGATAGATCTTCTGCATGTTATTGATCTTATTCCAAAGATTAGACAACTTGGGATCCAATCTAATAGCACTTATCCAAGAATAAAGATCAAGTCGGAGGTTATTAGGTTTACTAAGACCCTTCTTTTTCACCGATAAATGGGTCAAATTTTCCACCTCAAGCACCTCCTTGTTATTGATTAGCAACGGATTGAGCTTGGTTAATATCACTATGGGGCTATTTGTCGGATTATCGTGGTGATGATCTGTAGATAATTGATTATTAAAAGATAATTGTCTCTTTAAATCCTCGATTTCTTTCCTCTGATTATGTATTACCCGCTCATTATTGATCTTGATCTGTCTCAACTCCTCAAGACGTCTTTCTGTGTCGAAAGACCGGTCTTCTAATCCCGAATCTGGCGTCTGTTTGCCAGCAGTCCAATGCGGATCTAAGTACTCACAGAGATGAGCCACTCCATTTCGTAAACACCCTCCACAAGCAGGTTTTTGTTTATCACACTTGACCTTCCTCCTCCTACAGTTGAGACACGAAATCGGCACTCTTCTTCGCTGTCGGCTACCATCAGAGCTTGCCATGATTAACCGTTAGTTATTTGCAGCAGAAATCAAAATGCGGATCTCGCAGTTCAAATAAGGAAGCCGAGACAGCGAAAAAAGAATAAAAAATAATAACCTGAAAAACTAATGCCAGGAGTGGATATACCTGTAAGACTTCTTAATGAGGCTCAAGGACATATAGTGACGGTGGAATTGGTCACAGGTGATACGTATCAGGGGAAGTTATTGGAGAACGAAGACAATATGAATCTCACCCTTTATAATGTGGTGATAACTAATGGGTCTGGGAAGACATCTCGCATGAACCAAGTATTTGTTAGAGGGTCAATGATACGGTATATTGCAGTTCCGGAGAACTTGAAACATGCACCTATCTTCTCTGTGAAAGAGAAGCCCAAACCACCGGTAAGAGGTCCTCCTCCTAAAAGATTTAAGAAATAATGAAACTACCATATTCTACGACTGTATACTAATATATTTATTAATTATCTCATGGTGACCAATTCTTCAGCAGAGGTTGGATGAATAGCCACACAATTATCGAAATCAGCTTTGGTAGCTCCCATTTTAATAGCAACTCCAAATCCTTGTAAAATCTCTGCACTGGCTTCTCCTACAATATGAAGTCCTACTACCTTTTCTTGTTTGCCTGCGCACACAATTTTGTATGAGGTAGGAGATTTCATTTCATCTAATTCCAACATGGCATTGTACATGGCCACAAAGTTGGAAGTGTATACTTTGATATCATCTTTACCGTATTGTTCAATGGCTTCTTTCTCTGATAATCCAATGGATCCAGCTTCTGGGTGTGAAAAGATAACTGATGGAACATTACTGTAATCGAGCTTATCTTTAGCAAACACCTCTTGGCCTGAAAACAATCTGTTGGATAACTTTCTACCAGCTGCAATGGCTACAGGAGTCAACTCGACTTTACCCACAACATCTCCCAAGGAGAAGATTTTAGGATGCGATGTTTGTTGGTATTCATCGGCAACAACTTGGAGCTTGTCATTGGTCTTAACACCAACCACATCTAAGTTGATATCCACCAAAGACTTTCTACCAACGGTCCAGATCAACTCTTCTACGTCCACAGACTTACCATTTCCCATAGAAACTCTCTTCAAGCCGTTGTCCAACTTTTCAACTTTGGTAACACTTCCTGATTGCTTGATGACATCAACTCCCAATTTATCAGTATAATAGTTGGTGATGGTGTTTTGAATAGATTCGTCAAAAGATCTCAAAACAGTGTCTCCTCTAATAACCAAGTGAGTTTCAGTACCTAAACTTTGGAACACACCAGATAATTCAACTCCAATATATCCTGCTCCTACAACCGCTACTGACTTGGGTTGATAATCCAATTCGAAAAATCCGTCGGATGTCATACCCAATTCACTACCTTCAACCTTTGGTGGGATTATTGGTTGTCCACCAGTAGCAATTAAGATATTGTCTGAAGTAAATGTCAATTTTTCATCTTGTTTGAAAGTTTTACCTTGTTCGAGGAATGAGATCTCTTGATCTGCTGATAATGTCACTTCAACATCACCATCTTTGTTGATAAACTTAGCAAATCCGAATAAGTACTCAACACCTTCTTTATCTAAGTTTCTCTCGTAGATACCATTCAATCTTTTGATGTAAGCATCTCTCTTCTCTTTGAAATATGGCCAGTCAAAGTCTCCATATTTCACCTCATCTTCTTCCAAAGAATTCTTCGATAACCCGTACTTGGATAAGTGGTGTCTTTTATGAGCCAAGTCAGCAGCATACCACATGACTTTCTTTGGGACACATCCAACATTCACACAAGTACCTCCCAATTTATGGAATTTGGCCTCGATTAATAATACTTTTTTGCCGTAAGAAGCAGCTCTTCTAGCAGAGGCCACACCTCCAGAACCTCCTCCGATCACCAAATAGTCATAATGGTTTGTTTTAATTGGCGCCATGGTTGATAATTGTCTCTGTATATTAGCTAATCTATTAATCGACGCTTGTACGATCGATTTATTTAGCATGAGTGAAGAAATCTAATACAATTATTTGCTGAGAGGGTGGTGGATTGTGGGTGGTCACGTGACCGTGATTCACTGATCCTCATATGGCTGACACTTCCTGTCACTTCCCTTCACTTCCTGTCACTTTGTGGATACACTGGAATATAAATTACACTATAAATACATCTATTATTCATTATCGTTATCTTCATCGTTTTTGACACACTTTCTTAAGTACGATAAAGCAAAATTATTAAAGTCATCATTTGGATCGTTATCGTTACGATTATTATAGGCCTTAGATAGCTTGGCAGCGATGAGTTGATGGTACTTTTCGTTGTCAAACTCTCTAGGTATTTTCTTGTTTTTCTTCAATGAGTTAAGAGTGGTGTCTAAGTCTGTGAAGATATGGTTTTTTAAATATTCGAGATTGGTCTTGGAATCCTCAAGACTAGTCTCAAACTCTTCGTTTTCATGTATCATTTGCTTGATCTCCTCTTTATCCTCTTGGTAAGCTTTGGAAGTGTTCATGGCATTGTCCAATGACGAATACGACGTGTTATTGGTGATATACTCTTGGTTCAACACATTGTTGTACCCGAATAATCTGTTCAATAACTCTTTCTTCTGCAACACCTGCAACTTTCGTTTACCAGTTAACGACTGGTATTGGTTATAGACCTTGCCTTGATTTGTAAGTTGGTCTTCTCTTAAGCGGCTCAAGATACTTTTCTCTTCTTTCTCGTATAATCTTGGATTGAAGTCATCTAGTTGACCCAGTCTCTGAAGTTGGGCAAATCTCGATCCTATTATATCCAATTCGGCTTTTGTGTATCCAGGAATCGATTTGATCAAACTGGTGATACTATTTTCTGGCCTAGCATTAGACGAGAAATTGGATATAGATGCACCTAACGGTTTAACACTATCAACATTTATGCTATCGTTTGTTTCACCTTCAGCAAACTCATCATCATCAGTCAAGTCACTATCATTCTCAAATATGAGATTACTGGTGATCTTTTCAGCAGACTCCCATGCTTTAATTTGAGATTCTTTGACTGCTGGTGGTAAACTATCGTCAAACTTCACCCCTTCAGGATAGTCTCTGAACACCGAATAGTCATAAAAGTTCATGTTCACAGGTTTCCTCAAAACAAACACTTTCTTGTTCACATTGGGCTTGAGAGTGTCATCCTCTGTGTGTTCAAGCTTATTCCTTGTATATATCTTCAGGGATTTTTGGAGATTAAGAAGCTTATTCTTAACCAAATTAACATTAGCAGACTTCTTCGGTTTTAAATATTGACTCTTCCCTTTAGTGACAAGATTTGTGGTGGTTCGAAGCTTTGTTTTGGCTTCCTGTTGGCTCAGATGTCCCTCAACTGCTTCTTGTGTATGGTGATTGTGCAGGTTGTTTTGGTACTGTAACTTTCTAATGTTATTACTAGGAGTGCTAATCATCGATGTAGATGATGAGGAAATGGACCTCGTTGTATTGGCATGTGCCATGAACGATGAATCATTGGGATTCAAAAAAGATTGATCAGGGTTGTGTGTGGATATTCTTCTGTAACTCATGTTTCACAGGTCTAAATGATGGATAGCAAACGTCAAACAAAAAAGATAGAATTGGCAAGTGAGTGATTCAGCGTCACAACAATCACTTTACAACGTTTGTTTGGTTCAAGAACAACAAGAACGAAGTATGAATAATGAGTTTCTTATTTACTTGTAAATTATGTATAAATTCTCGCATTTTTTGGGGTCCACAATTGATTAGTGGTAATGGAGGCAAGACTTCCTAATTAGGCAACATGTAACAAGTTAATGCTTGTGCGGTAGAAATATAAAACCGTCACAGGGTAAAAGCCCTAGTTTTTCCAGGTCCCGCGATCAAACACTTTTACCTACTGGTGAAAAAACTGGGCTTATACGCAGGAAGTTTTTCCTTCGAGCTCTCACATTTTACTTTAAAGAAAATTTTTCATATCTTTTTCTAGTATCAAGAAGTTATAATATGGCCACTGAATTAACTGTTCAATCTGAAAGAGCTTTCCAAAAGGTATGTTTCCCCATGATACAAGGTGGAATACTATGTTTGTTGTTTGTTTTGAAGACCCCGTCCTGCTAGTCGTTTTGCAAGTGAAGAATCCAACACATGTAAGAAACAGTGAAAAATGCTGAAGGGCATCAGAAAAGAAGAAGAGAACACCGAAACACCCAAGAATGAATGATATCTTACACACAGCAAGTCATTCCCAACCATAGCACCATAACACCATAACACCAATTTGGAATACAAAATACTAACAATTTCTAGCAACCACATATCTTCACCAACCCAAAGGCTAAGGCCAACAGAAAGACCAAGAGATGGTTTAAAGATGTTGGATTAGGTTTCAAGACCCCAAAGGCCGCTATTGAAGGTACCTACATCGACAAGAAATGTCCATTCGTCGGTGCTGTTTCCATCAGAGGTAAGATCTTATCTGGTACTGTTGTTTCCACCAAAATGCACAGAACCATCATCATCAGAAGAGACTACTTGCACTACATTCCAAAATACAACAGATACGAAAAAAGACACAAAAACGTCGCTGCTCACGTTTCTCCAGCTTTCAGAGTCCAAGAAGGTGACACCGTTGTTGTTGGTCAATGTAGACCAATCTCCAAGACCGTTAGATTCAACGTTTTAAGAATTTCTGCTTCTGCTGCCAAGTCTAAGCAGTTCACCAAATTTTAAATATAAAATAATAGCTATATATTTAATGTTACATTAGTCTGTAATTGTTGTATTGTGTTATAAGTCTAAAGATTGGATGGGGTGTTAACTTTCTTAACAGAGATCTTCTTTTCACCCCATTCATTCAATAATGTAGCCAACTTACCTGATTCGTGTAAATTAAGGAAGTCATCACATCCTCCCTTACTCTCATTAGACGTTCCCACCAAAACATTAGGCACTGTACTTCTACCAGATATCTTACCCAAATGCTCCTGTAATAATTTCCCGTACTTGTGTTTGTCTAATTCCACCACCGTGTACTCTGGAGTGATATCATAGTGGTCTTTCAAGAGATTCTTCAATCTTTTGGAGTAAGGACAGTAAGTCTTGGAAAACACCACCATTGGAGAGATTGACCTGATTTCGATCAACTCCTTGACAGGATCGAATGAACTCTCGTCTATAGGGTCAACAGCTTCTGGTGTTGTCTGTTTGTTCGACTCAGATACCTCTTCATCACCTCCTTTTTGAGTCTTCAAAATCTCATTGTTTATAGCCTCATCAGTTTTATCATTATTATTGGAGTTCAAAATATTGTTAGCAAAATCGCTTTCGGATAAAGAGTTAAGACTGGCAGAAGAGTTGAAAAGGACAACCACCAACACTATAGCCAAGACACTCAACGCCAATAATCGGATCTGTCTTGTGTTCATGATGAATAATAATCGCGTTGAAAATTCGTGGGTATTTTTAGACAGGAAAAAAAGGCCCTTTACAAAAGAGTTGGCAAAGTGTGCAAAATAAATATATTCAACTAAAACATCAGAATCGTAAAGACCAGCTTGGATAGATCATATAAACTACAGCATGAATCACAATTTTTCAGCACTAAGAGGTCTACCAATAGTGGTGACTTCATCATAGATCAAAGTGGTAACGAAATCAGAGTATTTTTCAGCCAAAGATTCTGGCTTGAAATATTCCAAAGCTCTCTTGAACTTGTTACCAGGTTTAGCAGCCTTTTCCAATTTGGCAAACTCTTCGTTTAATAATTGGTTAACATACTCCTTGGTAATAGTTTTACCAGCGTCAGTTTTGGCACCGTGAGTGACCCATTGCCATAATTGAGTTCTGGAAACTTCAGCAGTTGCAGCATCTTCCATCAAGTAGTTGATTGGAACACAACCAACGTTTCTTAACCAAGCTTCAATGTATGATAAACCAATGATAATATTGGTTCTGATACCTTGTTCAGTGATCTTAGCACCTGGAACATATGGAGCTAACAAATCTCTGGCAGTAACTGGAGTGTAAGGAATCTTTGGAGCGACATTGATTTGATTTGGTCCTTTCATGTGTTCATTGAACACCTTCAAAACAACTGGAACCAAAGCTGGGTGGGCAACCCAACAAGAATCACAACCAGCTTGCACTTCTCTCAACTTATCTTTAGCGACGTTTTCCAAAGCAGCTCTGTTTCTGGCTTCATCATTCTTGATTGGAATTTGAGCGGCCATTCCTCCCAAAGCATGCACTTGTCTCTTGTGACAAGTGTTGACCAATAATTTCACATAAGAACTCATGAATGGGGCATTCATGGTAACTTGACTTCTATCAGGAAGAATGAATTCTGGGTGATTTCTCAAAGATTTGATGTAACTGAAGATGTAATCCCATCTACCACAGTTCAAACCTCCGATATGTTGTCTCAATTGATAGATAATTTCATCCATTTGGAAAGCAGCTGGTAATGTCTCAATCAAGACAGAACCTCTGATGGTACCTCTTGGCATACCAATGTAATCTTGAGCATGGCAGAAGATATCATTCCACAACTTAGCTTCCAAATGATGCTCCATCTTTGGTAAGTAGAAGTAAGGACCAAATCCTTGTTTAAGGGTTTCAGCAGCATTGTTGAAGAAGTAAAGAGCGAAATCAAAGATACCACCACTTACTGGTTCACCATCAACCAACACATGCTTTTCAACCAAATGCCAACCTCTTGGTCTGACAATTAAAGTAGGAATATGTCTACCAGGATCCAAGTTCAATTTATATTCTTTAGAACCAGATTTGAAACTCAAATTTCTTCTAACACCATCATACAAGTTAACTTGACCATCGACCAAATTAGCCCAGGCTGGGGTCAAAGAATCTTCAAAATCAGCCATATAAGTAGCGACTCCTGAGTTTAAAGCATTGATCACCATTTTCCTATCAGTTGGACCAGTGATCTCAACTCTTCTGTCTTCCAAGCCCTTGGCTAATGGAGGACCGGTCCAAGTTGGGTTTTCTCTTATATGTTTGGTTTCAGGCAAGAAATCAGGTAATTCACCAGCATCTCTCTTTTGTTGTTGAATCTTTCTGTTAGCTAATAATTGTTTTCTGGTACCATTGAAATTTCTGTGCAAAGTAGCTAATAAACCTAAAGCTTCAATGTTAAAAATATGTTTGGCATTATCAGGAATTGGACCTAAGATCTCAACACCTTTCACTTTATCGATAGTTTTTGGGAATGGACTGGACATTTTCAATTGTTTCCGATAATCAATTGATGTGGGAAAGCAATCCAATTTATAGTTTTTCACCTTATGTAATACCCCAGGAAATCGAAAAAAAAAAAAATGCTGCTTATACATGTGAGAAAAATGAAAGAGGTCCGAACGAGAGTCAAAAAATTAGGCACAGGGTGGTGATTGGTTGGTAGTTAGAGATAAGCAGTTGTATGGGCCGAAATCATGGGCCTTCTGTGACATTGAACCAAGTTGTTCCAAAGGTTCAATCGATAAAAGGATCACCTCAACCACCTCCAAAACAAAGTCCAAGACAGAGTCATTGGAAAAGTTCCGTTCATACGAGAACATGACTGAGACGCTTTTAAAGCGCAGGACCCGACGCCGGCAATCGTTTCAGCCTTTAGTCAAGTGGTTTTAAGATAAGCATAGGATGATGAACGTCGGTCGTTCGGAAGTTGCCGACGCTTTTAGTGTCCGAGGCACAAAGCGAGTCATACAAGAGTCATTTCTAAACTCCATATGCATCAGCTGCAAAATCAACTGTAATAGTTAGAAAAAAAAGGCTGTATTAAACTATACATGATTAGTTCTTAGCCCATTCTTGTTTTCTGGAAATAGGACCTAAGAGACCATCTTGAGCAGGGACGTAATTGACTCTGTGATAAGAGTTGATGTTCTTTCTCAAGACGAATTGGTAACAAGTAGCACCTCCTTGTCTGGAAGTGATGGTAGAGGAAGCCAAAAAGTATTCCCAGATTCTAAACCATCTGATTCCGTACTTGTCTAAGACTTTGTTCTTGTTTCCAAGCCAGTTTCTGTACCATCTCCACAAAGTGGCAGAATAGTGAACTCCGATGTTATCGGTGGAAACAACTTCAAATCCAACAGATTCTAAGGCAGTAACAACAAACGATAATGGAGTAGAAGCATCAGCACCTGGGAAAATGTACTTGTTCATAAACAACCCCCAGATCAAATCTTCGTATTGCCATGATTTTCTTAATCCAGCATATTGTAAGAAGAAAAGTCCATCGTCATCTAAAGCATCGTAAACTTGTTGCAAAAAGGTCTTGAATCTTCTAATACCAACATGCTCAGCCATTTCCAAACAAGTGATTTTGTTATATTTACCAGAAGGACTCTTAGCCACAGGAGAATCTCTGTAGTCACAACAGACAATTTCAGATTGGTCAGAAGAAACCCCGTAGTTAGATAATAAACTGTTACCCCATTTGGTTTGGTTTCTACCTAAAGTAATACCAGTAACTTTAGCACCGTATTGAGAAGATGCAAAAGTGGCCCAAGTACCCCATCCACATCCTAAATCCAACACGTAATCACCTTCCTTCAATTGAATCTTTTCAGCAACGATCTTCAATTTATTATCTTGTAATTGTTCCAAAGTTTCCTCCTTGGTAATATCTCCGATCACACCACTTGTATAAATCATTCTTGGACCTAAAAACCAAGTGTAAAAATCATCACCTCTGTCGTAATGATCTCTAACTTGCTCTTCATCTTGAGACTTGGAGTGCATGATAACTTCAGGAATGAATCCAAAAAGGAAGAATCTGAACAATGATAACGTGAAGGAGAACTTACACCAGTCGTGTCTATACTCTAAAATATCCAAGCAATCACCCTTGAAACTGACCTTACCATCAAAGTACAAGTTGTGGAATGTTTCCATTGAGATCTTGGTACCTTTTCCGCCATTAGACTTAACATATTTTTCAACCAATTCATCAGTGTGGAATTCTAAATAATCTCCCACAGGTTTACCAGGTAACTTAACTTTTTCATTGATTCTTGGAGAAAATGTAGAGAATACAGTCCAAAAAGTCATTAAAATAGGAAGTCCCAACACAAGAGTCAAGAAAATCCAAGTCTTGAAACCCAATCCCACCTTTTTCACAAGAAAGTATGGAATACCTGCAATTAAACCTCCCAATAACAAGTTGGAGAAATGTTTACTACCAGGACCATCTGCTGGTAAAGGAGCATTGTGGATAGTTGGAGAGTCAGTAGTAAGGACTCCATATTCGTCACTGGCCTTAGCAATTGGGCCTTGTGGAGGTGTGTCAATGAATTCTACTGAAGGTAACATTGAAAAACGACAAGTGGAAAAATTCAAAAAATTTCCTCGACGTTCTCGTTTATGGTTTCAAACCATCGATACTTTATATCAGCGTGTATAAACCGTGATTTGTATGTAGAGCCCGATCCGACGTGTCATGGGGCAATATAACCTCGGTGACTACTTTGTTGACGACTACATCCTTCTTTACTGTTCAATTGTGTAGGTGCTTGGTTTAACATATACCACGGTGCAATTCGCGTTCAATTTAGTTAATTGCCCCCAACTTTTTAGTTTGTTATAAGTCGTATCTGTAGGTGTCAAGCTGTTGCAGACACAGGAGATCTCTGCAACCTTATTTCCATTTGAGTGTGGTATTGTACTTCTGTCTGAGTCCCCTACGGCTTTACTTGAAAACGCGCAATCTTTACACTGTCCTACTCCTTATGGTAAACGAGATAGTGTTACTCGAGTCTGATTCTGACTCCGATGGTGATTTGCCTATGTCTCAGATGTACAAGAAACGACCAGCTGGGGAGCAGACTTCGAACGGTCTGAAACGGCTTCAGATGACTCCTTTTGACGATGATGATGATTCTTCTGATAAAGTTAACCTGGATTACCAAGAGAGTGAATCTGGTGAGGGAGATGACGATGGAGATGGCAGGGAAAATGGGAAGAATACCAATGTGAATGGTAGCAAAAAGATAGTTGAGCTGACTGTCGAGTCAGTGGTTACAGGGGTTAATGGAAATAGAACTGAAAAATCTGGTAAACCTTTCAAGAAACTTGACACACTGACAAAGTCTGACAAACAAACAAAATATGACAAGCCAACCAAGTCTGTAGAAGAAGGTTCCGATATATCTAACCCCACAAATGTGTTGAGTGATAGTGATGACTACGGAGAGCTCGATTTTGGAGGTTCTGGCTCGGGGAAAGGAACTGAACAACCAACTGATTTCCAGGCAGAAAGTGTGTACGGAAGCTCAAGCGAAGAAAGGAGCTCGTCGAGTGACGAACAAGACATTCGTATGTCTCTGATTGACTTCCAAGCATTGGGTAAACGAAAAGAAGCGGATGATGTAACTAGACGAGAAATCCACGATGCCCGGATGTTCTTGAAAGAAAATGGGGCCATAGCTTTTGTGAAGGCGTATCTTCCCAAGATAGCCAACTTCAGTGACGTTTTAAGAGCCATTCAGATATTAGGATACAGCGTCGATAAAGAAAAGATTCAGCATCCATCGCTCGATTCCTTTATAGACATTTTGAGAGTGTGCATTCAGAAATGCCTTAAAGAACGGACAAAATTATACAACTTCAGCACCGAGAATGATCTTTTACAGAAACTCAAAACTGCCAATAAGATTTTGATCATCACCGGTGCAGGTATTTCCACAAGTTTGGGTATACCAGATTTCAGATCATCTAAAGGGTTTTATTCTCGATTAGCATCACTTGGATTGAACGATCCACAAGAAGTGTTCGATTTGGAGTTCTTCAAACAAGATCCTTCGATCTTCTATTCTATTGCACACATGATTCTTCCCCCAGCAAACGCTTTTACGCCAATGCATGCCTTCATCAGATATCTTGACAAACAAGGTAAATTATTACGAAACTACACCCAGAACATAGACAACTTAGAGGAAAATGCCGAGATTGACCCGGAAAAAGTGGTACAATGCCATGGTTCTTTTGCCTCAGCTACTTGTATGACATGTAAATTGAAAGTACCTTTAGTACGAATCAGAAAAGACTTGGAGAACCGCACACCAAGTCTTTGCCCCAATTGCTTAAAGAAGAGAACCCAGCTCGAACGAGGAGACGACTACTTCCTCGAGTCTTATGGAGTGTTCAAGCCGGATATCACCTTCTTCGGAGAGAGCTTGCCAGCACGGTTTCATGATATGATCAGAGATGATTTACTCAACTGCGATTTACTTATTAGCGTAGGTACATCATTGGAAGTGGCCCCGGTGGCCGATATAGTGAAACGAGTACCCGAGAATATCCCACAAGTGTTGTTTAACAAGCATGCAATAGTTCATAAAGTGTTTGATATTTCATTATTGGGTGCTTGTGATGATACAGTTAGTTATCTCTGTGATAAGTTAGGGTGGGAATTGGATCACAAGGACTTCCAGTCAATTGTGGCCAAAGGTCTTTCATTGAATACTTTGAACGAGTACGAGGCGTTGTATGCTATTTTTTCAGAGAATCAAGACCAGTAATTGTATTATAGATTTAAGTAAGCATATCTCGCATATAATTTTATACATAATTTTATATTGAAAAATCAACCTCATCGAATAATTATGTCAATGCTAAGGTTCTTAAAAGTCCCGAGATCCTTACACCAGGGGCTATTTGTGGCCCGAAGGTACAATCACAATGACCCTCTAGGGCTCAAAGCCATTCTTCGAGAGGTGAGAGAGTCTGAAACCACCGAACAGAAAAGTTCTGTTGATGAGCTTTTGCAGCAAATAGCTGAAACTGGAAATGATCAAAATGAGAAACTAGACAATGATGCACAACAAGATTCACATAAGACGGGCACAGACTCGGTGTTGGGGGGTGAGAACGGCTCAGATCCGTTTTTGGAGGCGAATAGTGGTACAAAGTTTACAGAAGTCAATGACTATGAAGAATTAAGTGGGTTCTTAGATTCTTTACAGACCACAGGACTTGATAAACCGAAAGTCGCAGAATCAGATATGATACTACAAGAGCAAGCGCTATTCAGAGACGCTTTTGATTCATTGATCAGAGAGTCTAACAAAAAGAAAGGACCAAGAGTGTATGGGAACTTAATTGATTATAGTAAGAGAAGAGCAGATAGTGAATTGACCCCAGAAGAACTAGCACAACTTTCGAGGAATCTAGCACCATCTCTTGATTACATTCTGGCTATAGGTACAGAGTTGGAGCTCACAGAATCACTAAATAAGATGTTAAGTGACACTGCCCAGATGATTGAAAAAGCACAAAACAATAAAACCGTCAGAGACAAAGTCTTGGTTTCTGTGACAGATTTCTATGATATAGCAGAATCTGTGGATCGTGTTAGTAAAGATACCCCATCTACCCCATTATTAAACACGCTCACCCTTCCAATGCTTTTCAAACAGTACTTACACACCAGCAGTTATAAGTTCAAAAATGGGCAATTGACCTTGAGTTACTTCAACCATCTCAAGAGCAACTTGCATTTACATCTTGTGGTTTGTAATAGAAGCACCTACAACGAGATACTCAAGACCATTTGGGTGTTCCAAGGAAAGCTCAGTTTGAACCAGATTGAAGCTACTATAATGGATATGGAGAGTAATGGGTTCTTGGGAGACTTGACCACATTCAATATCTTAAAAGAAATCATCATGGACTATTATAGCTTGAAGATGGGAAACTTCAAGCCTGTTCACAATAACTTGCCTATATGGACTACAGAGGACGATGAAAGAGTCAGCAGATTGGAAAACAAATTAAGAAGCATATCCAAGAGACTCAGAAACGCTTATATATAATTTTCATGTACATAATAAGACAGAGCCAAGCGGCAGATAGCAAAACAAGTACGCAACAAATTGGCTGCAAAATGTGTTAAACATTAGGTGTATTAAAGATTAAATGCAAAAGTTGCAAAAAAAATAGAGGTACAAAAACGAAATTTTGAACGAAAATTTGAAACTAAAAAAAACATTTGGAAATGCAACCAGCAACCAAACGTGATATACACAAGCCATATACCCGCTCAACTCCCATTCACTCAAAATAACAAAATCATGTCCACTGTTCAATCTCACACTACACCAGTTTAACTTTTTCAGGTCCAATCTTTTTTGGTTTCCCCCACTCCTGAATTCGTGCGGACCCAAAAACTAAAACTAAAATAATTAACTATCATTATGGACTCGAATAACGTTCCAACAATCAAAGCAGAAGACGTCAATGATTTGTCAATGTACAAGAAGAAACTTGCACAGGCCGCAGGAGGCGGTGGATCGCTTCCTAGAACTGGAATTACCAAGCCTACCAGTAGAAGAGGGTCTCTAGCTAAAGTTAGGCTGAATGACAGCGACGGTGATGATGATAATGACGGAGAAGATGGAAACGAAAGAAAGAGAAGAGATAGCATTAATGAGAGAATACAGGAACTTTTGACGCTAGTTCCACCAGAATTTTTCCAGGAAAATGCTTCAAATGCAAATACCAATACTGAGGACTTAGAAGTAGCAGTAAAGAACAGCGGAACCAAAGATGGCAAGCCAAATAAAGGACAGATATTAACGAAATCTGTGGAATATATTCAGTACCTTCAGAACAAGATTGATGAAAATAACATGAAAGAAGTGGAACTATTATTGAAATTGAAGAACTTGGGGGTGGCTACCAACGACAAATCTATTCATACTAGTGCCGAAGTGGCGTTGGGCAAAATAGGTGTAGGACCATTGTCTAACGAATACTTCAAGAATGTGTTAATATCCAGTGCAAATGCTAATAAAGCACCCCAGAGGAGGGGAAGCTTATCCTAACGCTAAGCAGTATGCATGTCTATTCGTATAATCGTCTATGTATTTTTTATTCTACCCAATCTTTCCCTTGCATCTGCCTCTTCTATCAACATATAAGCAGGAAGGTAAGAATCTCCCTTTTTCAAAAAAGGATTTGGTACTGTATTGTCTACCCCACCTAAACTGGTATATCCCAAATCGTACATCTTACAGTACTCGACATTGCATCCCAAAAGGAAATCCCACACATCCACATAGTTCCAGTGTAATATAGGATGGATTCTAATGAATTTGGGCCAATGGTGGTCGGTTTCTTGCTCTGGTTTCAAAGATTCTCCATATGGATCAGAATGTCTAATACCCACCACAATTGTCTTGATGTTTTTGTTTTGGTCCAAATATTGTTCGAATCCTTGCTTCATTGATTGTTTAATCATCACCGAATGAAGATGATAGTATTGGGTGGACTCTTTTATGAATTCCGATAATTGGTCAAATGGTGTCTCACTATTGATATACACCGAGTCAAGTTTATAGTCCATCAAAAACTGTTTGGAAATGGGAGTTTGACCTGGCTCAGGGTTGATAGACACTTCATAGATGGTGTATAAGAATATTAGAAGCATCACAAGACAGTCTTTGCCGCCATTATAACTTATAGCTATTTCATTCAAAGAGTACTTCCTAAGGCACGATTTGAAGATGTCAATTGTACGGGCCACTTTTTGTCTATTTGATGCCCTGATTTCAGGGTCAAAGTGATATTGTGCATGTACAAACACAGTTTCAGCCTGGAGATATCGAGTTACCAACTCATAACTGTCTTTGCATCGGTCATAGAATGTCATTTCTGGGGTGGATGTGATTTGTGAGATTTTCACCGATCTCGAACTTGTGACACCTTACACAAGGCTTAAAAAAAATTCAATTATGTTACATTTACTATACACTCTATAATACATTATTGGGTTTTGTACATGAACTGGAGATAAAACTCTTTGACGTCCTGGTCCCAATGCCACCAGAAACTTTCCGACATGTCTTCGGTCTTATCAATAGGATCTCCCGGTATAACCATACATATGTTCTCATATGGTTCACAAGACACCACCAAATACTGGCAATTTGAAGCATCCTCTTCAACTCCTTGTTCCTTATTGTATTTGTGGTGGTATGAGCCGGAGATATTCTGGTTCTTGGTGCTTAACTCATAGTAGTTGAGGAACCTAAACATTGGTTCGGTCACCGCTTGTGGATACTTCACATTCACAAGTATTCCCATCTGGTATGTTTGGGTGTGTCTGATCTTTGTTAATTTGAATTGTGGTCGTCCTATCTTATTCCATTTCCTCTTGGGAGTATTGCTTATAGAAACCACTTTGGTATTGATAGTGGGCTTGGACTTCTTATCGTCCAACAACTTTCGTTTCTGCAAGTTCAACTGATGCTTTTTACCTCCTATGTGTGACAAATAAGACGATTCATTGTTATGAGTCGTAAGACATAGTCTACACTCCAATAGACCGAGGTGATTTTTAAAGACATAAGGGTCGTTTTCAAGGTTCAAAATTGAATTAGTCAAAAGCTCCTTGACTCGTTTCTTTCTGTGAACATTCAAATCTTCCTGGTCGGCAATTCCACCAGCTCCTTGCTTGGAGTTCACTCGATCAGAGTAATCCATCACACTGAAAAATTGCGGCTCTTCGCAAATTTCAACCGCATTTTGTCACACGTCTTACACGTTAATTTTTTTTCTGCGTTTTGGGAAATAGCGAGGAGAATTAACTATTCAAAAACACCATTTTTTTCCAACTAGACCCTTTGTTGTGCTTTTTATGACCATGGATTCACCTATAGCTATTGGAGACACCACCACGAACTCCATCAATCAGCGATTGTCCAATACGCATCTTTCCACCAACTATATCCCCTCGGTCAACGCTGCTATATACTCGGGTGAAAAATGTATTCAACTTAATTTGAAGTTCCCTGCTTCGGCATTGTCTGAGGAATTGTTGGTTTTGCGGAGAGTTCAGGATTCCTATGTCAACATATCTCAGCTCTTACACGTGTTGGAAGTGTTGAACTTGTTCAAACCCGATGACATACCTAAATTCATTGACCACGAAGTCAAGTCGAATCCTCAATACTTCAATGCTGATGGTTACACTCCAGAATATAATGACTTGACGGCGCACGAAAACAAGAGATTACAAGGAATATGGATTCCCTTCGATAAGGCAGTCACTATTTCCATGAAACTCGATATTTACCCGTTGGTTAAGAAGTTGTTTCTCGTGGACGTTCATGATTTCGACGAATTACCTAAACGTACCCCAGAGGTTGAAGAGGAGTCCAAGAAACGGAAATTCGAGGATGATGACAGAGAAATAAAGCAGGAACTGTCTTCAAGCGACGATGGGAAGTTGATCAAGAAATTTAAGTCTTTGGTACTGACCAATACTAATTATCCATATCCTTTAGTGACGGTCTCGGTGAAAGACAAAAACCACGATGTGGTACATGATGTCAAACAAAAGTTTGGCGATATATTCAAGAAGAACGAAACACATGATTTATCCGACCAGGAGATCAAGTCTATGTTTGAAAAATATTTACCTAATAAGGAAGATATCATTGATATTCCGTTGGACAACGAAGGTAAAACTGCTTTGCATTATGCTTCGACTTTGGCTTCTTTGAACTTGGTTTCTAGTTTCATTAACCTTGGCCTTACTTCCCCAATAAGGGGGTCTAAAACCGGAGAAAATCCATTGATTTCATGTATCAAAGTGACAAATTCTATGGAAAAGGGTAATTTTCCTGAAATATTGACATTGTTGTCTCCTAATATCTTCTTAATCAATACTAAAAGTGCCAGTTTCTTGCATTTGTTAGCTGGACAATCAAAAAAACTAGATAGTTGCAAGTATTATGTGACGAAGATTCTTAATTTCATTTTGGCATCCAAAACCAATCAATATTTCTTCAAGAGATTATCAGATGAGATAATAAACCTTCAAGATAATGAAGGCAACACTGCATTGCATTTGGCAATTGAAAGCGAGAACAAGTGGTTGATTGAGATCTTAATTGAACTCAAAGCCGATTTAAACTTGGCTAACAAAGTAGGTTTAAAACCTGTTGATTTCGATATCGTGAAAGAAATCCTAAACCACAAGAAACTTGGAATGAAGAATGAATACTTTGACGAAGACGATTTCTTCCTCATAGAGCTTATTAGAACCAACTTTGAGGCATTACAAGAAAGATTACAAGTGAATAATGATATAATAGAGGACGAAGATATCATCACAACCAAAGAAGAACCAGCAATAACAGAGAATGCTACTGCCACTAATAAATTGTTTAATAGCATCAACGATTTATTAAAGAACACTAACAAAGAATACGAAAACTTAATGAACACTAAGAAACTGCAAATTAATGACTTGAACAAACAATTATACGAAACCACATTGATAACAGCCAACAACAAGGTTTTGAACAGGAAGATACACCAGAAGTTGATGTACTTGGATAATCTCAAATTGCAAATGACTAATATAACTGAAAAATTGGAGTTGATCAAAAACGAAATACCCAATGATTTAGAAGAGAAATTTGACGCCGACGAACCTTTTAGAATCGACCCTATTCATGACGCATTGGTGAAAGGAGATGATCTTACCCAATTGAAGAATAACGAAGCGTTGGTGAATCAATTACCAGATTCTTTAATCTTGAAGGCTAGAATTAACAGTTATAAGCAATTGAATGAAAACATAGAGAGTGAATTGAAGGTGCTAACCAACTATAGCACATTAACCTCGAAATTTAAAAAGGTCGTCAGTTTGTGTACTGGAGTTGATATCAATGAAGTAGATGAATTACTTGATGGGTTACTAGAAGCAGTGGAAAGTCAGAGTTGAGAAACAAAAAGGTTTATTTCTTATTATGTATTATTGTATACACCCCCAAATGCAAAAGAACTAGATCTACACCAACCCATCGAAAGAACTCAAAGAGTTCATTATCGTAGGGTCCAATTTGATCAACTGTTTGAATTC
Organism: Yamadazyma dushanensis; assembly: GCA_030571835.1. Taxonomy (NCBI): domain Eukaryota; kingdom Fungi; phylum Ascomycota; class Pichiomycetes; order Serinales; family Debaryomycetaceae; genus Yamadazyma; species Yamadazyma dushanensis. Next base: position 294,532 of record JAJLYZ010000007.1, on the reverse strand, counting down.
ATCCAAATCTATGGTGTCAACCTTATAGTCTTTATTTAGGATCGTGAAAAATTTTTGACTTCTTTGTTCCGGTGTCTTTTCATCTGCCGGTAGAGCCACCATCGAACCAATCATCTTATATACAGCATTAACCACCACCAATATATCATTGTATGACAACTTCCCACTTTTATTATGGTCATATAATCGGAAACTCCAATTAGTCTTTTGGTCAATAGAACCTCTAGCAGTTATGGACAACGCAATGATAAACTCTTTAAAATCAATGTAGTTGCTTTTGTCCACATCGAACACTTTGAACAAGTAGTGACAGTAATCAATTGGATCACCAAATGGGAAAAACTGTTTGAACACCTTTATGAACTCTTCTTCCGATAACTGACCAGAGGGACAATCCCTTATGAATCCTTTATACCATTGCTGTAACTCTCTCTTATCAAAATAAGTGGCCAGCCTCAACGCTTTCAAGTCATCTTTTGACAATTTAGACACGGTTTTCCCCATGATCAACCGGTGTTGGTGTTGTGTATATTTTGTTAGCACAAATTTTTGGTTGTATTTTCGCAGACTCGTTTTTTCAGTGCCGTCATCTTTAACATGCTTTCAACGAACAAGGTTTTAGCTGGAACTAAAATGGCCGCTGTCGATTCGGGAGCCGCAAGATGCTTTGTGAGATACTTGAACCACGGAAAGCCTCAAAACCCAGAATACAACAAAGAACTTAGAATGAAGATTTTGCCTATCAAAAGAACTGGTGAAGATCTTACAACCATGAGAGCTAGACTTCTTTACCAGAGTAGAAAAAGAGGAATTTTGGAAAGTGACTTGTTGTTGTCAAGATTTGCTAAGAAGTATTTGAATGAGTTGGGTTTAGAAGACTTGAAAGAGTACGATGAGTTGTTGGACGAACCAGACTGGGACATTTACTATTGGGCTACTGAAAATTATGATGTGACTCCTTTACCTGAAAAATGGAGGGACAGTAAGATCTTGAAGATGTTGCAGAAAGATGCTAAGAACGAAGCTGGAGAGATCTTAAGAATGCCCGAACTTCAATAATTACTCAGAGTTATAGATCCTTACACCAGATCCTTACACCAGAATCATTTCAGCCTTGAACCCATCTAAAACTTCCCCAACTCAGTACGCCATGTCCCCCACGACCTCAACGACAACATGGTCTCGCTAACAGCATTCTTGTATATACTTATTTATTACACATGTAGCCGTACAAATTCTCAAATTGCGATCTCGATCTCAAAAGTTCGCCTTTTAATCAGGGTTTCTTCCATTGCCAAAGAATCTTCCACAAACATATCGTCCATTTGGCACCGTATGCATGAGAATGGAGTGGTCCAACAAACTTGCAAGACAGCCGCCGGTCAATTATAATAGTAATCCACAAACACCAATAAATACGGTGCAATTCAATCCTAATTATGTCTCGCCGTTCACCAGTCCTCAACTGTCACAAAGACATATGTATATGCCCAAACAGCCGCTTTTACCACCTTGTGTACAGAGTACAGTATCAGCCGCAGATAACTCTGAAAGCTCAGGCGATGTGGCACTTCAAGACAGATACTCCTACTACTTATCTTCATTACCACTATATTGTTCAGATTGGAGTTATTTGAACGATTATGACACCGAGTGTGTAGCGTTGTCATCCTACAAGGAAGGGTATCACAACAAGATACACATTTTGCATGGAATCAAGTATGGACGCGAAGCCACTATGGAAGAAGAGAATGCTTTTCTTAATGATGATTCAATTGAAGGATTTGATTTCCATAAGGTTTCGGAGATCAACGTTGATTACCCCGTGACCAACTTGCAATGGGATCCTACTATGGAAAGAACCGCTAACAGCGAGAATGAAAGACTCGCCGCCAGCTCAGAAGCATTGAGACTATACAAGGTGAATCATGAGATGTTGGGCGAAGACAATGAATACGTGGTAGAACAAACGCACTATTTGACTAATAACACCACTGGCTCCAATACCTCTGCTGTCGTGAGTAAGAACGGAGACATTATGACATGTCCTCCTGTGACATCTTTTGATTGGAATAAGTTGGATAACAGCTTGATCATCACATCCAGTGTAGACACTACATGCACAGTATGGGATTTAAACCGACCAGTGAATCCCGATGGAAGAAAAGATTCCTCTGCACATGTCAAGACTCAATTGATAGCTCATGATTCCGAGGTGTTTGATGTTAAGTTTTTGAACGATTCAACCAATTTATTTGCCAGTGTAGGAAATGATGGAAGTATGAGGATATTTGATTTGAGATCATTAGAGCATTCTACTATCATATATGAACCACCAGCTACTACCAACTTACAGAGCAATACCAGACCTAACTTGATCAACAGAGATGATAACAGCAGTTACAGTTCTAAAGCATTAATCAAATTAGCCACTTCTAATATCGATCAGAACTATTTGGCAACTATCGGAGTGAATTCCAACCAGGTGATCATCATCGATACCAGAATGCCAGGAGTTCCAGTAGCAATGTTAGATGGGTCCCTCGGTGGGATCACTAACACAGCCATCAATTCAATCAAATGGCACCCGAATTCCAACTTCTTATTAACTGGAGGAGATGATTGTCAAGCTTTGGTATGGGACTGTAATGGATTATACCAACACACCACCAAACCAGAAGATCAATCATTTGTCATCAATTCACCAGTACTAGCATATCAAGAACAATTGGAGGTGAACAATGTCACTTGGAGAGGTGAAAAAGGTGATTGGATGGGAGTAGTCAGCGGTAAAGGTTTCCAAGCCGTACTGCTATAATTAACGACCTTATGGACTAATATAAAATAACAGTCTTAACTCTTCAAACTCTACCCCTTCTTTCTATCCCCCGGATCAATCATATAATTACGCTTATCTGCTCGTGCCTGGTGCTTATTTCACTCCTTTGATTTACGATTCTATTTTTAATTCATCTGAAACATAAAATCCTCACACAGGATTCAATGCCTGACAACACTATACATAAACCTTAAGTTTCGCCCTTTAGAAAATCCTTGACATTGCCAGGTTTTTCACCTAGTGTTTTCCTTGTGTTTCCAGTACTTGTCAATGGTTTTGGTGGACAACGTGTCCCACACGAAAACCCAAGCTCTTGATTTTCCAGAAATAGATTTGACGGCATCGACCAATTTATTTGGCACCAAGCAATTTTCAGACCTATCTAGCAAGATCCCGAACCTCCAGTTGAACGATTTTGTGTCTCAGTTATTTGCCCGAGACGAAACTTCAAGCTCCGTTGTGAACCAGTCGCCAAATTCTTTCGTCAATACGAGATCTGCATTGTTCGATTTCTCGTCAATTTTTTCAAGTCAACCAAATTTCGATACCAGAGAAACAACTGAAAGTTCCAGTGCTTTGAGTTCCGATACTTCAACCCAAGTCACTTCTTCCATGTTTGCAAGCCCCACTTCTTCGAGGCTGCCCACAGGCTCTCCTTCTGTTGGGACTGATACCTCATCACCGACTTTTCAGCCTTCTGAGACACTGCCTGCTACCACTTCTTCAACGTCTCCAGTGTTTCTGCCTTCGCCAACAACAAGTCCAACTTCCACTAGTGTGTTCTCCCCTATCACCAGTTCTAGTGTTTCGACGTCCACTCCTACAACTTCGAGCATTCCAACCACTAGTTCTACAAGCTCCACTACTAGCAGCTCGTCAACTGAGCCAACCACTTCCAGCACCACTCCTTCATTAACTTCGTCATCTTCCAGCACCACTACAACATCGTCATCATCATCATCATCATTGTCATCATCAACGTCATCCACTGCACCTTTTAGTTCAAGTGTCCCTGATACTTCCTCATCTTCTGAACAATTCTTTACTTCGTCAGATACCACTTCTGATGCCAGTTCTTCCACGTTCAATTTCGTGTCCAGTACTTCTTCAGAGACGTTTCCTTCGAGTACTCAAGACAGCAGCTCGACCAGCAGCTCCAGTACTGCAAGATCTAGATCTTCGTCAACTGAAGCTTCCGTCACTGAAGCACCCTCATCTTCTTTTACTCCTTACAGTACCACCTTAAGACATGATGGTACTACCATTACTACGCTTATTACAGTGCCATCTTCAACCCAAGAAGATACGTCGGACTCTGGTGGGGGAGTTTCTTCGAGAAATAGTAAGTTAATCGGAGGATTAGTTGGTTCTATTGGAGGAACTATTCTTATTGGATCTTTGGTAGTATTGTTCTTGTTCCTTAGGAAAAGAAAGAGAAACAACTACAAGAACCAGAACCCAGACTTCAATGATCAAGGAAGTGACGAAGAATCACTTAAGAAAGGTGGAGGAGGATTCAAGAAATTGTTTGGATCTAAAGGAGTTACTAGTGAGAACGACTTGAAAACCTTTGAAAGAATGCCATCCAACGACCCAGGAGCCGATGACTTCGAGTACAGAGGTGTTACTAATAACAACTTAGATTCAATCTTCCGGTCTTCAGCCACTAACTCCGGTGGAGGTACCACTTACTACGGCAGCACAGCTGCTGGAAGTACTGGCCATAACAGTACTAAACATTCTAGGTACAATTCTGTTGCTTACCCAGGACATACTTTGGATGAAGAGGAGGAGCCGTTCAATTTCAATAATCATCAGAGACAATCTTCAGATGAGCTTGAACCCGATGATTACTATGATCATAATCATTTATTACAACAAAATCCCATTTTCGGCGACGGGAACGCCAGTAATAACTCACGGTCGAGATTCACAGAAGAAATATTATAATATGTAATTGGGTAATAAATAATGGTTGCAAAAAGTAGATTTAAAGTAGTTGTTAGAGGCTTAAAATTGTGTGTGGCTTAAGCACAACAGCATTTACATTTACACAACAGCATTTGCACAACAGCGTTTACTTTAGGGCTCGAAACCGTCTACACAGTCGGACCTACGTTCACCCTTGGCTTCCTTGTGCTGCATGGGTGCTAAAAGGCACGATTATTAATTCTCAATGACGTCAATTTGTAGCCGTATTAGACGGTGTAACTTAGACTTTTGCGAGAATGAAGAATCCGAGGATTTGCCCTTTTACTAAACTGCAAATTATCGGTTTTTATTAAAAACATTCCGCCCCTCGGAAATCAATGTGCACGTGATTCAAAATGGCTGCAAAACTTTTGGGAGCACCATGAAGGCAAAGCACTATAAAGAGAAGCTCCGTCTGGAAAGAGGAGCTCCGTCTACAATAACTACGGAACAGTTGAAAACATCAGTTTATATGATTCTGCTGACCTGCAACTGCCGTAATGCATTTTGTTTTGATGGCGGATCAATTCTTTAATGCGAAATTATATAAGTTGATATATCACTTTGCATAACAACGTCAAATGTGATGCATCACTCTGCATACCTTCGCAGAAGAATCGCACACTATGTTGCTCATGGCTGTTTCCTCAGTCGTTCAACAGATCACAAACCACAGCGTTGAGAAACCCCAACATGGACAAAGTACCCATGGCAACATATAATGTTACTGACATCCAGAGAGCACTAAGATGTACCTTCAAGAATCGAGCGTTGACACTAGATCCAGCTTTTGTGAATGCGCAAGTAGACCTGGCTGGTGACGACTATGAAAGATCGACCTTACTTGCCAAGGTTTTAAGGGGAAAAGATATGTATAAGTATAGCTATATTCTTATGTTATCGTTTCCATATCAATTTGCTTACCACCGGGGAGAAAGGCACATTGACCCTCAAGCAAAAACACCACCAAGTGGTCACGAAATTGAATATCAAAGTGAGCGATCACTTCCCGATGGAGCTGTACCCATCACGGACCGGCGAGTTCAACCTCAATTTGACACTGACTCGGGACCTAAAGGGTTCGATGATGAGTTTCAGGGATTACTTGAACAGTTGGCAACCCTCTACTACACAGAATATGATAAGTTAAGCTCTTTAAAGAAACAAAACTGGGATTTTCACCTGTTAGTCAAAACAATAAGAGAGCCCAGTCTCGTTTCTGTTCACTCTTGTGAACAAGACATCAGAGGATCATTTATGTGGGGAATAGTGTATCCATGCGTAGACCTTTTGAACTTTGTGGACCAACTTGAGGTTTATGGAAGGACTGAAGGGCGCCAAAATAGTGACATAATTGTGAGTCGGTATCCTAATCCTAACTCACAGCAAATGAGCGGCAAAGAGAATCAACAGCCACGAAGAAAAGGGGATGAAGTGACGGGACAACCGAAGAAGAGTCAAAATTTAGACGAAACGAAACCACAGACCAGTGAAGGAAGCACAGCAAACTTTTCAGAAGAGAAAGAACTAAACACTGAAGAAGCATTTGAGCAGCCTACACTGGATCCTAATCCTGAGGGAACTCCAAATAACGAGAAGGGTGATACAGAGCCACCGACAAGTCAAGGAAGCTCAACAGATGACGGAATGAAAAAAACACTCGAAAGGATTGCTAAATGCTTGATGTTCATTGAAACGAAACCCTCTTTTTTGTCTGCTTTCTTGGACGATCAGAGAAAGCTTCAAAGTGTTCCTGATCTGCCAGATGAAAATCTTAACTCTGACAGGACCGCAAAAAGAAAGGTTCTGAGTGGTGAACTATCTGTAGCAGAGGAAAATGAGGACACCGGTTCTGGCAGAGCTAAATTGCTTGAATCCAAATTGATGTCAATATTCACCCAACTTGTCAGCTACATGATCTTATACAAAAAGACATGGTGCTTTTTAAGTGATTTAGAGACAACTTTTTATATTGAGTTGGACACAGATAGCAAAGCTTGGAAGCAAATTGTAGCTGACTTCGATTCTTGCGATAGGGCTAGTGGTGACGCCAATGACATTAAGCTGGAAGGAACTGAAGAAGGAAAGATGGAGGAAGAAAACGCTGTGCTTATAAAATTACCCTTCAAATACCGTACGATCGACATATCCGATACTTCTTTGACAATTCTAACGGCAGTTATGAGTAAACTCTATCAGGAGCTAATCAAACTGGACGACAACAAATTGATTGACTTGAAAAATAGCATGGTTCTAGCAAAGTTGATGGGTAAGGATCATCACCTGTTGAAGGAAGTTCTTGGGAACGAAGCATTGGCGTATGTTCCTGACATTCTCTCCAACAGAAAGATAAGTGGGTCCACATCAACTACAGACGCAAGTGGTACCAAACAAACTTCTTATACAAAGCATTCGTGCAGCGTGCAGAACATTGAGTACACGCCATTGCAAGAATCAGTGGATTGCCTATCGCAAGTTTTGCTTTTTGAAGCTAGCAAGCTCAAGAAGTATATTCCGTCGCTCAAGATCCCCGGCACAGGCAAAGTTGTCATGAAGATTTATGATGAGATTCTGTTGACTGAGTTTCTTATTCGGAACGAGTTCGAGTACAAGAAGTCTGTGTTTCAAAATGCAGCAGCAAGATTTATTCGAGAAGTAGGAAGCTTCCAAAGAATCACAAGAGCTGGTGTTAAGCTCAACATCCCTGAGCTTTACGATTTCGGGATTGCGGCGATGTTTGAAGGCGATGATCCTAAGTTCGCAGGTTTGTTCATGGTGATGTCGTACATAGAACCAGACGAGCAGATTCTGATAGACAACCATGCTATTGAGGCAGGAAAAGAGACCATCTCGACGTTTAATAGCTTGGGTGTCAGTCACAATGATATATTCCTCAGGAACATCATCGTATCCAACCATAAAGTTCATATCATCGATTTCTCCCATGCCACATTCAGTGACACTACCTTACAAGATGTTGACGAAGAAGACCATTCCCCCGACCTGCCAACAGCAGATATAGAATATTATCTTTTGGGCATGCAAAAGTTAAAGAGGAAAATAGCTTCCCATGATTGATTGATGGCTGCAAGTATCTAAGTATCTAACGAGTCATTTTTCAACAAGCCTGCAGAGCTACCTGGCTTGTAACTATGTGAATGTGGTGAATATCAAAAGAAACAAACGGCCTTCAAAACAAAATACATTACGGCAGTTTCAGGTCAGCAGAATAATATAAACTAGTTTTCTGAGCTGTCCCCGTAGTTTTTTGTAAACGAAGCCTCTGTTTGTAGTTCACTTTGTGGTGGTTGCAGCCAAATATTTTGAATCACGTGCACATTTACTTCCGAGGGGCTTATATTCAATAATTTGCAGTTTAGTAGGATGATATCACAAAAGTCCGAGTTGTACTTTCAAGTTTTGCCCCAACGACTCAAGGGAACTATTGAAGTGTGTTGCTTTGCTTTATAGCTGACAAATCTTTTTACGAAGCTGAATCAGTTGATTCCCTTGATTATACTTGCTAGAAACATTCCGATCCAAATGAGGAAATGATCCGAGACAACTATTGCCGATTATGACCGTTATAAATAGAGGGAGATCTCCCTAGTGAATTGTGCAGTATTTCAAATATGTCGAAATTGATCAAATTGAATAATGGTACATCTATCCCATCTGTGGGATTAGGAGTTTTCTTAACACCTGCCAATGTTGCTGATAAAGCTGTCACCACTGCTTTGAAAGTGGGATATAGACACGTCGACTCTGCCCATGCTTACCACAACGAATTGGAAGTGACGACTGCCATGGCTAGATTCATTAAGGAAACTGGTGCCAAAAGAGAAGACTTTTACTATACCACGAAAATCTGGAACTCTGATCATGGATATGAGAACACCAAAAAGAGTATCAAAGAAAGAGTAGAATTCGCTGCTCCTATTGGTTACATCGATTTGGTATTGGTGCATTCTCCAATGTCCAATTACGAGAAGCGTCACGGTACATGGATGGCTTTGCAGGAGGCTGTTGACGAGGGAGTGATCAAGTCCATTGGTGTTTCCAACTACGGAATCAAGCACTTGAAAGAATTGCTTGCTTACCCGGACTTGAAGTACAAGCCGGTGATCAACCAATGTGAATTGCACCCTTGGTTGTGTAGACCGGAGTTGGTTGAGTTCTGTGAGGCTAATGATATCAAGATGGAGGCTTATTCTCCTTTGGCTAGAAACACCAGATGGGGTGAACCAATTCTTCAAGAATTGAGTAAGAAGTACAATGTTTCAGAAGCACAAATTCTTATTAAATGGTCTTTGCAGAAGGGGTTTATTCCTCTTCCCAAGAGTGTTACTGACTCTAGAATTGCTTCTAACTTTGAACTTGACTTTGACCTTTCCAAGGAAGATGAAGACAGACTTACTGCTTTAGATGAATATGGTGTTATTCCAGGAAGTTGGGACCCAACCGTCTATCCTTTAGACGATGAATCTGATTAGAGGTTTGAATCTGATTAGGAGCTTAGGTAGTGATATGAAGTAGAACCATTTTGGAACTCAATGTACACATACAAAGCACAGAACAAAGACACAAATACAAGTGATGACACAAAAAAACACACAAGCACAAACCACAAACACAAAGTCTTCCTTTTTTGTCTCCCTTTTTCCAGTCCAATCTCTCTTCGTTCTCTCTTAGATTCTCTCTCTTTTTCGCAGTGAAAAATTTTGATATACCAAAGATGTCAGCTAAAGGTGCCGCTGCAAAGAACGTCTTTGTCAAGTTGATAGTAGGTGCCGGTCAAGCAGCACCGCCTCCACCAGTAGGTCCAGCTTTGGGGTCCAAAGGTGTGAAAGCTATCGATTTCTGTAAAGAATTTAACGCCAGAACCGCAAATCTCCAACCAGGTACTCCCATTCCAGTAGCATTAACTGTTAAACCAGACAGAACCTTTACTTTCGAGATGAAAAGTCCTCCTACTTCATGGCTCTTAATGAAGGCTGCAGGTGTCACAAAAGGAAGCGGAAGACCAACTCATGAGTTTGTAGGAGAAGTGAGTCTTAAACATATATATGAGATCGCCAAGATCAAGAAGACTGATGAAAGACATAAAGCCGTGGACTTGAAGAGTATTTGTGGGGCTGTGATACTGACAGCAGATGCCATTGGTGTGAAAGTGGTGCCATAGTGTGGGATAGAGGGTATACTTGTAAATATAAAAACGTTTTATTCTCCTATATCTTTTTTCTCGATATTGTTGGCAATGATTGTAATAAATAAAATAACCGGCAATATTATAATATAACATGAAATGAACCTGGTTACCTATGAGGTTATTTCTTTTTATTCTTTTCAAAAGCGGCAATATGGGCCTTGGACTGTTCTACTTGAGTGTGGTCATGATCTTCACACTTGACGGGTTCGAAAATGGTAGTTCCATCTGATAAGAGTTTCTCGTCTACTGTGCACATGTTGACAGATTGTAACCAAGGATCAGCAAACACTTCATCGATAGTTATTCTGCAAGCTGGGGCTAATTCCACCATCTTTCCAATTAATGGTCTGCAATCTTCTGGCAATGCCAAAAGTAATCTACCAGCACCAACCTCATTTGAAGTGTGAGATTTACCTTCAGCAGGATCATCCACAGAAGGTGCTTCTTCAACTTCGGCTTTCACCACTTCTTCAATGTCTGAAAGATCAAATGTCTTGTCTCCGGGCACTTTCTTTAGCATCTCACTGATAGGAATCATTTCACCTCTACTAGCAAATAACTTGAAAGAATTGTCTGTCAATTTGGGCACTTTCCACGGGAACTTCTTCAACATCATGCAGCAGTATATTATAGCAGTGGACCACACATCTACAGGTCTTGGATCGTACTTGTTGAACACACAAACTTCTGGTGCTAAGTAAGGATCAGAACCAACTATACCTTGTGATTCAATCAAAGTCTTACTGAAAGGATATGAAAATACCACAGCAGAACCAAAGTCAATGATTTTCACTATCCCTCTTTTGTCAATAACACAATTATCTAATTTTAAATCTCTATGTGCCAAACCCATTGTATGCAAGTAGTGAACTCCAGATAAGATTTGTTTGAAACAACAATTGATTTCTTCTCTGGACATTTTGTTGGACATCACGATCGCAAACAAGTCATAATCACAGTATTCCATCACTTGTAAGATTCTTTCATTCTCGTAACAAATTTCTATGGTTTCAATGATGTTTGGATGTTTTAAAGTCGATCCAATACAATATTCACCAGTGATTTTCTTAGCGTAGTCACGTTTGGTTTCGTTCTGATATTTCTGTCTGAACTCTTTCACAGCAAACATTTGTCTATCACTCATTCTTGTGACCAACTTAACTGCACCACCAGCACCAGCACCCAAACTCTCTCCAAACTTACTGTATCTTTTTGAGAATGGTAGTTGTTGGTTTAGGTTGAGTAAGTTACTCACAGAACCTCTTCTTTCCTGTGAATAATTCATCTTATTTTGTAAAGAGTTGTAACTTCCCACCACTGGAGAATTAGGAGTCAGACCTGGATTCTGTGAGCCCCAAGATGAGTTGGTGGAATTGGCCGTCAAGTTTTGAGATGTGATTGGGGTATTTTGTAAGCTTCCACTTCTTAACGATGCAGACAAATTGGAAGTTGTGTTGATAGAACCAGGAGAAGTTCCTGATTTCTTGAAGAATCTTTTCAAGTTCGACATGGAGTTGTGTCTCGAAGGATTTTGAAAAGAATCGTTCAGTGATAACGAATTTGGAGATCCTGTGATAACTTGCTCTTGGTAAGAATTATTGTAGAAACTACCCAAATCAGTAGATGAACCGTTCTTCTTATTAATAGGTTTGGACTTAGAACCGAAGAAATAAGATAATCCCGACTGGTTACCATTTCTTTGACTTGAAGAAGATAATTGGGCTTGAGCTTGAGCTTGAGCAATTCTTTGTTTCGACACCACAAATCTTTGATCAATAGAAGCCGAACTCACTTGGGGACTTTGAATATGGATAGAAGATATAGGTTGTCCATTAGGCAAGTTCGGAACATGACTCATTGAACCGTCTTCTGATAAACTCCCCAAAGTATTAAGACTTGTTGAACTATTAGCCAGTTGAGATAAATTGGACCTTCCTCCAGGAGCAGAGTATGGAATGGAGTTGGTCAAACTTTCAGAATAATTAAGGAAAGAACTGTGAGACAATGAATTTGTTCTAACAACTCTTGGACTTGCATTATTTGGAGGCCTTATTGGAATGACACGATTTAAACTCGATATGCTGCTACTTGAAACATGACTGGACAGTAACGGATTGGAAGGTGCCATTTCCAGTATTAACAGTTTATCTTCAGGAATAGGCTCAGGCATTATGGAAGATGATTCAATAGTGTTTGGATCAACTCCAGATTCGTCAGGTACTTCAAGTTGATCTGGATCGTTACCATTAAGTTTGGAAGCAAAAGTTATACCCTCGGAATCATTGGAACTGTGGCTCGTCTTATTGAGTTCATCTCTCAAGGAACTGGACGAATGATTGTTGGATGGGGATGGTGATGCTTGATTGGAATTTGATTCGTTTAACAACCTGGTTAAGGAACTAATGGGACCTTTCTCCTTTTCTTGCTCCATGGCTCAACGTCTTTTGTTATGATGATAAATAGATGCAAAGGAGTCACGTGGATAAGGGGATAAAAGTCGGAAACTCAGGGTTACACAGGAACAATCACAATGGTACAAATGTGTATATGTAGTAGACACAAAGCAAATAAAAAGGTTGAAATTTTTATCACCAGTTAAGTTTGGAGGTTTCAAAGATAAGGGCGAAACACAATTTTATTGGGAGTGAGAATTATCCGTGCGACATTCAGGTCCCGAAGCTTAGGGGAAATGTCGTGCATTTTTCACAACGAAGATAACCAGTGGAAAACGACGTTTGAATGGGGTTCCATTGTGAATTACTGGTTGGTTCTGGACGACATTTCGTATATTCATAATTTTGTATTTTTGTTGTATTTTTGTTTGTTCTATTTTCTTTTCTTAGTCTTCTTTCGGTTAATATCTTCTGGAAACAATGGCATATCTGGAGCTATCTGACTTCTAAGAAAACTAAGCTTCGATTCGAGTTCATCAACTGTTTGGGGTTTCTCAAGAATATCCTGCTTTCGTTTGAGGTCTGCAAGGTGTTTTTCTTTGCTTTCTTGGAGTCTTTGTTCTTTGGTTTTACCTTTATTCTCAGCTGTCTTTCTTTCTATGGCACTTTGTTTCTCTAAGCGAGCAATGATCTTCTCGGTAGTGGTAAATACAGTTGATTGGAGTTCTTGGTCGTTGAACTCTTTCCTACTTGGTTTGATGATCTTACATTCGGTGACAAATTGACCTCCAGCTGTTTGAAGAAACACAGGAGACCATAATGCAAAAAGAAACGATTGCATACCTTCATAACCACTCTTAAGGAATAAATACCATACTGGATAAAGTATTAAATACAACATCAAACCCCAAACGCTACCAAGGGAGAAGAACCGTCTGGTCGATGGTGTTCTCATAATCCCAGGATTTACTAATGTAACTCTGACATTACATGGAACTTTGTCCTTTCTTTCATACTCCAGACATTGTTTCTGGAACTCTTTGACGAAAAGTCCTAAAAGTAACTTGGATGTTCCATATAATTGGTGTGGTTTATTTTTGTTGTATCTGGTGTTCTCAAATAATAAATCATCAGTATTGATCTGACCAATTGATTGAGAAGCACAAGAAGCCACTAATACCCTCACATCTCTATCAGGAGGTTGGGATCTGATAGAAGGAGCCAAAAGCGTCAAAAGATGATAATGTGACAAATAGTTAATGCCAAGCTGTCTTTCTATACCTTCTTCTGTTATTTGACGTGGCTTCCCCACAGGTATACATTCAGCAGCACAACAAATAACACCATCCAACCGTCTAGGAGGTGTGTTATCCAACCACTTTGTGGCAAATTTCCGCACACTGTACAAAGAGTTCAAATCACATACCTCAGCATATATCATGAAATTATTGGTAGCGGCCCTTAAATCACTTACATAATCCACCAACCATTGATCTTCAATAGATCTCACCAACAATATCACCTGAGCACCTTTGGTAGCAAGTTCTCTAACAATTTCAGCTCCCATTCCACTGGTTCCTCCGGTTACAATGTACACCTTGCCATGCATGTCTCTTTCGGAAGTGTTCATAGCCCCTCTGAAATAGTACTTGATAGAACCCAACGACAAGAACAACGGGCCATAGGTTTTGATATAATCCCATCCAGGAATGGAATCTGGCCCATTTACTAGAGCATTGGTAATGATATCCACAGGCATTCACGTCTTTTAAAATGAGAAATCTGAGAAATTGAAACCTCGTGAAAAATCCAATTTTACGCATCTCATCTCACAACTATGGAAGAGGCTATATTTTATATAGGACAAGGAGATCCTCAAGATAAACACTCACAAGAGTCGTATGGACTTTTGCTGTCATTGCATACATCTAAACAATTTCATGCGTTCAGAAACGCTGATTGTGGCATAAATGGTGCTGCAGTTACCGCTGGAAATAGAGTGTATGTAGCCAATGCTACGAAAGCAGTTATAAATGTTTATGTGTTTGGCAAAGAAGCTATTGATCAAAGAATGCCAGTTCCTGAACCAATAGCGTGTTTGGATGTGTTGGAAATGAACCCCAAAGTTTCAGATCTGTTGATTACTGAACAGAACATGATGAATTTGCCTAATTATAGAGTGCCTTGGTTACTTGTAGGAGGAACCAAGACTGGAAAGGTGTATATATGGGAAAGTTTGAGTGGGAATTTGGTGCTTGTGAAAGATTTCCATTATCAAGGAGTGACAAATATCAAATTTAGTGAATGTGGTACCTTCTTAGTTACTAGCAGTGAGGATTCAAGATGCATAGTGTATAAGACTATCGACTTGATTTCCAATAAGGAAGACAATTTCAAACCATTTTGGGTTCTCAATGACCACACATTACCAGTGACAGACTTTGTATTGACCAAAGGTCTTGTACATGACATAAACTTGATTACGGTGTCCAAAGACGCTACATTAAGGATATATAATATCATGACCAAACAACTCATCAACACGATGGTATTTCTGAGTCCATTGCAAGCAGTGACAATTGACCCCAGCTATAGAAACATTTATGTGGCCATGACAAATATTATTAAGATCATACCGATGTTCAAAGTGAACAATATGAATTTGGAAAGGGTAGGAAAGTTTGGAGAAATCATCACCATCAAAGAAGAAAATGATATCTCTGTGCATACTTCCAACATCACCCAAATGGCTATCTCATTAGACGGAATGAATTTGGTCAGTGGAGACGAAGAAGGAAACGTATTTGTGACAGAAATTACTTCCAGACAAGTGATCAAGACATTCCAATTGAATGCAGGTGTGAGTTCAATTCAATTATTAACATTCCCCACAAAAGAGTCCAATGAGATGGTAGATAAAAAGACCAGATTATTACCACCTTTAAAAAGAATAATTAACGATAAAAACATCAAGCTTTCCCATGAGTTCTACTTGGAACTCGTTGACCAGCACCAGAAACCAAACCAGACCCTTGAACAATGGATCGATGAAAAAGCAAATGAAGAATTACAATTCAAAGCTAGTGGGTTCGTATCTGTGTCAAGTAACGGTGATAATGACAAATTGGAAAGATTATCCAATGCCTATACGGACTTAAAGTCTAAATATGACGAATTGTTGCAACAACACAAACAGCTTTTGAACCAATAAATTCATGATAATCATACAGTAATATTAATACAAAATAAAGACACCTTAATTCTCTGAGTTGTCCTTCTTGAATTGTCTGTGACGAACACTTACCTGTCGAATAGAATCCGCTTCTTTAAGTTTATCACCAGCCAACGCATTAAAGCCCATCAAACTGATCACATCGGAACCAGGAATGTCTGACGATAAGATGCGAGGTTTAGTTCGAGATCTTCCTCTATCATCGTCAAAATCACCCGGATTTGTACCTGACAATTCCGGTCTTTCTCTTTGGTCGTCTCCGGAGCCATCTTCTCCATTTCCCTGCTTGTGCAGTTGCAATTCTGTTGGTATATCGGTGTTTTGGTGTGTCCCCACGTTTGTTTTGGTTTGTCTCTTAGGTAATTCAATCTTTACCAGTTTTTCAGGTTTCAAAATAGGTAAAATTGTGGAGGTTGAGGATTGCAGTTCCAACCCTTCCGAATCAGACAGTGAATCTGGTTTTGTGGTCAAGTCTCTTCTTTTGCGGTTTATTGGTGGGGACGTGCTCCTTATTCTCATTATGTAATCTCAAATCATCGCACCAAAAATGTTTAGATGAGATGGAAAAAATTATCGAGATGACAGAAGAGAAACTAAGCAAGAAACAGAGGAAAGCATTGGAGTTTAGAAAGAAGGTGGATAAAAAAGAGAAGAAGAGTGAAGAGGAACACAAAGAAGAGGTTGAGCAAAAAAAGAAGAGGAAATTAGACAAACAAGATCCAACTACCGACCCCAAGACTGATAATTCCGATCAGAAAAGTGTCAAACCAGACACTGACACCGCCACAGATGAAGCACCAAAGAAGAAAAGAAAGACCAGAAGAGGAAAGAAAGGTAAAGGTACTGGTGGAGGACCAAGATTTCTTTTGTTTGTGGGAAACTTACCTTATGATATCACAGAACCAGAATTGGTAGTTCATTTTAAGAACTGTAATCCAGACACTATAAGAATCAGAAATGAGAAGGGGATAGCATTTTTGGAGTTCAGTAACGAAGCCAAAGATATACAAAGTCGAATGGAACTTGCATTAAGGATGCATCATTCCTTGCTTCGTAACAGAAAGATCAATGTGGAATTGACTGCTGGTGGTGGAGGTAACAGTAGTAATAGAGTTGAGAAGATCAGAGCCAAGAATGAGAAAGTGTTTGAAGAGAGGAAAGAAAGAGTTAAGAAAGACGGCAAAGAAGACAAAGCAGTAGATACTAGTGGAATTCATCCATCTAGATTGAAGTTGATGAACTAAACCCTTGCATGACTAAAGATAATTATGTATTAATATTACACATTTCTATTAGAGGAACAATATCTGACCGGAATTCGGTCTATGTAGAATAGAATTAAAATGGTCTATGTGCCACACATAGAGTGGTCTCATAAAATGGTACACTTTTTTGCTTTCTTGACAGGTTTTTTGGTTTGGGTGTAAGGAGCAGAGTTGGTTGATTTTGCAACAGGTTTGACTTTTTCAGTTTCTTTGACAGGAGGTTTCAACACAACTCTTATAGCATAATCAAACACTTCTTTAACACCTTGTTGAGTGGCAGCAGAACATTCATAATAGTTAACACATCCTAATTCTTTGGCTAATTTAGCACCTTGCTCATACGAAATAGGACGAAGATTTCTTTCTGCTAAGTCATCCAACACATGCAAATCATCTCTTAAATCAACTTTAGTACCAACTAACAAAATCAAAATATCTTTGGGGGAATGGTGTAACAATTCAGGTATCCACTTGGACTTAACATTATAAAACGAATCAGGTGAAACAGTTGAGAAACAGCACAAGAAAATTTCTGTTTGTGGATAACTCAAAGGTCTTAATCTATCGTATTCTGCTTGTCCAGCAGTATCCCAAAGTCCCAACTTAATAGCTTCTCCGTCGATCATAACAGATGCAGAGTAATTATCAAAAACCGTTGGAACGTAATCATTAGGGAATGTGTTTGTGGTGTAACTGATTAAAAGGCATGTTTTACCGACAGCCCCATCTCCTACCACAACAGCTTTGATACTTCTCATTTCTAGATCACAAACTCGAGTAACAGATCGCAAAAAATTGACCAGGTTTAAATACACCAGAAACAACTAGGAGAATTAAAGGAAAAAAAAAATCGAGGTGGATTTTTATTCTCAATTTTCTCCTTTAATAAAAGAGGAACTGAAATAGCCAGAGATCTGGGGAGTTTCTGCAACAAAGGAGGCTGTAAGACAGATGGGATTTAAATCTGCGATTCTGTCTTTGTCTCGTACGACGTTTCGGTGAAAAAGAATGTCATTGTTAGAGATCAGCCGATATTTTAGGTGTGATAACCGAGCTGGGGTCGGATCTCTTTAGCCATTTATTTTTTGCTTGGAGCCACTTGCGGTCAATTGCTGTGGGTAGGAAAGAATCTTTTTTGTGGTACACGATCTGTTATCACTGTTAATTATTGAGTGTGATATACAAGAATGCCACCTATTCTAGTCGCTTGAAAAAGCTTGAAAAATATCTGTAGATCTAGGCCCTTGATATCGGGAATGTCGTGCGACATTGTAGACTCTGGTGGACAAGTGTTTTGATGGCACTAAAGGCTCTAGTATTGATGAATGGACAGTGAACCCAATGAGATAACTGTGTTATATACCTCATTACATCATTGGTTTTGGTTCATCAAAAGGATCACAAAGCATGGTTTGCAACTCTTCACCACCTCATCTTCTCTTCTAATTTATTTAGTTGTTTTATTGTGGTTTGTGTTTTCAAGCACTTGTACATTTTTGCACAAGGAACTGAAACAGAAATGAGAACAGAAAACAGTAAAGACCATCCAGCTCCATACTTTAATTGGTGAATTTTGCAACCAAATCAGGTAACATTTCTTTGTGTCCTAATCACAGCTTGTTAATCTAGTAATGAGCTTATTACTCTACCATTACTCGAGCATTAATAGACTAGTACCATACTGATACTTCAAACCTACTAGCATCAATCGATCAAGCCACACTCACAACCAGTCCCCACTGATAGGCTTTATACCTGCGCGACATCCAGATTTAAAAGGTGCTAATTACTGGTCCAAACTGTATCTCTTTATCAAGAAAAAATTGCGGAATATCGTCCAGGGAATTAATCAATTAAATCAACCATGAAATTTATGGCTTATAAAGACATGCTTCCTATTGGAAGTGGAATGATCCTCTTCGCTGCAGGATTCGGATTGGGTGCTGTTTACGGTAACTTACCTTATGATGTTGAAACCTTGTGGAGATACAAAGGCGACAGAACTGTGTTTGACGACTCTTTGAACCACTACTTGAAATGGGCAAATGCTCCTCCGTATGTGCATTACATCTTGCACTTTGTGTTCTTCATTGGTATTTTGGGATCTTTGATCAAGATCTACAAGCCTTCTGAAGATTCCAAGTACTTTGAATATGGTAGTTTGGGATTGGTGGTTTTACCTATTGTCATCTACTTGACCAACATGAGAACTGGAATCAATTCTTGTTTCTACAACAACTGGGGTGAAGTTCCTATGGAAACAGGCCTCAATGTCATTGCCGCCAGTCAATTCATGGTTGTGGTTTTGTTAGTTGGTGTAGTGGTGTTACAAGGTGGATTGTACTACGCTGAATGGTACGACAATCAATTGAAGATCGAATTCTACGAACAAAACCCTGACTACAAGGAAATCAATGGTCAACCAGTTAAAATCGATGATATCGAAGATGTTAAACCTGAAGCTGTCACCAGTGCCACTGAAGAAAAGTCTGTGGAAAAAGTTGAAAAGAAGAAAAAGAAGTCCAAAAAGGCTTAATTAATCTCATAGACAGTGTCACCTACTCACCTTGGTCGGGTCTTTTTTTTCGTCTCTGGCATAGTCTTAGGTTGTATTTATATACTTTAATCAATTCGCACAATTTGTCCAATAAAAAATTTGATATAGTAAAATCGATAAAATGGGTGTTACTGACAAAGTGTACGGGGAATACCCTGTCTACTTCAAACAACCAATAAGAGTATGTTAGAATCCACAAGAATTCACCCCTGCTAAGAGTTTTTATCTCGAACCGTTTACTAACTGTTTTAGTGGTTGCGTTATCATGCACACACCAAACCTCATTTCTTCTGGTCTGTAGCATTTGGTGTTGCAGGTCCAGTGTTGTTACTTGCCACTCCATTAAGAAGGAAATTGTATCCAGATCACGAACCAGTTCCACGTTCCTATCCTTTGCCCAATAGACCCAGAGACAAGAACTTGTCAGGATACGATGATTAAATAGCATAAATATATTTATTGAACCAGAAGACGTAGACATGGTATGAATATATGAGTTTAGAGACGAAAGGACTGGCAGATAACTCCATATGATAGCACAAGGATTGGATGTGTCACAAAGAATACTCTACTGCTCTGTATTCTCTTTGGGTATCAAAGACCAATACTCTTTTATCAAGTGGTTGTTGGAACTTTGGCCCACACACAACCCTTTCTCTCACAATATTTTTGACATTAAAAAAAGGGACTGTGTTCATCGAGCTTAAACATAGATGGAGGTCCAATTGGAGGTCCAGTTGGAGGATCGATACTTCTGTCTCTGCCCCAGCCTTTCAGCATAATGTCACTTGTAGCACTCATATCAAATAAGACACTACCATCTAAGTCAACATCATGATAACCGTCATCAATGTTCCCACTGAACGCAAAACTTGCATTACTTTTCAGTTGGAATATACAGTCAAACACACCAGAGTCGATGCCATCGAAATCGGCTTCTCTTCTGACTGATGGCTGTAGAAGTAGGATATTGTTATTGGTGATGGTGTAATTGTAGGATTGGTTAAGGGCTGAAATACATTCGATTATCCCCTGGACTTGTTCATGACTGAGAATGCTTGATAACACGAGTGTGAATAGTATGAAGTATTTGAATAACATTATGAGTTCTGAAGTGTTCTATGTCTTGGTTAAAGATGATTATCAGTGATATATCAGGGCCGCTGCTTCAGATTGTAATACGAGTGTCTAAGGGGTGTCAGATTTCTTGTTTTAATATTGGCTGCAAAATAATGTTTTAGTGACTCATGGAAACTAAGACTCATTTTCGGACCTATATTTATATGTAATTAAGCACATTTGGCAAAGTTATTATACCGTTGCACCATTTTCTTTGTCTTACGACTGTGTGGACGTGTTCCAACTATGACTCAAGCATTGGTTATGGTCAATCATGATATAACTTGTATAATTGGAAGATTGAGCAATTTCCAAGTCAAACGGCATACAGCAAGTGAAAACAAGTATTTCCAGTGATGCAACCGATGTGTTGCTTGTCCTGACTAGCTATTATATTAACCATCAATATCAATTACACAATACTGCATATAGACATAGTAAATGACAGGTTTTTTCTGTCAAGATCAGCCTGCGTGGCGTAATGGTTAGCGCATTTGACTTCTAATCAAAAGATTCCGGGTTCGAGTCCCGGCGTGGGTTCTCTTTGCGGATTTAGCTCAGTTGGGAGAGCGTCAGACTGAAGTAACACTTTAGTCCAGTTAATCTGAAGGTCCTGTGTTCGATCCACAGAATTCGCATTCTTTTTTGCTACTTTAACCGTCTACAACTACGAACTAGACTGTTCAGAGAAAGAAAAGGCCAAACCTTGTTTCTTGTCGTTCATGTATTCTCATATGAGCAACTGTCTATTTCTGCTCTGCTAAATCATCAATATGCTCTTTTATAAACTCTCTAACGTGTGCAAAACTCTTCAAGTGGTTGTTTAAACTGTCTTCGTTGACGATTAACCTGAAGTTGCACAAGAACAAAAATCCAACCTCTATCTTGCATAAATCTTTAGCACTCACACCACCTACGGTTGCGAATGTCTTTTGTTTCTGATAAATATCTTCTAATTCCTTGGTCAGGCATCTGATAGACGCAAGAATCAACCTGTATACATTACATGGAGTCAATTTGAACAAATTGTGCACGAAACACAATTTGAATATCAAAAATGCTGCATGAATGTAACAAGATACCGATATAGCTGAAGAATATGTCTTGATTCGCGTCAAGAAACTTTCTATAGTCAAATCTGGGGGCGTTACCAAGTCAAACACTTTTATCACATGTTCGCTTTGCACCTTGATCTTGGAATCTCGATAATAAGCAATCTCTGGCTTTATACTTTGAAAGTCTATGGCATAAGATGCTTCAAGATCTGTTGTTTGTAGTAACTCTTCTATACTTGGGGGTTCTTCCATATCGTCATTAGCATTGGTCTCATTGTCGCTATCATTCTCTCCCTCGAAGTTCACCTTTAAATCTAATGAATCAGGTGTCGATTCTTTAATTTGGTCATTGGTACGATCAATTGATGTGAATTCATCCACTTTGATGATCTTAGTTGGTGGCAGGTTGGGTGGAGTGGCTGATCGTACGATTCTGGCGTTCTGATTCTCTTCCCATTGTACCCCATTCTTTTTCAAAAACGATATCCGAAGCTTTTCAAACAACTCGGGACGTTCTTGAAGCTTCATAATATCTTCCAAAGTGTACAAAAGGATACATATCGCTTCACAAAGATGTAATTTGTTGACATCCTTTAAATCATCGTTTATGTCAAGTGCAAGATCATGGACGTTGACATCGCCTATTTCCTGCGGCTCATCCTTAAACGTTTCTTGAGGCTTTTTCAACGGTACATCCATACCTTCATTCATAGCTTCGTGTATGTGTTTCTCCTTTGGAACACTTGTTTTTTGATCTACTACAGCTTCGAGTGACTATTTCGCAGATATCAAAAACACCAACTTTAAAAAAGAAACTGGTCGCAAGAGGCTGCAACAGAGCTACCAAAATGTTACACAAAGCCAAAGATAAAAGAGCTTTTATTAAATTTATTTATCTATGTTGTCTTTTACCAAATGCATTATGATTGTCCTCACTGGAGGCCAATTGTCTTTTACCATTCTTAGAGAAGTATTCCTTCTTCTTTTCTCTCTGTCTGTCTTTCTTTTCCTCTTCCTTCTTGGCCAACTTCTTTAATCTTTCTTTGAATTTATCATCTTTTTTCTCTTTACGCTTAGAGTCTTTTTCCTTTCTTACTGTAGCTATTTTTTGCATCAAATCCCTAGCTTTCTTTTCTTCTCCTCCTAATACCACTGCTCTCTTACTCATGTAAGTTTTCTTCTTTTGTGGTTTCATTTCGTGGATTTGTGATTTGAAAGGTAATGATCCTTTGATGGATTTAGGCACTTTCAATGGGTTGAACTTTCTTTCGGTCCTCTCGATCTTCTTGTAAGCGGAATCTTCAAGCATAGGAGTATCAATATCTCTTTCTGCTCTAACTCTTCCTGTAAGTTTCATACCAGTCCATTGAGAATGGTTTCTTAAAAGCAAGGAAGTCACTGGATTATAGAACTCTTTGATCTTAACAGGGTACCATGTCTTCAAGAAGATTTTATCTGACATCAAGATCTTATCTTCGAACGTAGCTCTGTAGTGACCTTCAGGTTTAGATAATGCTCTTTTGATTTCACCTCTTATACCAGAAACTGTTCTAATGGAAGCTCCTTCGAATTTTGCTACTTCCAATGAATTGCTGAACATGTCTTTGATGAATGCAGTGTTACGGAAGATCTTGTATGGATGACCAACTAACTTAAGTTTCTTGACAATTTCGACGGTAGAGTTCAACTCTTCAATCACTCCTGTTGCTGCAATTCTGAATGAACCTGTAGTGCTTTCACCGTCAACAATGTTGAAACCAACGAAGGTGGTGTTTGGTGCCACAAGTGGACCATAGAATGAAGCAAAACAGTATGCATGTTCTGGTGTATACTTCAACATTCTATTACGAGTTCTGGAATCAGATGTGGTATAGATTGGAATTGTTTGAAATCTTCTCCAACCCAAAGATAGAATCAATGGATCTTGAGACTTCAAGATCTTCTTGTGCCAACGATGTTTTCTGATTCTGACGTTCATGACACCAAATCTGGACTCAGTAGCTAATAAACCACCAAGGACGATAGGATAGCTTGGATCCAAGTTGTTGACAAACTCACATGGAAGTTTTTCGAATACAATCTTGACGTATGATCCAGCCTTGTACCCTTCTACTCTCAATCTTGTAGCTTCATCCATGGATGCAAATTCAGCTTTGTTGATTTCCAATTGTTTGGCCATCTTGGCTTTTTGAACATCGTACCAAGTATCAGCTTCTGTAGCACCTTCTGGATCATCAGCTCCAAACTCTCTGTCTTCTTCAGCTTCGAATTGTAATTTCAATTTGGCTTTCTGTTCGGCATTGAGTTGTCTTTGTTCTTCGATAGTCAATTCAACAGGTGCTTCAGCTTTCTCTTCTTCGGCTTCGAAATCTGCGAAATCATCATTTCCAGTTTCACTGTCATCTTCGCTTTCATCTTTTCCATTAGCGACTTGAGTTTCTTCACCACCTTCTTCTAAGTCTTCGAAATCACCATACAATTCTTCTCCTTCTTCACCATCGTCGTTGGTTTCTTTGCCTTTCGCTTCATTTAACTTTGGAGCAGTAAGGAATCTTGATTTCAATGACTTGTAACCGTTTTCATATTCTTCATCACTATCATCAAGTCTGCTAGCGTCAAATTTTGCTTTTAATTCATCCAATGGTGGATACTTACTGGTGACATCTTCAACTTGTTTGACAGTCACAGCATCTCTCTTCTTGAAGAAATTATCTTCGTCGTCTTCAATGTCTTCACTGTCATCATCTTCTTCTTCATGCTGAGTCCATCTCTTGATCACAGTGGCTGGGTCCAAGTTAGGAAGATATAAGAGTTTGTTAATGTCCCATTTCCTTTGTACACTTCCTTGTAACTTCTTTGCTGCTCTAGTATAGTAATCATCTTCTTCTGAAGAGAGTTGAGAATCCTCAGCAACTTCAACCTCATTTTCGTTGTATCTGTTATCAAAGTCGAATTCAACCATTTTAGGTTGTCCTTCTCTATCCAGCATGTTATCATCATCTTCACCAGAGGAGTATCCTTCGAGGTCAGCATCATCAACTTCATTGACAGACTTACCGTAAACACGAGCTCTTCTCATAGATGTTCTACCAGTGTCATTAATTGGTTCTTCATCTTCACTATCTTCTTCAGCTTCATTAAGTTCATTGGATGCAGAGAACAATTTCAAGCCTGGTCCATCTTCAAACCTTTCTTGCATTGTCTGCTGAACTTCTTGCAAATCAGTAACTAATCTTTCACCTTCTCCCATTGTTTCGGACTTGGTAAAACTTTCTTTGTCACCTACATCAATGTATACGGCATCTTTGTCAACCAAAACACCTCCAACATCAGACATTGGAGCATATATGATCTTCTGTTTATCTTCCAATCTCTTACGTCTTCTTACAGTCTTAGCAACAGGTTCACCATTCTCAGCCATTTGTTTGGCCTTCTCTCTCTCCAATTCCTCTATTTTCTGTTCGAAATATGGAGTAGGACATGGATCTGGTAACTTCTCTACTGAATGCACATAATAGTCACCCACACCAGCTATATGAATGTGAGCATTTGATGAAGGTAATGGAGTTCCATGTAAATAACCGTAAATGGCCACTTTTCTATCACACTTAGGATGGTCCACGATTTCTTGTGGATGTGTTAAATCGGTAACTCTGTCTGCCAATAAATAAGGATGTTCGTTTCTCCATTTCAAGGGTCTGAACTTCAACACAGATATGAATCTTGTCAAGTTTAAAATTTCTCTATCGGGGTATCTTCCATTTAACACTCCAGATAAATAGAATAATTTGGCACCTTGATAAACTTCAGTCCAAAGTCTATGTTTCAACCTCTTCTTAGATTGTCTCAATGTGGATGGAGACTTGAATAAATCAAGATGTGTGGCAACACCTAGCACTCTAGGCATACCATGATGTTGTGCAATATTTAAGAATTCCATAGTTTCCATTTCCAATCCAAAATTCCCGTCAATAAGTAACAATACCAAATCAGCGATCTTAGCAGCGTCTACCATGGAGTTCAAATCATTGTTCACTTCAATAAATGTCAATCTTCTTCTTTTACCACTCACTACTGTTATAGGACCTTTCACTTCACTAAGTGATGTCTTTGCCAATCTTTTCACCAACGATTTGATCAAAGTGGTTTTACCAGTACCTGGAGGTCCCACTACAGCCACTATGACTGGCGGAGGGTCATCTTCTGGTGTTCTGTCAACCATAGGCACCTGAAGCTTTCTCTCTTTCACTTCTACACTTCTAGCAGCCATTCTTTGAAGCTTACCAGGAGCACTCACGGCGAACGCTTTGGCATTCAGCCCATTCATATGCAATTTCTTCTTGGCCGTGTTCCTCTTGGAAGAGGTCCTGTGGGCCTTGTTGGACTGTTGGGTGGAGTCCATTGTGAATAATCAAATTAGAAAAATCAATCTCTTCTCATCAGTTTTTACCTCTTCTCAAAAAAATCTCTGCAGCCCATTAAGTCACGTGACCAAAATCGTATATTTGTGCATATCTATGGCCGCAAAAATGTACAATGCACCTTCTGAAGCTTGCGTTGGCATTGGTTTTGTTGGTGCTTGTAGAAGCAAAGGATAAAGTCTGCGGTTCGAATTTGATCCTGTTCTCTGGGTTCAAAGTCATACGGCAGTACAAGCTATCACTTTCGGGGTTAAAACCTGCTTCACAGCAGTTTATCACTTTAGTTCATTGCAATCACGGCAAAGCAGACTATCAAAAAGTGGTGAAAGTGGATTCAATTACACAAATAGACTGGGAAAAGACCTTTTGTGTACATAAGCCTCGGTTCGTATCCGAATCACCTGGTGTAGGTGATGATTCTGTGCAAAGTTTAGTGTCTAAACAAATGGCTGCAAATGCGACTACACAGACTATTGGAGGAACCAGTCCGTTCAGAGCTTATGCCAGAAACAAACTAGACAAAGTTCTAGAATGGTTGACCAGCAAAAGTGGACTCGTGGAGTATACTGGTAAAAGCAAGAACAAACACATCGAAGATATAAAAAGTGCTACTGTTGAAGCTTCTATGGAATGGGAATCCAGAAACCTAGTCTGTTACAAACTAGCACGAAGAAAGAAGTACGCTAAGCGAGATATAAGCTTCTATGTACCTACCACCTTTGTGGGAGGATTTTTTGAGTGTGATGTGTCTCCTGATAGGAAAGCTGAATTGTATAAAACCTTCAAGCTACAAGACACTATCAAATCATTTCTGTTCGGATGTGAAGCCAAATCGTCCAAACCATTGCTTCCGTTAGTGGCTGACTATTGTTCCAACCAGTGGTGGGATATAAGCAAGAATATCTTCAGTCTTTCAGCCATGCAGAATATTCCTTATCTAACAACACCTGATAACCTAAATATTCGGTTTGGTGTAAGCAACACTCCAGAGTTGGCTGAAGACACTTGGGCTGCAAAGATCAGAGTGAACGAAGACTATGATTTCACCGAGTTTGATTCCCATATTCTATCTCAAGCAATGGCTTCTGCGTCTGATCTTATTTATAAACTTTTGAAGCCTATTGATTGGGGGACAATTTTCAAAGAGAACGTTGATTTCCAGGTACCAGGAAAACCACTCACAGAGAACGATTTTGTAATTGACACAGTCAAGAAGTTTTCTACAGATCAGAAACTAGGTCTACTTATGAGTATCAAACCTTCGAAATACTTTAATATTCTTGAAATTTTACAACAGAAATGGGATCACTTGGTTGCAGAGATAGAATAACCGAAAACGTTTTATTCACATTATAAACCAAGGAAGCAAACGGGTTTGACAAAACCATAAACGCATTTTTACTAATATACACACAGTCAAAGCTGTAAGGATTACACCACATGATTTCTGTCAGTTGGTTGATTCATAAACTCTGAAAGGTTTGATTCATTTCTGTTGTGAGAAGAAATATTTGGTTCTGGATGCAAATTGAAGCTATCTTCATGCATCATGGTATCACTGAGTCTAGTCAAGTTACCCTCTTCACTTGGAACAGTTTTCTTCTTTTTAGACAACGATCTCTTTATACTTCTTAATCTAGATCCGAAGGAGGTCTTTCCTGTATCCTCCACAGAATCGGAACTGGTGTGTTGTTCTCTTTCAGTGAAATCAAGGTCACTAGACTTTTCAGGACCTAAATCTGGTGTGAACATATCCTTAGTTGAACCGTGTGCAGAATTGTTACCGAGCTTGTACATTTCTTCTTCCCAGTTGGTGTTGTGATCTTGAGCAGCCACTCCCAAAGCGAACAATTCGTTATTAACACCTTCGGATTTCTCATTGAAGTGGTCTTTACGTTTGACAGAAGACATTCTTTGGAATGAAGTTCTGTCATCCTTGGCTGGAGCAAATCTAGCATCTGGGTTCTTGGAGATAACACTCAATACACTGAACACAATGACAAAGATCAACAAGATCAATGAGAATGCTGCGTTCAAAATGAAGAAAACCCAGGCCATAATAGAAGCAACTGGTGCTGCTTGACCAAATAAGTCGGAGAAGAACAAGAACAAGAACGAGTTGACAGTAGTCACAATGGACATACAGTAGTTGATGATGTTGGTTGGTTTGTTCAAGTATGGGGATTGGGTGAACAAGAAGATGGTGTAAGCCAAGTCAAGGACAAAGACCACCACTACTGAAACCTTACCAGCTGGTTGGCACAATGCAATGAATATGCATTTGAAGAAGTTGTAAGCCACTAACACAGCACCGAACCAATACTTGGAAGCATTGAACATGGTGTAACAGAAACCATATTTGTTCAAAATGTTACTGTCACCATACAATAAAGCAGCAGGGTTATTGAATTGTTTGGTGGATTTCCTTCCAATCAATAAGGTTCTGTATAAAGACCAGCAAATTACACCCAAGGCTAATATTAAGAATAACACAGCTAATACAATAACAGCAGGAGAATCGTTTTGGGTGAATTCCCAAATGGACAAAATCACCAATTGAGTGAATCCAATGTAAATGTATCTTAATAAAGAACCTTTGATGATGCCTCCAAAAGATTTTCTAAAGTGATTAAAGCTATTTGGATTCAACTTTTTGGTAAAAATTAACAAATCGATAATTTGCTTAATAACAACTAGAATGAACAACAATAAGTAAGCAATAATCACAAAGAATGTGAAACCAGTTACCACAATCGATGTGGGTTCGATATGACTGTTGAAACCAATTCTTTTGATACCTCTTAAAACGATCAAGTTGAAATTAGATTTAAGACTGTAGTCAAGAGATCTGTTGGCAAATCTGTGAAGGTTATCAAGGTAGTCATAAGCTCTTTGCACTAAAATTTGTTTGGTTGTGCCCTTGAAGTATAAGGATGGCGTACCACCAGTACTTTGAACATACCATCTGAAGATATCCTGCATAAAAGTGACTCTAATCAAACCCATAGACCAAGCCAAATTTTCAGCCCAAGCAGAAGCAATTGGAGGTAATCTTTCCACACTTTGCATACAAACAACCACAACAGATTGGAAATATAAAAACAAGGACACAGCATTAGCCGAAACGTGGGAAGCAGCGTTGGAGTTACCAAAAGTGGACAAAACGGCAGCCAATAATAAACCAAGACCTGCAATAACCGCAGTAGCCCATTTAGCACCAGTTTGACTGACAGTCTTTCCGTTCGAGAAAGATGATTGTAAGCAACTGAGAACTTCTTCAGTATCTCTATTTCTGATCAAAACCCTAACCACAGCATCGATATCAGGAACCTGGTAAGCAATACCAGGAAGACGGTCAGCAGTGCTTTGACTGATATATTGAATACTATCGATTTGTAAGGATCCTGGGTACAAAGGACAAAATTGTTTCCAACCCAAAGAACACAAATCGATATCTTGTTCGATAATATTGAAACCATAGGCATAAACAACCACATGAGCAGTGACATAACCACTAAGTTCGGTGGTCAAGTCGATGTTATATCTCAAAGAAAGACTATCAGGATCAAAAGTAACATTGAAATAAGAAGGAGAAATCAATGAGTCGTCCGAACAGGTGACCAAGGACGTAGCCATCAAAGACCTTCTTCCATAAACGGAAGCTATGAAAAGGAACAAGGAAATAACAAAGTTCATGCTAGCAAAACTAAAGCGACAGACAACTAGCACAGGAAAATCACTTCTGTTGTGTTATTTTTCAAGGGATTCCAGATGCACGGCTCGAAAACTATTTGAAAGAAATCGGACCAAAAGGAAAACTAAACGTCTAGTTTACAGAACAACTAACAGAACGTCGATGAAAGTAGAAGTTGCTCAGACACAACAAATGTAAGCGATAGATATCAATAAGTAGAAACCTAAAATTAGATTAAAAAATTTTCTGATTTGATTTTAGAGGGAGAAGATTTCGCGGCCAAAACCCGACCCTGGAGCGAAATTACGACGAGAAAAAGAACATTTTTTACGTCCACTTGCTACCAGTTTCTGCCGCAGTAAAATGAGAGGCTGTGGAAATGGAAGCCAAGGACGGTGTTAAAGGCCAAGAGGTTGGAGGGCTGGTATTTGGGGTTTGTTTGTGTTTGTGTTTCTTGCTGTCCTTGACAATGTTACAAACCCAATCCCATGTGTGTTTGTGTTGTTATGTATCGCCAATCTGTTGTTTATGTTATGTTGATGTAACGAATTGCTTACATAAGAGCTTATGTAATCGATCGGGTTTACAGTGGCTCGTTTTATTGTCGTCTCCACCACCTGAGAGAGGCGATATGGGACGGATATAACGGGTCTAGAGTGGTCCAACCGTATGTGATAGCGGTGCTTGGACTATGGATGAAGTACTTGTCTGTTGTTTGAATTAGAGCTGTGCGTTACTTTTAAAGAGTGTTTTTTGTTAAATTCGTGTTTATTGACGTGGTGGGCTCGTGCGGCGTGGTTTGGAACGCGTCAAGTGCCAAACAAACAAACGTATCCTGCACTAAATATGGTATTCGATCAATCTGGTAGGCTCTCTTATGAGATCCGTGTCCCACACAATGTTGATGACGTCCCAGAACTCATTGGCGTAAAATAATCTAATTCCGTACTTGTTGTAGAAGTACTTTTCTGGCTCATTGTTTTCAAAGTTATATTTCCTCTCGTTATCGATGAGCAACTCGTTCAACTTGGTATCGTCATTGATACCTTTGATGTACTCTTCAATAATATCACTTCTATTTTCTCTTGGGCAGATAACTCTCTTGATACCACTCATGTGTGCACCAAGAATCTTTTCTTTCAATCCTCCAATTGGTAACACCATTCCTCTCAATGTGATTTCTCCTGTCATGGCAATATCCTTGGGGATAGGTTTGTCCAAGATCAAAGATAAGAACAGTAATGCCATGGTGATACCAGCAGATGGTCCGTCTTTGGAAATCGATCCCATAGGTACATGTAAATGAATCTCAAGGTTCTTGTATCTCTCAATTAACTGCTCTGTTTCATTGGGTGAAAGCTTCAATAAGTTATTGTACAAGATCAGCTTGATGAATACCAAACCAATTTTGGCACTTTCCATGAGCACTTCTCCAAGTCTACCAGTCATGTTCAATGATCCTCCTTTGTCGTTAAGGAATCCAATACTTTCGAATGTCAAAACACTACCACTTCCTTCTCCATTATAAGATAATCCATTGACTATACCACATTGGCTTGGTGTTTCGTAGATCTCAAGTGACATGTCTGGGAATGGCACACCGAGAAATTTGGGGAGATCAAACTCTTCAATTTTAGCCTTATAGATCTCTGGGCCCGTTAAAGATCTTGAAAACTCAACAGCTTTGTGTCTACAAATGCTTCCAAGTTGTCTCTCAAGGTTTCTCACACCAGCTTCCCTCGTATAGTTATTGATCACCTTCGTCAAGACATCATCACTGATATCGATAAGTGAATCTTCTGGGAGACCATTTCTCTTGATTTGTCTGGGTAACAAGTACTTTCTGCCAATGACTAATTTCTCGTGGTAATCATAAGCTGTCAATTCGATCATTTCCAATCTGTCTAACAATGGTCTTGATAAGTTATGAGGCTCATTGGCAGTACAGATGAATATAACTTGAGACAAGTCAATAGGGAATCCTAAGTAGTGATCAGTAAAAGATGTGTTCTGTTCTGGATCCAAAACTTCCAACAATGCTGCTGATGGGTCACCGTTGAATTTGTTCCCAGAGCTGTTACCTCCACCTACAACTTTATCAATTTCATCCAACAAGATGACTGGGTTCATGGATCTAGCTTTTCTAAGACTCTGAACAATAACCCCAGGCATAGCACCAACATAAGTTCTTCTATGACCTCTGATTTC
Organism: Yamadazyma dushanensis; assembly: GCA_030571835.1. NCBI lineage: Eukaryota > Fungi > Ascomycota > Pichiomycetes > Serinales > Debaryomycetaceae > Yamadazyma > Yamadazyma dushanensis. The sequence goes on along the minus strand of JAJLYZ010000007.1, from coordinate 262,569 downwards.
AGATTCATCTTTGATACCACCTAAACTGATCCTTTGAAAGTTACGACCTAAACTTGAAGCAATAGATTTGGCCAAAGATGTCTTACCAATCCCTGGTGGACCAGCCAACATGATAATAGGGGACTTGTTGTTCTTACTCACAAGCAAATTCTTATCATTCAAATCCTTTTCAAGAGATAACTGCTTGGATTTTTCGTTTTGTCTTTTAGCTTCTTCGTGTGCCTTGTGAGTTTCATCACTGTTTTCGATCATTATTGTTTGATCATTACTTTGACCTACAGCTTTGACATCTTCTTCCTTCTTGTAATTCAACTTGTCGAACTCTTTAGCAGCACTCAGTCCCAACAACTTCAAAACAACCAAATATTGTATCAATCTTCTCTTGACGTTCTCCAATCCGTAATGGTCACGATCCAATTGTTTTCTTGCAGCTACAATGTCAATGTCTTCATTCGATTGGAACTTAGACACAAATTTGTCCCAAGGCAAATCAGCAACCACATCAAGATAGTTTCTAAGGACATGGAAATCAGCATTTCCAGGACTAGATGACTTGATTCTCTTGTAGTCTTTGGTAATGAGACGTTTGGAATCTGCAGTCAAGCTGGAAATGTGAGGCAATTTATTCTTGATGAAGTTTGTGATTGCAGCCAAATCATCATCCTCTTCATCACCCTCTTCATGAGAATAGCCAAGGTTAGCAGGACTTCTCTTCCTGACCAACTGTTTTTTATCGTTAGAATTGCCTTTTTGGCTCATACCTTCAAGTACAAGTCTGATAGATTTCAACTGATTGGCAACCACAGTGGCTTTTTGAATATTTGTAGCTTCATTATAAAACCAATGGTTAATGAACTCGTTGTTATTGAATAAATTATTCAAAACTTCAATTAATCCATCAATCATAGTATTGATTTCACCAAGACGGTCCGTGATATCGAATTTACTCAATAATCTTAACTTCTGATGATTTGGGAATGGAATAATTGCACCAGTTAAGTCCACCAATCTCAAAAACGTCACCGTATCGAACTTCTTATCGTTGAAACTCAGATAAAGCTTCTGCAACGACTGATAAGCCTTGTTGAAGTCTTTTGCACCAGATAACTGCAAAAACAACGAATTAGCTAAAGGATTCAATGTCAAAAGATCCTTATCGGTTTCAGTTTTTGATTTGAGCAACGCTTGTCTATAGTCGACAATAAACTTATCAATAGCACGGAACAAGTCGGCCGCATTCCTTGAAAGAATCTTATAACTCTTAAGTTGATGGTCCACAGTCAAACTTGAATCGAGCTTAATAACACTCTCATTCTTTTTACTAGTTGAATTCAACACCTTACCCCTAGCAAGAGCTTGTAACGTTAACCTCACAGTGTTTGTGTCATCGGTGATACCGACGATTCTTGTAACTGTCACAACATCGTTATTAAGTACCTGGTCATCCGGGGACTTGATTTTAGCTAAGTTGGGAATAATCGCCAACACCAACCAGTCAAACTCTTTCAAATCACCGTTTCCACGCTCTTTCCGAACGAAATCTTTGATACTCTCAATGCTCTTGTCACTTATGTAGTCATCCTTATCGAATTCATATTCATTCAATAATGTCTTGATTAATGAGACATCTGACACCTTTGACTTATACCGAGACAATAACGCAGCCGCTTTGAACCGAGAAAACGTCACGTTATATATGATTCCTGGGAGCAACACCAAGTTGGAATCCAACTTATATGTTGGTAGAGTAGTCATTGAAGTGGCAAATAGATACAATCAAAGATGAATAAATTCTGTGGGGGAAATCCGAGGAAATCGAGAGCATTCATGTGAGGATACCATTTCCGTTTTGGGATGCGTCATATGATTTTATTTGCAACTATTGATGAAGGGTTTTAGAGAGAGGGTAAGGTAGGGGAGGGAATGGTGATGGAAGTGGTGGAAAGACAGGTGTATGTTTGAGGTGTCTAAGAGTGTATGGGGTTCTGAGAGTGTTCAGTTGGTGTCTGGATGGATATGCAGTGGATCTGTTGAAGTCTGTTTGGTATCAATCTTTCATTTAGTTTGAAACACCACAAACTCAAGCCGGGGATAAATAGTTGACCGTTCAGGCTCCGAAAACAATCTCTTAGTATCCTGTTATTTGAATTGACGAGCTGTTAATGTTGTGTATCTGCTCTGTTGATTGGCTGCAAATTGCGGATCTACCGATAACCTTATTCCTAGGGCTAAAGAAACTTTCGGAATAAGAGCTCCAGGGGTATATTTAGCCGGAAGGTGAGACGCCTATGGTGTATGTTTAACCTATGTACAAGCACTACTTCAAAGCATCCTTCAAACTGATTTCACCGGAACCTCTAGCCAATGGCTTGGGTTGATCAGGACTCTTCTTCCATCCAATCATAAATATAACACTGAAAGTGATTGGCAAAGTGACATTACCTTGTGCATCCTTTTCTCCGTGTAAAGTCTTGTATATCTCGTTGGCTGCCAACAAAACATCTCTGTCCATATAATTGGCTCTACTCAACACTGCGTTTTGTTCACCCATCAACTGAAGATCGTTACAGATCGAAACGATATCTGGGAACCCTCCTACCACGATATCTTCGGTATCTATAGTCAAAAGATTGAACCCTGCTCTGTTCAAAAGCGATCCCACGTCGTTAAGTTGAACAAGAGGGCTCACTCTAGGAGATAACCCACCTTTCCTTTCCAATTCAGCTAATTGCAATGAAGTTCTCAACTCGTACAATGTATCACCTCCAAACAATGTACCCAAAAACAACCCATCAGGCTTCAACACCTTATTGATGTTGGCCAAAGTTCCTGGTAAATCATTAATCCAATGCAACGACAAGTTCGACACCACAGCATCAAACGAGTCAGGTTTCAACACTGGGTGCTCAAACTTCTCTTCGTCACCCACCACACGGTCAATTTTCCCTTTGAACTCGTTCCAGTATGGCTCGTTGATGTCTCTGTTTAGTATTCCTTCCGATGAATCAAACATTGTGTAGTTGGTAATCCTATTTTTGATGGACAATTTATCGATATTCAACTGCTCGAGTTGTTTAATCACTTCTTCTGGGGCTCCCTCTGGTATCTTTGTAGGAATGCATAATCCTTTAAGTAAGTTACCACCATTTGAACCGAAGTCTAGCGTGTTACCGAGATCTCTTGTAATAAATGCTAATCTTTCGATGGTTTTATGAGCAACCTCATCTCTTAAATATTCAACCTTTTTGGTCTCATCGGGATTGATCCGAGGAAATCTATTCCTTTGAACCAACTTGGCAGCTCTGTCAAACACATTGAACTGCTGGTTGGGAGCATTTGTGGCCAATAACCGTTTGAATGTCGTCATAGCGGTTTTACTTTTTAATTTTTCACTGTCTCAAAAATGGCTGCAAGAAAAGTCGATAACAAACAGAGGTAAAAGAGATAAAATACAAGTACAAGGTCGATTAACGTCGATTAACGTTGCTGAGGCTTGAAGAACTCGTTTCTTTTCTTAACTAATACACTTTCACTAATACACTGTTTCCACTAATACATTTTACTCTATGGTTCCATTTCCACTGAAGCTTTGGCATCAGAATCGTCAAGGAGATTCTTATTCATTCTTGTCAAAGCTTGTTTTTCGTTGGCAGCTTCAATATCATTGAACACTTGATCCATTTCTTCCAATGGTCTACCCTTTGTTTCAGGGATAATGAACCAGGTGAAAAAGAAGGCAATCAATGCAAAGGCTGCGAAAAAGATATAGGTGCCCCATTTCATTGTGTCTAACATTCTTGGGGTGACTAAACCGATGATGAAGTTACTCATCCATGTAGAAGACGTGGTGATTGAAACAGCTTTAGCCCTGATACCAACTGGGAAAATTTCTGAAGGTAAAACCCAACCAATTGGAGCCCAAGAATACGAAAAGTTCACATCGTAGATGAAAATGAAAGCAATAGCAGTTCTACTTGCAGTCACATGATCACCCAAGCCGTCACCGTATCTTCCCAAGATAGCACCAACAATCACTAGAGACATAAAAGTACCAGCAGCACCACACATCAATAAAGGTTTTCTGCCAACTCTGTCGATCAAGAAGATAGCTGGAATGGTGGACAAGGTATTAACAATACCATAAAGACCCGTGCCTAACAAGGAGGTGGTATTTTCACCAATTTTAAGCATTGAAAAGATAGTTGGAGCGTAGTAGATTATAGCATTACAACCGATGAACTGTTGAAAGAACATCACTGCACTTCCAATAAACACTCTCTTGAAATGACTTTTAGTAGTCAACAAATCCTTGTACTTTAACCAAGCAGAAGCATCGTCAGTTCCGAACTTTCTGATAGAATAGTCCTTCTCAAAGATGACTTCAGCTCTCATTTCAGAGAACTCATGTTCGATTTCAGTAATATCATCTTTTCTCCTAAGGTACTTCAAAGTCTCCCAAGCCTCTTCCTCTCTTCCCTTGGACAACAACCATCTTGGAGATCTGGGTAAAAAAGCCATTCCAATACCCAAGATCAAAGCTGGTAAGATCTGGATACCCAAAGGGATTCTCCAAGAGGCCGAGGACTGTCCATCACAACCTCCAGCTGGAACATCGTTGTATGGGTTGAAAGTATCATAAGTTGGGTTTCTGACACAGCTGGTTCCACCAATGTAATTAGTACCGTATCCGATCCAGTACGACACCAAGATACCAATAGTGATCATCAACTGTTGACACACCACAAGAGATCCTCTGTTTTGAGCAGGCACTAACTCACTCAATAAGATAGGAACAGTGGTAGTTAAAGAACCCACCCCCAAACCACCAACACCTCTACCAGCAAACAACATAGCATCGTTCTTACCAGCACATTGGAAAGCAGCACCAATGACAAACACTACACAAGCAGCCATGATGGTGTCTCTTCTACCGTATTTCTCGATGAAAGGAGAGTTGAGAAGAGAACCAAACCAAGCACAAAGCAAAAAAGTCGAGATACACCAGCCCTTGTAGTCTGGGTCCATGTAAACTCTTGGGAAAGAAGCACCAAATGACTCCATTGTCAACAACGAACTCATGACACCTTGATCAAACCCAAATAAGAAACCTCCAATGCATGCAAAGGATACAATGCCAAAGACCAAAGGGTCTGCTGTTACATACTGAATGAAATTTCTACTAGAACTCATTCTTGATTCACGACTAACTTTTAAGAAATCGTCCGGGTTTTATAGTCGTTGGAGTCTTGTTCCAGTTGGGTACCCCAGATTCTCTATTTTGAGCCCTGTCCCGTGACGGCGGGGGAAAATCGTACATGGACGGCTTGTAGCAACAACACCTGGTGGTGTCAGGAACAACCAAGGCCGAAATCGCCAAAAGGGGAATAGTATACCGATGTGTAGATCGCTTCCACCTGTTTAACATGGATGTCGTGTGAATGTCGCCTTTATTGGGTGGTTTCGGTGTATGATAATTTCTAATTTGACACATAATCGAGCGTAATTGATTCTCTAAATGGGTCAGAGGTGGCTAGCTAATAAATCTTATAAGCCATTCTGACTTTACAGCAACCATCGTTTAGTTTAACACAGTGAAGAGAGAGCCCGAGTGTAAATCTGATGGTAAACCTATTTTCAAGTAAGAACAACACGATACAATCTTAACAAAACCAGCTAAGACACCAAGAAAGGGGCATTTGTAACAGCAAACAAACCCTAAGAGTAGCCCTTGGCGACATTCTGTTAACACAGATGCCAAGAGCCTATTGTTCTCCGAGAAGTTATTCCGCAAAGTTAATCCGGAGGCATTGTGGGGAATGCCAATCACTCCACACCAACAATGGCGAGATCGACCCGAAATGACAACTGCTGGAGTGTAGTTCTCCGATATCGCGTAACTGCAACATTTGCTACTGTTACGAACTCCTTTAACGTTGATTTTTCACAACACGTTAAAATCCCCCCAACTTCCATAACATTTTCCTGTTAATGACAGTAGTGAAATATTACTCCACTGAAATCGACAAACTCGGCGACAGGTTGTTGCAGTTATTGCCAAAGTTCGATGGCAAAAGCAGAATCATCGTTTCTGTGGCAGGGATACCTGGTTCAGGTAAATCAACCTTTACTTCTGAAGTAATGGAGTATCTAAGTGATAAAACTGACGAGGTAGTGTTATTGCCACAGGACGGATTCCATCTCTATAGAGCAGAACTTACGAAAATGGAAAACCCTCAATTCTTGGTTGCCCGTAGAGGGGCTCCATTTACGTTTAATACCGAGAAATTTCTGTGCTTGTTACACAAGGCTAAATATGATTTACAGCAAGATGTCCTTGCACCTGACTTCAGTCACGAATTGAAAGACCCCCAAGAGAACTCCATCAGGATAAAACCGAGACACAAACTCGTGATCTTGGAAGGAAACTATGTAAATTTGGGTACAGGTAACTGGCAACAGATCAGTGAGATGGCTGATGAAAGATGGATGATTGAATGCGATTTTGCAACCGTTAGAGAAAGGATCATTAAACGCCACATACAAGCAGGTATTTGCTCAACAACACAGGAAGCAGCCAAGCGAGCTGATAACAACGACTTGGTTAATGCAAGATTCATTATAGAGAACTCTTTAACCCCGGATGTCGTGATCGAGAATTAACCTCATATGTAACATAATAAGACATTTTTCTTGCGACAATTTTTTTTCTTCTCATTTAAAATGGAGCCTCTAAGGAGGACCAACAGTGGGGCTCAGGCCTGTGATTCATGTCGTTTGAGAAAGATGAAGTGCTCTAAGGACTATCCTACTTGTAGAAAGTGCCAGGAACATGGATGGAAATGTGTGTATTCTCCAAAAGCTGTGCGGTCTCCTTTAACTCGTGCTCATCTTACAAATGTGGAGAACAAAGTAACTACTTTAGAAAGGATCTTAAAGCGGATGTTACCCGATGATGTCGAAGTTCAAGAACTTATTAGAATGGAAGAAGATGCCTCGAAAAGTGAAGACAACTTGAACCAGCAATTTTTCACCCAGGTGAATCTCACTCCGAAGGATCTCAGTAGTCATCCGGTGACATTGAAGTCTATTAATGATTTGAGTGAAAAAATCGCTAAGCATGAACCAAAGAAGCCCAAGAGTATGGAATTCCAGCCAGAAGATTATTTGGTTAATATCAAAAATAGCGATTTGAACTACTATGATGAAAGAGATGAGGCTAATAGTAATTTGGAGAATGTGTATGATTCAAGTATTGATGGGATGGCTGCTTTGTCTAACGATACAGGTTTGAGATTTGATATAAATAACTCTAATGGCTACTTTGGAATCAATTCCTCAAACGGTCTTTTGAAATTTTTACAGTTAAAATCTGAGAGAAATGGTAATAGTATCATAGAGTTGAATTTGAATGATGGCTTGGAAGGTGAGGACTTTGATTCGGATTATGATAGTGGATACGTGTTGGACAATGAGATTAATGATATATGGCGATCTTTAGACTCGGGAAAACTCGAGGATTTGTTGGATAGCCTAGAGTTCCAACTGATAATGGTGAATAATTTCTTCATTGAATACTACCAAGTTTATCCGATCATCAATAAGAAACGGTTCTTTAAGAATTACAACAAGTATAAAGGGTATGTGAATTTGGAAGATAATAAGATGATCTCTTTCATGATATTGTTGTATACAATTCTAGCCATTGGTGTATGGTGTAAGTTTGGTGAAAAGTCGAAGATTCACACATACTACTACCAAAAAGTCAAAGACTACACTTCAAAAATCAATCTTTTCGAGTATAGTGACACCAACATCCTAGATAGTTTGGTACTATTGAGCAATTACGTGCAAAAAACCAACAAGCCAAACACTGGTTGGAGTTATTTGGGTTTGGCTACAAGAATAGCAACAAGTTTGGGGCTCCATAAAGAGGTGAAGACAGGTAAGCAATTGGCAGATAACGCTGAGTTGTTTGAAGATTTGGAGATACGAAAACGTCAATGGTGGGGGATGTATTTCTTTGATGTGGGGACAACCTTGACTTTCGGTAGACCATTGACAATACCCCCACTAAGCACTATTGATTTGGAACCTGTATCCAATATCGATGACAATTTGTTGAGTTTAGGACTTCCAATTGACCAGATCAAAGTAACCTATCCAACGATTTATACCACACTCATTTACGAATCCGAGTTGACTAAAATCTCCACAAGAATCTACAACTACAATTCCACTATACTTCATTTGAAAAACGACAAGTCAAAAATGATTGGTCTTTTGGATATGAACGATCTCCTAATGACATTTGTTCAAAGCCTTCCTTCGTTCTATAATGAAAATGAGTTGGTTGCAAAAACTGCTTTTCTTGAACAAAGACCATACAACGAGACTGAAGTGCCGAAGTGGTTCACACTATCAAGACTCAGGCTCATTGCAAGATACAAAAACATCCAGATTCTTATATTCAGATACATTTTATGGGAAACTGAAGACAAGAACAGAGATGTCACCCATCATGGATTGGTGAGAAAGTGTAAACATATATGCTTCGATGCTTCCATCAGGACAGTGATGAACGTCGACAGTTTTGTCAACACCAATTCCTTGGATTACTTGAATTCCTGGTACGCCACATACTTCTTGTTCCAAGCCATCTTAATACCCATTCTCAGAATAGTCATCGATCAGAACTTGAAAGAGAATCCAGATGATGAGCTTTTCAAGTACATTGAGATAGCCAAATCAGCGTTTGAAAAACTCAAAATGTATAACAAACTAGCAGGAAAGTTCATCAGACTCATCAATATCATTCTTTATGGCAAAGAGCAATATCCTAAGACATGGAATGATTTGGGTAAGAATACCTTTGACATGTTCACCAACCTTGACGACATTTTCGACTCGAATCTTTTTCCTCCTGTATAATTTAACGACATTCCGACTGCGATTTTTCACCTCTTCTACTACAACTTCCTAAAGCATTCCTGTCAAATGTTACGAATCACAAGGTATTTGAGTTCCACAAAACGACTACCGACTCATCTTGAGGTTATCCTTCAAAATCTTCATTCCAAAGATTATCAAGCGGTCATTGGAGACTTAAAATCCTCCACATTGAACCCAGCTGCCTATAATACCATTTTAAAGCATTGCATCGAAAAAAGACATCCTCTGTCAATAATTCTACAAATAGGAAAGGAGTCATATTACAAGAGTCGAAACTCTATTCACCGGACGTTGTTATCGCTCAGATACTCTTCAGATTTGGAAGTTTTGGCTGGTATTAAAGAGTTCTGGGATAAAACAGTTCAAGATCAAGAAAAGGACGCCAGAACCACTGCCGCTTATTATTCAGTGTTTGTGCACAGTTACATCTTTCTTAAACAACCTGAACTAGCCACTGACATATATCTCAGAGCCCATAAAGTGCTAAAAGAAAAGTTTCAAGGTGAAGTGTTTTCTCAATTATTACCGACCACAGAATTATTCAATTATCTAGTCAAAAGTGCACAAACTGAAGGACTAGAGAGATGCTTGAAGCAAATCCACAATGAGCTTTCTAAAGAGTCAGTCACTCAATTGGAAGAGTTTGGTCCATCATTATGGAACGATGCTTTAACACTAGCATTAAGAGAATGTGATTATAGTCTTACCAAGACAGTTTTTGATCTTTATCTAATGGACAATGTGGAAACGAGTATGTTTGTCAATAATGAGCAAATACTCTTCGATGAAAGCTTGTCGCCAGAATTCAAGACCAGCGAGGCTCAGGTATTCGAAATGTTACGAATTCTTGCAGCCAATGGAGATATACCCAGATGCGTGGCTATCATAGAGATGTTCTATGTGCAAAGAGTGATGTCTGGGTTAAAAGGTCTCGATAAAGAGATGTGTATTGTTACCATAGAGGCATATTGTAGGAATCACGAATCTACAATGGAGAGAGTGTTGGACGTCATTGGAGGCTTTGTTAATAGAGTGGACTCACATCTCTCATACAAAGATATCTCTCAGTTCATGTCTGGAAAATTCATCAACACAGCAGAAACTGCAGAAGTTACAGGTAACATTCTTGCACACATGGATACACTCATATCCTTCACCAATCTGCATATTCAGTACATTCAAAGTCATGACCTCCCACCAAAAACTATCAATATTTTCTTGAACAGCTTGTTGAATCATGTAAATATTCATCAAAACTTTTCTGCCATTGTCAGAGTCCTCACAGAGCTCGAAAAGTACAACAAGACCTTTAGGAATGAATGGCTCGACGGTGATCTGATGAATATCATCTTGAATTGCATGTCGAATTCCAGTGCTGCAAAGTTGTGTTCATTACAATTGTTCAAGTACTTGAAAAGCGAGTCTACATTGACTCAAACACAATACCACTACTTCATCAAATCCATATTACGAGGAAACTTCCATTCCCAGCTTCAATACTACTTGCATTACTACTTCCAAGACTACGATCGCTTGGATCCAAGATTAGAAGAACTTCTTCGTGATCTTCCGCATACCACATCCTCACAAGAACCCACTATTGATGATTCAACTGCAGAGGCTGTGGTGACATCAGATAGAGAGCAACGACTCGTTGCTAGAGCATACAATTACGACTATGATGTGAGGGATGCTGGATATATTACATACTTATTTTCATAAAGTCAATCAAAAGTTCAATCCTTCGAGAATGCTTCTCTTAGCTTCTTTGTCCAAAAAGTCTTTTCCAGACTCCATAAAAGAATTGGAGAAACTCGAAGAGAAACTGGAGTTGAAAGTGGATCCCAACATAGTGGAGTCCACCGCCATTCTCATTATGTTATCTGCATGGCAAGCAAGATGATCGTAATCGGATTCATCAGCTTCTTCGTTATAGTCATTATGAATAGAAATGTCCTTGATGATCAAAGCTTGGTCCATCTTGAGTAGTCTTTGTTTCAAGTTCACAGAACTTGTTCTCTTGGTAATTGGTGTAGATGAAAGCTTTCCCTTTCCAGAAGGTGAAAAGTACATGATTTTGTTGGAAGTAGGAGTGGATCTTTCCTGTCTTTTAGAAATACGGATGGTATTGGTGTTAATTGGAGGTGCAATTGGTTTTTCTCTTTGTAAGGATTCAGCGTATTCCTTTATTCTGTTCCTGCTGTGGAACAAGATATCTTGCAATGGATCTTCCTTGGTTTGCAATTGACGATTCAAAATGTTGTTGATTGGTTGACTTGTCCTTATAGGTGGAGTGACAGGTTTGAATCTATCAAGCTTCAATGTTGTTTGAAGAAGCACCTCTCTAGGAATGGCAGGATTAACATCAATGGTGTTGTCGTAAATGGGAAATGTATAACCTGTTGATGTTAAGTAAGCAGTTGCCATGGTCTATAAAGTCTATAAGGTGCAGAAAATGAAATGATGAGTTATAGAACAAAAAACGACAAACCCTGGATTTATATAATGGATACGTTGATGTAATTTTTGCATCATAACGTTTCCTAATTGGGAATATTAATTGTTTATGTTTACATTTGCAACCATTGCGGAAGCTTATTGCTCGGTTTTAGGATAAAATGATTATGCATCTATTTCAATGTTGATATAATTACACAATTATACGACGACTTACGGTGGTACTTGTCACTCTTAGGTTGTTGGTGTCACTTGGGACTCATCTGGCTCTACTTCGAACGATCTACAACCCACGATGCAATTAAAAATGTGAGGTTCCGAAATCGAATACAAACAACTACAATATCCGAGCCATGGAGGAGTGGTACTCACCCGGAAAGACTGTACAGAATACAGCCAGCTGTCGGAAAACTTCTTTGTTGTCTAGAAAATAAATCAATCTGTTTACATGTCTGCAAAATATAAACAGTGCGACGCTTACGTAAGAGATTGGCTGCAAATTTCACAAATTAGGGGATACAGGAAACATTGAAATAGATAGTTGGGAAAAAGTTTGGAGTAGATGGATGAAATATGGTACAATTGGCTTGGTTTTAACATCCAGGTTCTGTGACTGGATTCGATAGATCAATATGTCAGTTGAGTTTACAAAACCGTTGATGCATCCCATTAGTATATCCATGATGGTTTGTATTTCATCGACAGTCCAGATTCACAGTAGGAAGAATTGAATCAGTATTTATCGTAGAGACCATTTCAGGCCGTTCCGGGTCATGTGGTATTGTTCCACCGACCAGAAGAGTAAAGAGTAACAAGTGGCTCTGTATGTTGTGCCGCGTTCACAAAACATTCCTTTGGCCGTTGTTTGGTGTGGTAATTGACACGGTCTGGTGTCTAGAGACTCGTTTCACATATGAAACACTCGTGAAACATCCAATATGATGTTTCAGCGGTATCCACTTGGATTAGTCACTCACCAATTTATGTATATTCTGTCGATGCAGGGAGGTTTCGGTCAATACCTTGGAAAAGGTGTCTGCGGGTGTCGTTGATCCTCTCAACTGGACCCAAGCTTAATTACTTCTTTGTTGGTCCTGCATATAATATTACATCCAAGTATTGGAGGTCCGAAGTGATGAACACAGCCAATGGAGGATGTATACGAGACAGGAGCTTGGAACGGGAAATAGGTACAAGTCACGACTCACTAGAAGAACGATAATGCTGCATCATGATCCAATCAGATACTTAAACGATTTTACAGGAGGTTGTTGAGACTGCAAGACATCCCATCATAGGAACACGGTCCACCCACTCGGGTCCAATAATTAGATCTTAATCTTATATTCTATGGTACAGATGAGATATATACATGAATAAATACTCTCAATGATCATTAAACGTTAAATGCAAGAATAAACGTCATAAACAGGTACAATGCCTGCTTGTCTATGAAATCAGTTCAACTGAGTGATGTGTATGGAATAGGTTGAGCTGAGAAGGTCTGGTTGTACAGGTCTGAAAGAGTTCCTCTCTGAACTATCTATTTTTCAGCTTCCTTCTGCAACTTTTGTTGACTGAGCTTGTTCATTTTGGACTCATTATCGAAATTGTTGTCCACGGGACACGGAAGGAGAGAGTTAGCTCCCACCAACGTGAAACATACAGCAAATGTCGAGGTGAACAAGGACTTTGGAACTCCTCTAACCACAAAATGCATTGAATAAGTGTAAAAACAATAAGGTGATATTTTCAAGATTTATTTTTCAGTGAGGATGAGATCGATTAGCCAATGAGAGAAAGTGCTTTTGTTATGAGAAGAGGCAGCACTAAAGGGTGAATGGGAAGAGTTGTAGAAGTGAAATTTGGGGAGGGTGATACTAGGGGTTCAGGTATAGTACTGTGATTTTCAGAGGAATATTACAACTCTTTTGAACCATTTTAGAGGTATTAACAGAGATAGGTAGAGGAAGCTATAATGCCCTCAAATATCACCCTTTTGGGGCTGATTCCAGGTGTAAGGGACAACTACCTTCCAACACAAGTAAAAGTACGTGACTTCGACTCTCTTTCATGATCTTTCGTTCATTCCAAGTATATACATATGCCCTTGGCAGCACTTATTCGTATGATTTAATGGCAGCACCAGAGTTCACTTCGTACCCCTTTGGATATTTCCTTTCTTGTGCCATCTGTTCAGGAGTCTTTATTTCATCCACCAACTCCACTTTCACCAATTCTTTCACCTTCACTAATCTGTGAGCAGTGGATGGAGACACTTTCTGGTATTTGACATGGAATCTTTTCCTTAACCCTAAAGCCTCCATATTCTTACGTACCACAGGTGGCATCCCTATCGTGGATCTGAGCTGTGTGATCTTGTAGAACATGTTCTTGGTGCTTGCAGCAGACATAGTAGGAGATAGTCAAGATGAGAATTTTTCACTTTAGAAAAAGTCGTGTGTCGCGTTTTTTTATGATATACGCTTCTAGTGTTAGTAATGGAAATAGACGAATATGAGTCGAAGGAGAATGTGTTGAACAAGAACGCTAGTAGACTATTGGAATTGATCGAGATGGGAATTCTGAGGGTTGCGGGCGATTCTCAGAGTGTTCTGGCCGTGGTGAAAGCAGTGAATGAGTTTGAGATTTCTCCGTCTCTTTTGGATGCAAAACTCGGTGATTTCGTGACTCAGTTAGCACAGTTGTATGTTAAAGAGCTAGAGAATGGGTCGAATCGTATATGTAAGGACTTGGGTGAAATCTGTTATAATTTGGCCAAGGTTCGAGGGTTCAAGGTCGTTGTGAACCACTTCCCTACAGATGTTTACCAGGTACCGCAATTACTATTGTTGCAAGAAGGAGTCAATGACGAGAACCTGATGTTCTTGGTGCTTATGTGGTTGAGCAATTTGGTTCTTGTGCCATTTGAGTTCAACTCCGATATGATTCAAGTGTTCTATGAAGTAGGAATGCTGCAATTGAAGAAGTACAATAATGGATCCAAGAACCAGATGTGTTCACTGATTCTACTTTCAAGGTTCTTGAGTCGACCTGACTTATCAGAATATCTCCAGTTATACTTTGAGTCCTTGTTCAACGAATGGACTTCTCTTCCTGACTCTGAGAAGTTGGGGCATCTAATGGTTGTGAATAAACTACTCAAAAACTGTCCCAATGTTGATTCACACATATCAAAAGTATACGAACTCCTTCAATTCGAATTGATCAACATAAGAGTGGTGGAGGTGAATAATCAGAATGTTTTATACATTATCAAAATATTGTGCAAGTTGGGGGAAAGGTATACGAAACAAGCCAACTTCTCTATGGTGCTGCAAATTTTGAATAATCTAATCAATGATATCCTCGGCTTCTATAACGAGTCTTTTGAAACCACGTTGAGGTATGCCTTAGCCAAATCATTGAGTCGCCTTTGTGTTTCCTTGTCTCCCATAGTGAATTATCACCATCAAGTACTCGTTTATTTGATTAGTCAGTTGGAAGTGTCAATTCCAATCAATGAAGTAAAAGACTTTTGGTCGCCTCAAGTGAACCACTTTGTTGATCTAGAGGTGGACTTCGATCTGGTATCGATTGCCAAATTTCATACGATTTTGTTGTTCTTGGGCTATTTGGCATTGCAGAAACAATTACCTGTGTATTTGTTCCCTACCATTATAAGTATAACGCACAAGGCACTTTTTGCATCCACATTCAATGCGAGTATAGGGAACCAACTCAAAGATTCATCGTGTTTCGTTCTCTGGGCGTTAGTACGGTCTTTACAAAGGAGTTACGATGATTTGGAAGTTGCTAACCCTAAAATGTTTGGACAGATGTTGGTAGACCTTTTGGAAGTCGCTATTTTTGATAAAGATCTAATAATTCGGAGGTGTGGTGCTGCTGTCCTACAGGAGTTTGTGGGTAGACTAGGAAGTAAAGTTCTAAAGACCAAGGACGACACCAAAAGAGGAGAACAGACTGTGAAGCTTGTTGAATTATTCAATTCGGCTACTCTTGGAACTAACCAAGATTCTCTCAATCTAGTCAACTTGTTGCTTGGTCTTGGTCTTGATAAGGGTGTTGCCATTGACATGATTGTCAGAAATATCAGAAAAGATGAGGACTTCAGTTACCAGAAGTTGCTTTCCAAGAAACTTAACGAGATATGGACAATTGAACCAATTGGTATATTGAATGTTGGTATACTGAAAGAGGTAAAATTGCCGAACTTCTGTGGTTTGGACCATGAGCTATACTTCACCAGTGAATTCAATCTCCATCACGGTAACAAGATACCCGAGTCTTGTCACTTTTCTGAAGACTTGGTGGAAGATTTCATTCAATATTATATCCTTTGTATCAAACAAGGAATAGAGATACCTGTGTCTTTGTTTCGTGACTTGATTCACACAAAGAGGGACATTTCTGATGGGTTAAAAAAAATGTTTAAGGTGATGTCCTCGTCTCTGTACCTTCTATCAGATGAGGTCTTCCACACTATGATGCTGCATTTCACTATCCCATTGAGTAGAAGCATTTTTTGGTTCACTAATGCAACATCTTCACAGATGTCTGCTTTATTGGGAATGATCCATTCAGTTCATATTGACTATGAGATAAGAACAAATCTAATAGAAGGCTTGCATGCAAATCATGAATGTCTTGGTCTTGATAAGAGCTCAATCAAAGACTTGGTTGCCCTTCTCAACGACTACACCACCACGGAACAAGGTGATGTGGGCAGTAGGATCAGAAATGCTGTGTTGGGTTATATAGACGAATACCTTGAAGTGTTTAAAGATCATCCTAACATTAAAGAACTGCTACTTCGAATCTCAGGTGAGTCGATAGAGAAACTCAGGCTCAAAAGTTTTGAGGTTCTCTTGAAACTTGAAGGCAAGACATTGGATCCCAATGTATCTGATACTGGCTATTATGACCAATTATTTCAATACTATAATGATCACTATTTGACACCCCAAGAGACACACGAATTCTTGAGAGGTTTGGTCTTGACTGTGGGTGGTTTGACTGGTGATAGTAACAATATAAGAGTGTCATTTCGGTGCTTCTTACATTTTCTTGAAACTGCAGATGAAAGATCCTTCCTAAAAGGTTTACTTCATGTTATCACCAAGAAACAAGTGGAACTGCAAAAGATATTGAAAGAGTATATCAGTGGACTTAATCTTTTCATTAAGTTGTTCGATGCCAACATTCCAATACCCACAGACTTCATCAAACCACTATATATCAAAGCATATAACTTGCAGATCAATTGTTCCAACATTAATAGACTCAAACTTACCATGAGACTTATGTTGTGTTTGGCCGTACAAGAACAAGATTACCAGATCAAAAAGACAAGTTTCAAGAGGTTATTGACTATCTTAAGAACACACAAGTCTTCCCACATCAA
The DNA here is from genome assembly GCA_030571835.1 of Yamadazyma dushanensis. Lineage (NCBI taxonomy): Eukaryota > Fungi > Ascomycota > Pichiomycetes > Serinales > Debaryomycetaceae > Yamadazyma > Yamadazyma dushanensis. The sequence continues at coordinate 245,738 of JAJLYZ010000007.1, read as the reverse complement.
AACTTATGCTCTACTGTTGGTGTATGAGATCCTATTGGAGATTGAACATGGTTCCTATAGACAACTTGAAAGTGTAGACATCAACGATAAACAAGCATTGATTCAGATAGAAAAGGATCTACAAAATCTTCTAAACTAGATCGTTATATTCATTACAAAATGCTAAACAACGGGAGTGCTAAAATCTGCCAGAGACCACGTACACGTGTAATTATAATCCCAAAATTAAATTATCAGAAGAACCAAGAAGCTTCTGATCAGTGTTCTGTTTGACGAACCAAATGTTCTTATTGACAAAAGTATTTTGAACAACAGGAGGAGGTGGCGGTGGAGTGACGTTAACTTGTGTAGTATCTTTTTTAGTCTTGAAGAAATAACCCATAATATGGACAAAAAAGTTTCAGTTCGAAATTTCTGATCGTTTTATAGGCACCAAAATTGTGGGGATATTTTCTTGTGAATTACACGAAGTGGGCCGATAAGAAATTGTGGAGAGATTTTGACGTTTGTCACGTGACGCGGTCTAAAGGAAAAGGACCCAAATGACTATGTATTCAGATTTTGCAGCCATAACCTAATCAAATTTGTTTACATAAGGCGACAGGTGGCCCTTTTTCAAGCTCATCAAGTCATTGACTGCCAATTTCTCTCTTTTCACCATTTCCTCGTTATTTGACTGAAGCTTTTCAGCATTTGAGATCATGGTGTGTGTAGGGAAGTTCTCTTCAGGTATCAAGTATTCCAACTTGGAGATTGATGGCATTTTGGGAAGACTTGGAGCAAATCGTGGAGGAGATGATGAGTAGAAGTTGTGAATAGACGGTGGGGTGGGAGCCGGAGCCGACATCGACTGACCATTGGGTGCTGATGTTGGTGTTTCTGATGTTCTCTCTTGCTTTTTCTGTTTTCTTTTACTCAATTCTTTGACTTGATGCATCTTATACTTGATAAACTTGAGGATTTTCAAATACTTCAAGTCTTCATCCATTTCTTCATCATCCCAGTCGATTTCCAGAATTTGGTTGAACCCATTGAAATAGTCCTTGCTTTCAAATTCAAGGTGGTAGTCAACGTATTCGTCATCATCGTTGTGCCTTTGTTGTTCAGTCAATATTTGGTCTTTCAATTCATCGTTCATAAGCTTCTTGTATAGTTCGTCTTCTTTGAGCTTACTGGATAAAGTAGTTTGGTTGCTTGCTCTTTTCTTGGTGTTCAATTGATAGTTAATGAACACCTTAATAAATAATTCTGTGGAGGCATTGATGATCTCTGGAAGTTCTTCATCAATTGCGTGATTCTTCTTCATGAATCTGATAGAGCAGATCAATAAGTACAACATCTGTAACAATATAGTCTTCTTGAGATTGATGACTGTCATACTGAGGCCGTTTAACATGATGTTGAATGGAGAAGGTGGTATTTTTCTGGCTCTGAAGTCCAGGTACTTGGGCACCTGGTTATTTGTTCTTCTCCTTTTAGCCAGGAAATCGTTGATCACAAACCCATCTTCGTCAACATCAATGCCTAAACTATCCAAAATAACAGGGTTAGTGCCTGTGCTGTGAGGATTATGATGAATCAAGTGTTTAGCCATTACGTTTGATTCAGTCGCAGCTTCAACCGCTTGTCCCACATGCTTGTAAATCATAATGAAATAGCATAGAAGCTCTTTGGCTATACTGACTATCTTATAGTAAAAATTCATTGTCAACTCCTTGTCGATTATGAAATTAAGATAGTTTTGACTTCTGATCACCAAGAAATGGAAGTTGAGTTGGATTTGAATCAATTTCATGACAGTATCGACATCAGGTAGGCTTGTCAACACATAGTTTTCATAGCCTTCCAAAGACAAGGTTTTGTTGTTCAAATCTTTAATGCCATCGATAGAATGGAACAATGCATTATCATTGTTACTGTATGATATCTTGGGCAAGTTCATTTTTGTTTGTAGAGGAAGCAAATTCAATGTCTTTTTCTTCAAAGACTCTCTCCATTCGATCAAATTATTGTCAATTGTAACGAATTGATTGAAATTGTAGTTCAAATTACCATCATTACCATCTCCATCGTCGTCATTGAGAATCCAGTCCAAATTTTTGGGGTGTGAAGGTTTCTTTTGTGTGCCATTTTTCAAATACTGGTAATAGTTAGGTGAAAATGAAGATGGAATGATAATATTAACCAAATTGAGAAACTCTATGCTTGGCTTCAATAATGTTTTGAATAATTCGTCTGTTTGCTCATCATCTTCAACATCTCCAACACTTTGACTGTGATCTCTTCCGGATGCAGGGTCCAATAACGAACTAAGCTTCTCCGGTGTGAGTTCGAAATATCTGTCAATTGTCACTGGATTGATCACAGTGGTGTTCAAGCTTGGCTTGAAGCCGAACTTCAAGTTGAAGCATTTCAACAACACTTTGAAACACCAGAAAATCTTCACTCTGTCTCTCCTCTGTTGCACACTCAAAGACAAATCATTGAAGAATAAATTTTTTGAGTTCAAATTGATACCCAAAATACCTATGAAAGCATTCACCAAAGAAGACAAGATCAATGACTTCTCTTTGTTGTTAGTTATCAAGGAATAATACAAGAATAATAAATAAGTTTGCAATTGGTTGATCGAGACATGAAACACATTGAAATATGGTAAAAAGTCATACAACAGTCTGATCAACTTTTTGTCCTTTGTGCTGTTACCATAATAAGGGTTGGAATGATTCAAAGAAATGTTGAGGTTAATGGTTGGATCATTCATCATAATTATAGCATATATCTGAATCACCACCATTAAATACTCATTCACCACATGATAATCATTATTTGAGATATTGAATCCGTTAATCGTGGCATCATCGTATGTGAACATGAATGGGTACATCGTGTGGAAATTATAGTAACTTTCCATGAATGTGTTATAATCAAATATCGGTAGCAAAATGTTATAGTTCAAAAAGAACTGAGTGATTTGATTATCCAACTCCTTCTTGTTATTGAAAAGCTTTTTGAAGTTGTTGATCAACTTGATGAATAAATCATATATGTCCTTGGGTAGTTCATTGTTCGATAACAGAGACAATTCACCTAAATAGTCATCGTGAGACGAATTGGTGGATGTCAAAGGATTGTATATCACCTCCAAATCCTTATTGTGGAATTGATTGTATGTGGTAGATGATGGATGATACAAGTATGAGTTTGGATCATCTAGCAAGAAATTGTGACTATTGGTGATTTTCAAAAACGGAAGGTTTAAGTTTATGAGTAAATGGTTGAACTGAGACTCAAAGTTCAAGTTATCATTACCAATAATTATCCCTTTTTTATCCAAGTTGAAGATCTGATCAATTGGATTATTGATTATTGTGTTTGATACTTTTGTGGTTTGGTGAATTACCGTGTCTGGTTCCGGGTGGACGTGGTCGTGTTCTTCCACGGGATCTCCTAACCTCTCTTTTAACACCCTATTTTCGTCTTCCAATAATTTGACTCTGGTCTCAAGGTTCTCTGTGTATCCCTTAGGGAACGCCCGTCTCGTCAATTTGTCACTGGTTTTACACTCAAAGTTGATTTTGGAACAGTTTAAGCATGGCCGTAAACCATCACACTTAATCTTCTTGATACGGCATCTATCGCAAGCCTGACTGACTCTGGTTCCGCTGGATGTACTGATGAGCTTGAAGTTGGACGAGTCCTTGTCCAACTTAGCCTTTTCCTTCTTCCTCTGCTCTTTCGACATGGATGTACCGGTAAACACAAGCTGGTGCAGATTAAGTAAATAAGTATTTTTGAAAAACAGGTCTCGCCTCGGGTAAATGGATGATGCCAAAAATCTGGGGATGCTGGTTCAGGCACGCTTTTTTTCCAATACGTCTGGGGACTCATCCACGGCGATTTCTTATTTGTTGTGTCAGGAGAGGAAGGAGGTAATAAAAGGCACGTAGTTATCCGAGGTGGACAAATTGTGTGCCCAAAGAGTGTAGTTTCATACCTGTTTTTACGTGTCTGTGGACCATAATGACTCACGATGGCTCAGTTTACGATTATCACAAGATTGCTTAGCCCTGCGGAGGTTTTAGGGCAGTTTATCCCACCTGCACCTACTTTAACAGGATGTCGTACCCGTACCCTTACCCTTACCCTTACAATCTAAAATTCTCTAAGCACAATTACCTACTTCATGCTTCGATTCAAAAATAGGGGTGATGAGGTACTGTCAGAACATATCTCATGAATCAGATCATAATACAACGTATTGAACTGTTCATATTCTCCCGAATAAACAAAAGCGTAACCTTGGTATAGGTCTGAACACTCTGTGTCCAAGTAGGAACATACTGTACAAGCCTTGTCACGGTAATTATTTCGCAAATCCACCGAGCAAGCAGCATCATCCGATGCATTATCTCAAGCATTGTGACACTCGCCAGTCATTGTCATATGTATTATCCGTATCAATGTGTCCCAGTAAGTCCCTGCATAGAAATAAATGTCTGTATCAATTAGCAAGTTCCTTTTCTTGATTCCGCCGTTATCTGGGTCACTAGTTAGAGTCCCACATACCATAAGCACTGCGTTAGTTGTATCACCTAGTTGAAATACTTTTTTTCGGTAATATTAGCCAGACTGTTTGTATACCCTAATCTATTTAAGGATGATACTTGTTCCCCATTCAATTCCTGAAGTCCAGGATGTGGTAGATTCTACAGTGTCCCTCAAGCATTCACGACTTGGGAAGCACGCGCTCATCTCATGATGATCATTACAATTATAATGATAAGAATTCCCACTATTACTTAGAACTGTATCCCTTATCAACCGTGCTGGTGGATTCAATATTGTTAAATGATAAGAAAATTCTGGTTCGCTATATAATAGAAGAATCACAGGAGGAGGGAATTTTGTCTTTTTTATATGAGAAACTATGCCAGTGGAATCTTTGATATTTTGAGCGCTGTCTCTCTTCTGCAGAAGATTTGATGTTGAGGTTTGCAAGCTACTACACGATTTTACGAGGCTCTATAAATTTGCTGTTAATCTAGCAGCCCGTGCCAACTACGTTGGTCAATAAATGACCTTTTGGTGCAGCTTCTTCCTCTTCTTGTACTTTGATTTCAAATTCAATTTGCTTTCTGATACAGGAATGGCAAAATATCTCAAATCTGCAGCAAATTCAGTGTCGTGCCCTCTTTCAGCATCTTGAGCTTTAATCACTCCTTTTTGAGTTTTCGTTGACTATGGTTGGGGATTTTTGAGAAGATTTGTTGCATGCATGAATCAAGGGATGTAACGGGAAACGAAAGAGGTTCGTTTTTATCATCGTGTGACGTATCTCCTATCAGGTGCCGTTTGATTGACCCGAGTTAACAATCATCGTCTATTCTTTCCCTGGTCACTATGGGAGTGTATATTGAATAAGGTACTTACAAATAAGTAATTTTTTACTTGTGATATTCATATGCCCAGGTTCTGTCATTGGAGCTTGTCCCGGGCGACATTGGATTATTGCCAGAACGAAATTGGTGAGGGTATTGCGACATCCTAATGACGAAGGTGCGTTGTATGCTATTTACATCGAGTCCGAAATATCTCTGATTGATGAAGATAAAATAGTAGGTATATCTACCAGAGACAGTAATATCGAAGAAGAAGAAGAAGAAGAAGAAGAAGAAGAAGAAGAAGAATTTTAAAAGGTACTTTGTGTTCAGGTGAATAACGCATAAACTTCAATGCAAAAGGTGATATATAGCCAATCGAGTCTGTTTTTAGAGCATCGAAATACTTTTGGATTAACTGGATCAAAAACCAATAACTGAACCCACAATGTAAATTGTAGTGCAGAGTTGGGGATTTCTCCTCTTTCGGGTGTTGTTACGTAACGGTGTATCGTAAAACTTGGAGATAACGTGAAAATCGCAAATTAAACTATCAATATGGTGAAATGATGAGGGGTTTCCACAAAGCAGTTGACATGTATCCGGGACATCAGGACATCAGGAACTGTTGTTCGGATGTTTTGTTTAATTTTCTGTTGATTTATTGCAGCCATTTTTCTTAAGATTTCACAGGTTCTGTTAATGGATTTTTTTTAGTTAAGTTTCGGACGAATGGGTTCAAAGATGATCGCTGATACGATAGAAGATCGTGTTTCTATTGTAATTGTGTGTTTGTAAAGTGTACTTAAGCGTTCGAGAAGAGACTGAGTTTTTGGCCGAAGTAATCTGTGGTCAAATGGACGGAAAAACTTATGCTCAAATACTCGAAAATATGCCATTTCAATACTGACAGTGTAAGAATTTGTATTTCATACGTTCATTGTTCCCATGTATCTTGTAACACCTGCAACAGTCAGATATGTGTATTGGAGAACGTCGTCATATTCTTCGACCAGAAATTCAACAACAAGAAGCCTGGCTAGCTCAATCGGTAGAGCATTTGACTCTTAATCAAAAGGTTGCGGGTTCGAGCCCCGCGTCGGGCTAGGTTCTTCTTTTTTTCAGGTGTCCTGGGATCTTCCTTAGGGCGGCACGTTGAAGCCTCTTTCGTTGAGTACGGTATTACTCATATCTTACTCACATTTTTTTTTGAACGTTATTTCTGTGGTATTCTTTTTTCTGGAGTAATCTGGAGTAATTTTTCATGTTGAAGTACACCACAAAATCAGGTAAACTCTTAAAGTTTGGGACTGGAAGTGGTACCAAATGGCAATGGTACAAGAAAGCCAGACCACAAGACCAACAAGGAAAGCTGGTGCCTGAGTTGGTTCAGCAGTTGCAAACAGCCTTAAATAACGGTTTTTATCATATTGACTCTGCCGAAGTTTACACGACTTTACCAGAAGTTGGCGAAGCGATAAAAAGATCAGGTGTAAGAAGAGAGGACTTATGGATCACGTCCAAGTACTTTCCACAGACTGTAAAGGGATTAATGAGTTCCAAAACCGCCACAGAAGCTGTGGAGAGTGCCTTGAGTCACTTGAACTCGTCGTATTTAGATCTATTCTTGATCCATTCTCCCAAGTTCGATAACGAACTCGGTTACGACATTGTACTGCTTTGGAAGGAGTTTAAACAGATCCAAGATACTGGGAAAGTCAGATACATTGGAGTTTCAAATTTCTCCATTGAGGAATTAGAACTCATAAAACCCTATGCAGTGCCAGCTTTCCACCAGTTGGAATTCCATCCTCACAAACAGGTTCCTGATTTGATTCAATACTGCAAGGACAATGACATCTTCATCGAAGGATTCTGTCCCCTTGCTCCGTTGTTTAGAGTGAAGTCTCCTCTTGAATCTACACTTTCAGATTTGGCTGCAAAATATGATAAGACCGATTCACAAATTTTATTAAGATATGCATTACAGAAAGGAGTGTTACCTATCACTACATCTTCCAAACCAGATAGAATCAAACAGGCTTTGCAAGTGTATGAGTTCGAATTAGATCCTGAAGACATGGATACTATTGATACAGTGGGGAATCAATTACAGTACTCATTGATCGATGATAATAGTTTCTCTAGGGAATGAATAGATATGAATGTTCGTATTTTTAAGTGCCTATAAACCCAGTAATTCGGTATGAATTGAAATATAAATAAATGGATATGCTTAGTGTTTACCTCCAGTTCTTTGACGTCTTAATTCTTTTTCTTGTCTTTCAACTTCTTCATCATAAACGATAAATTCGTCTAAACCTTTACCAGAAGGAACCATTGGTAACACTGGCACCTTCTTTTCGACGAGGACTTCTAATAAAACAGGTCCATCTTGGTAGTCTAAGAATTCTTTGATACCAGCCTCTAATTGAGAAGGTTCAGCAATTCTGATACCTTTGACGTACATAGATTCGGCTAATTTCATGAAATCTGGATTACTTTGATGGGTATTAGAGTATCTGTGTTCGTAGAATAATGATTGCCATTGGGTAACCATACCTTGTTCTTCATTGTTTAAAACACAGATTTTGACTGGAGCACCCGCTTGCACAGCAGAAGATAATTCCGTCAAAGTCATGTTGAAAGAAGCATCTCCATCAATATCAATAACAATAGCATCTGGCTTAGCCACTTGAGCACCAATAGCAGCAGGTAAACCGTATCCCATAGTTCCTAAACCACCACTGGTAATCATGGTTCTTGGTTTAGTCCAGGTGAAATGTTGAGCAGCCCACATTTGATGTTGACCAACACCAGTGGTGATGATAACTTCTTTGTCGTAATTACGGGATTGTTTGGAAATTTCTCTGATCAAAGTTTGTGGTTTGATCTTGGAACCTGGTTCTTCTTTCAAATAACTGTAAGGATATTTTTCCTTCCATTCAGCGATCTTACCCATCCAATCAGCTCTTTGGTTGACTTTCTTAACTAATGGAATGAATTTTTTCAAGTTGTTGGTAACATCACCTTCAATAGCTTCGGTGGCCTCCACGACCTTGTTGATGTTCTTAGGACTGATTTCAAAGTGGATAATACCTCCTCTGTTTTCAAGAGCAGCTTGTTTAGCTTTTGGAGCAAATTTGGACACATTTAAAGTGACTCTGTCATCGAATCTGGCACCTAAAGCAATGATCAAATCAGCGTTTTGAATAGCAGTGTTTGCAGCAGCACTACCATGCATACCTAACATATCCAAAGATTTTGGATCGTTTTGGTCAAAGGCACCTAAACCTTGTAAAGTAGTGGTAACAGGAATGACGGCTTTTTCACTCAATTCCTTCAATAATGCAGGACCTTCTGGGCTGTTCAATAAACCAGCACCCACGTACAAAACAGGGTTCTTAGCTTTGTTGGTTAAAGCAGCAGCTCTTTGGATGGCTTCGTTAACGAATTCGTTAGCGTATTTCTTGGTGATCTGTGTTAAAGCATTTGAAGGTAATGTAGCATGAATTGGAATAGATTCTCTCAAGATGGATGCAGTGACGTCCTTTGGTAAATCAACCAAAACAGGACCAGGTCTACCAGTGGTAGCGATTTCGAAAGCTTCATTGATTCTTCTTGGCAATTCGTTAACATTCTTTACCATGACGTTCCATTTAGTACAGGATCTGGAAATACCAATGACATCAGCTTCTTGGAAAGCATCAGTACCAATAGCAGTAGTTGGCACTTGACCAGTGAACACAACTAAAGGCACACCGTCCATTAAAGCATCAGCCATAGGAGTGATGACGTTAGTAGCACCAGGACCCGATGTCACTAAAACAACACCAGGTTTTCCACTGGCTCTGGCATAACCTTCAGCCATGTGTCCAGCACCTTGTTCGTGTCTTGGTAATACAAACTTGAACTTGTCAGAGTTGTAAATGGCATCAAACACTGGCAAGATAGCACCACCAGCGTATCCAAAAACAGTGTCGACATTATGCCTTAACATCATCTCGTGGAAGATTTCACCACCGGTTAATCCAATGAATGAATCGTCCATAAGGTCTTCTTTCACATTTATGTCACTTTGTTGATTAAAAGCCGGTGCAGGCGTAGGTCTCGAGGTAGAAGCAGTCATGGTGGCTTTTGTCAAGTTGGATTTGGTGATGGTTCTCATGGCTATCTTTGGAGCCATACTCCCCAAAGCGGTTCTATGGCACGCTCTTATATTACGATAAAACATATTCGAATCCTATGTAGTTTTATCCCAAAAAGAAATTGTCTTGTAATTAGCACTTCTGGAAAACTTGGGGTTTATATTGATTTGAGAAAATTTTTCAATGAGTCAAACCGATTCCGCTGTAAGGACCAGCGGAGGAAGGGTCCATACAGGAAAAACATCCTTACACCAAGGTAACAAAAACTGCGGAGTGCATATAATTTCGTCATCGGGTACTGCATTGGGGGAGGGAGACGTGGGAAGCCACTTTGAAGGTCACGTGAGTGTTTCTTTTTTTCGTCTTTTGGCTGCAACTTTTATTGCCTATTTACAGGGTGTATGTGTTTAGTAGTTTACTTGAACTCCACAACGTAGTAGGTTTGCTTTCCGGATCTCACCAACATCAACTTATCTTCTAGCAAATGGGTTTCTCTATCAAATAATACCAAATCGTCCGGGTCATCTAATTGGTCTCTTTCTATACCAATGTAGATTCCACCAGCTTTGACCAAGTTTCTGGTGGCAGATTTGGACTTGTTCATAATCTTTGCAAGTAAAGAGCTTAACCTTAACTCATCAGCTTCCAATTCTGATTTGTCCAACGTCACAAGAATACCCGATCTTCTGAAACTGGATAAAAGTTTATCGGCCGAGATCTCATCATCAAATGGTTGATCGGGAGTTGGGAATAAGAAACTGGTTATGTATGCCATTTGTTCACCTACACCTACTCCATGAACCAAATCAGTGACTTCTCTTGCCAAAACTCTTTGGGCTATTCTGTTGGTAGGGTCTTTAAAGTGTTGATCCAATACACTTTCAATAGTAACATTAGGAAGTAAAGTGAAACACTTCAAGAGCTTGGACAACATCTCATCTGGAACGTTGATGAAGTATTGGTACAATTGGTATGGACTGGTGGCTTGTTCGTCGATAAAGATGGCATTACCTGCCGACTTTCCAAACTTGGCACCCGTTGGAGTTGTCAAAAGTGGTACAGTCAAACCGTATGAAGATGCAGATTCCAATTTCCAAGCTCTTTGCAATCTGGATATAAGGTCAATTCCTGCAGTAATGTTTCCCCATTGATCATTACCTCCAACTTGCATATTCACTCCATTGTTCTTGTGCATGTGCCAGAAATCATATGCTTGGAGGATTTGGTAAGTAAACTCGTTGAACCCCAATCCGTTTTGCGATTGTAATCTGGACTGAATAGAGTCTCTTCCAAGCATGGCTGAGATTCTAATGTGCTTACCATAAGTACCTAAAAAGTCCAACATTTTAATAGAACTCCACCAACTGGCATTGTTCAATGACTCTTGTTGTCCTAAATTCACAGGATAGTTTCTAGATTTGGCATATTCCACACCTCTTTCGAGAAACGTCTTCATCTGCTGTTGAATACTCTGGATATTGACATCTCTTTCATTTTGTTCTATTTGTGTTCTTTCAGTATCTCTACCACTTGGATCTCCTACTACACCAGTGGCACCACCCACTAACGTCACCACGTCGTGACCTCGCAAATTGAAATGAAGTAATACCATCAATGGAAGAAGGTTACCAAGATGAAGCGAGTTTGCACTTGGATCAGCTCCACAGTACAATTTGAACTTGGAAGATGAATCTTTGTCCGTCATATTGTACAAATTCTCATGTGTTATAGATTCCACAAGGTATCTGGATTGTAAATGGCCAATTAATGACACATTAAAGTCAGGTTCATAATGTTCAGGTTTGGTTAAGTCTTCGAGTTTCGGCACAATTGTGATTGTTTCTGGCAATTCTTCACCTGGTTCTGGAACAGTAGAGTTGAACCTTAAACTATGACGCAATTGTGGAACAAAAGCCCTTTTGAAAAGGCTATTTTTCACTGTCGTTTTCAACATTTAAAACAGTTGATTTATATTTTCATCAGTCTCAAAAAAAATTAAGACAAGATCTTCTTTAATATCATCAGAATTTTCCAATTTTGTGTATTTACAGCATGTTGGATGGGACAAACAGCGGTCTTGACCGTCTGATAAATGTGAATTCACCACTGAAAAAGCGGAAGAGAAGAAAGAATAACAAGAACAAACAAGACAAACACGTTGAGTTAGGAGTGAAACAAGCTAATGTGTCCAAAAACCACACGAAATTCGAAGAAGAAAGTCCAATTCCTGTCATATCAAGCGATAGAGGAACCAGCAAGTCAAATGGAGCACCCGTTTCTGTTGCTTCTCCTGTTTCGAATGGAAAGAAATCATTAGAACACCATGCGATGAGCTTTAAGAACAAGCACAAAAAACCAAAGGTACTGACATTTGTGGATCAAGATGAGACAAATCAGGATGAAGAAGTGTATCACAACTCTATGCACCTTTCAAAAGGTCAAATGCTTGAGAAGGCTAAGAGTTTAGTTGAAGTGAGATCCAAACTCCCTATTTTTCAGCACAAAGATGATATACTAAAGTACTACCATCAAAATCAAGTGATCGTGGTGATTGGTGAAACCGGTTCTGGTAAATCCACTCAGATCCCACAGTTTCTTATGCCTGTGAACAAGAGACAAATTGCGGTGACACAACCTCGTAGAGTGGCTGCTGCTTCTTTAGCTCAAAGAGTTAGTGAAGAATATGGCTGCAGAATCGGTGATGAGGTTGGTTATCATGTGAGATTCTCTAATGTTACCAACCAGAATACAAAGTTGAAATATCTTACTGATGGTATGTTGCTTCGAGAGATCATGTTAGATGGTAGTTTGAACAAATACTCCACTATTGTCATTGATGAAGCTCATGAAAGAACTATTCTTACAGATATGATCTTAGGGTTTTTGAAACAACTTATAACAACCAAGAGGCGAATGGATTTGAAGGTCATAGTTATGTCGGCCACATTAAATGCCGAATTATTCAGTGAATTCTTCAATGCACCTATTCTTTATGTAGAAGGAAGAACTTATCCAGTTACTAAATTTTATTTACAGGATAGTTCTGAAGATATCGTTGACACTATGGTCAGATCAGTGGTACAGACGAATCTTGGAGAAGGTCAAGGTGATATATTGTGTTTCTTACCGGGTCAAGAAGAGATTGATAATGCAGTGAATGTTTTACAATCATTGGCACCAGATCTCCCCAAAGAAGCTCCATTATTAGTGCCATTGCCATTATATGCGGCATTGACCCCATCACAACAACTGAAGATCTTCGAACCTGTTGGAAAGAATAGAAGGAAAGTCATTTTGGCTACCAACATTGCCGAAACCTCTATTACTGTGTCTGGGGTTAGGTATGTCATAGACTCAGGATTAAGGAAAGTGAAGGTATGGAAACACCAACTTGGATTATCCACTTTGCTTACCACCACCATATCGCAAGCTTCTGCCAAACAAAGAGCTGGTAGAGCAGGAAGAGAGGCTGCTGGTAAAGTATTTAGATTATACCTGGAAAAGGTATTCAATGAAACACTTCCAAAGGAACAAGAATCAGAAATCACAAGAAACGATATTGTGTTACCGGTATTGACTCTAAAGAAGATCGGAGTGGACGATTTGTTGAACTGGCCATGGTTGGAACATCCTGGTGAAGAGTCTATATTAAGTGCTTTGAGTACTTTATATTCTTTGGGAGCCTTAGATGATAACGGGAACATAACTAAACTTGGATACAAGATGGCAGTATTACCATTACAACCACAACTTTCTACAGTGTTGATCACAGCATTTGGACTTGGGGTATTAAGAGATGTCATAGATATAGTGGCATGCTTATCGGTGGATAATCTTATTTTAAATGTGACTAGTAGCGATGGAGAACAAAGGGATGAAGTCAACTTTAAAAGAAGAAACTTTTGTCCACTTGGGTGTCAATATGGTGATCTTATAGCTTTGAAGGAATACCTCCAACACTTTGAGGAATTAGGAACGGCTGAAGCCAAAGACTGGTGTAAGGAGCTTCATTTCAATTATAAAGGGTTTAAGAATGTGGTCAGAGTTCGTCAACAGCTCAAAGATTACATGTTGGGAACCATTAAACAAGATGATTCATTGAGTGCCAATGAGAGATCCAAACAGCTTTCCAATATCAAATTCCAACTCAGTAGTGAAGAAGACGATTTGGTCAAGCTGCCTTTAGACATCCCAGGAATTCTCAAATCGTTCCTCAAAGGATACATTACCAACACAGCCATTGGAATGCCAGACAGGTCCTACAGAACATGCACCAATGGACAATTGATTAGCATTCATCCTTCTTCCAACTTATTTGGTAAGTCAGTTGACTGTATCATGTACATAGAATATGTTTTCACGGCCAAGGGATACGCCAGAAATTGTTCGAAGGTTGATCTTTCATGGCTCCAAGAAGTAGCACCTCATATCCTTGGTAAGGTGTCCATTAATGAGTAAATAGCATAAACAAGCTCATCGCTTCTCTAGCACCACATTATCCGCACTAAATCACCACCAAGGACTTCGCGATGAATTTATTATGGATGAACCAATTGCATTAATACCGTGGGACCTGGAAGAATCTTTTGAAGAGCTCACAGGAGACGTGCAGCAAGTCAAATATGCTACCGTTAGTCTGAAGAATTTGAAATTTTATGGTATAGCTATTCTAACAGCTACTTTGTTACTTTTCATTGTCACCATCAATACCATCTTTGAAGTATGGAAAGTTGTCATCTTTCCATTATCAACAGATCCAAGAACCATTGACATCCACAGCAAGCTAAAACACATGTTTCTGACACTTGACACTTACATAATCCGATTATGGGGCATATATGTTGTATCATGGTGGTGGGCCATTATTTCATGGTGTGGGTTGAAATTATTTAAGCATTCCAAGGGTACCAACTAAAACTAATGACAAGATTAATGAACTAATGAATAAACAAGCACAACTAAAGCATTTAACCACTTTCACCCCTGGCTTTTGTCCATTCAGCATCACCTGTTTGTCTACCTTGAGTGGTAACAGTAGGCAAAGAAACCGATGGAGTAGCACCAATTCTCTCTCTCCTATACATGATCCACCACTCGTAAAGATCCTGATGTCTTAACAACATCTGATATGCCAATAACTTAATAGTTCTTTCCACAACCTTCACATTATCTACAATGAGACTTTTTGGGATCTTTTTGTCGTTGTTGGTGACATACTTATCTGTCAAATCAATGAGATATCCACCATTGATCCCAACGACCCAACTCATCTTTTTTCCCCAATTGTCCACATACAAGTTGGGTTGGTCAAACACATTCTCACAAGGATCTAAATGAATCCATCTCTTCAGACTTCTACTGTAATATTCACACCACACATGATCTTCCTGGTTCCACACATACCTCAACTTCGCGTCAGCTCCCAACACTGCTTGAAGCACCAACATGAAACAATTGACCCATTCTCCACACCGACCTTTTCTTGTCTGTAGAAGAAACACAGGGTTATTGATTCTTGGAAAATCAACTGTTGTAGAACATGTGGTACATTTGTAGTGCTCTATAATCGAGATTTGACTAGGGTTTGCACCTGAAGGTCTCAGGTGTCCTGTTGCAACAATATTGTCGCCAGCTTGCTTACAAATGGGACACTCAGGTTTGGTGACCCACTTGAAGAACAGTTTGAAATACCGGAGAGTTTCTTGAACTAGCAAATCTTCATACTCCCATTCGCCTTCTTCATTCTCTCTTTTGTCCACACCAGTATAAATATCTGGTAAATCAATGGTGTCAAGGGCTATATCCAATTGGTCTGCCGTGTAACTATTGAACGAGGTACCCAATTGAGCCACTTTGGTTATGAACTCTTTATCTCGAGGTCCTAGGTTCAACTTCTGACCTGTGGCACCTTCAAGTGTCGTTCTTATTCTTTTTGTGTAAGCGGTGATTAATACCTGTTTAAGATCCATTATATATTTGAGCCTCGCATCGCAAATCTCAATCACTTATTTCATGAGTTGTGAACAAGAACATACACACAGTCACACACATGGCCACGACCACGGAGATGATGGCCATGAACACGTCCCACCACCATCCACAAACGCGTCCCTTTCTCTTCTTCGTTATATCGACACTCCACATGTTACTGGTCTTAATATTGCAAATCCACCAGAAGAGGTCCTGAAACTATTTAAGAAACAAGACGAACGATACCAGCTCAAACCAACGATAAAATCCGATTGTGATGCTCAGATGATCATTAATATCCCATTTTTGAACGGATCTGTCAAGCTTTATTCCATAACTTTGAGAACTAATGGAGATGAGTACTGTCCTAAGAAGATCAAATTATACAAAAACGAGTCAATTGACTTTGACAGTGATAAGAAACCAACATATGTGATTGAACATCCGCAGGTGGGATGTCCTTATAATGAAGATGACGACATGCCTGAAGTATTGGTCAATGACAATGAATTTGTCGAGCATCTGGTGCCTAGACACATTTTCACAGGTGTGCAACAGTTGACGTTATTCATCGACGATATTTACGGAGACGAAGATGAGAGCCATTTGCACTACATTGAGCTCAGGGGAGAGTTCACTGAGTTGTCAAGGGATCCTGTCATCACCATATACGAACTGGCTGCAAATCCTGCAGACCACAAGACAGAAACTCGAATCGACACCCAATTGACATAAGATGAAACCACAATAATAAGCACTCCAAACCCATCAATACGGCCACCCTACTTGCATCTATCGAGAGGTGGTGGTGCCACAGTAACATCACCAGGTGTGCGGCCATCATGTGCAGCCTGCTTACATAAGCTATTTTTTTGAATCATAGGCTCACTGCCATCCGGTTGTCGAAAAAAACTATAAATCCTACCACATTTCCTTACAATTGCAAGCAATGGTTAAATTAGTATTAGTTAGACACGGTCAATCCGAATGGAATGAAAAGAACTTGTTCACCGGTTGGGTGGACTGCAGATTATCTGAAGTTGGAGAAAAGGAAGCCCACAGAGCCGGTGAATTGATTAAAGAAGCTGGTTTGGATGTTGATATCTTATACACCTCCAAATTGTCCAGAGCTATCCAAACTGCCAACATTGCCTTGAGTTCTGCTGATCAATTATACGTTCCTGTCAAGAGATCTTGGAGATTGAACGAAAGACACTATGGTGACTTACAAGGTAAAGATAAAGCCCAAACTTTAGAACAATACGGAGCTGAAAAATTCCAAACTTGGAGAAGATCTTTTGATGTTCCACCTCCAACCATCGCCGACCACTCCGAATTCTCCCAAGTCGGTGACAGAAGATACAATGACATTGACCCAGCTGTTTTACCAAAGACCGAATCTTTGAAATTGGTTATTGATAGATTATTACCATACTGGCAAGACGAAATCGCCAAGGACTTATTGGACGGTAAGACTGTTTTAATTGCCGCCCACGGTAACTCCTTGAGAGCTTTAGTTAAGCACTTGGACAAGATCTCCGATGATGATATCGCTGGTTTGAACATCCCAACTGGTATTCCATTGGTTTACGAATTGGATGAAACCTTGAAACCAACCAAGCCTGCTTACTACTTAGACCCTGAAGCCGCTGCTGCTGGTGCCGCTGCCGTTGCTGCCCAAGGTCAAAAGAAGTAAATTCAATACACATTTGCTATTTAACTTATTCTCTGATTCTCTTCTCATAAACTATCTCATTTTATTTCT
Source organism: Yamadazyma dushanensis (assembly GCA_030571835.1). Classification (NCBI taxonomy): domain Eukaryota; kingdom Fungi; phylum Ascomycota; class Pichiomycetes; order Serinales; family Debaryomycetaceae; genus Yamadazyma; species Yamadazyma dushanensis. The sequence continues at coordinate 228,474 of JAJLYZ010000007.1, read as the reverse complement.
CACGAAAAAAATCAACATCAATTAAATATGTTTGGAGCCAATTCGAACCAAGGAGGTCTTTTTGGAGGTAATAACAACAACTCCAACTCTGGTGGCTTGTTTGGTAACACATCTGGATCTGCTGGTAACGCTGGTACGTCAAATTCCGCGTTTGGGTCGCTGTTTGGATCCAAACAGAATGCTGCTCAAAACTCATCAAATCAAAACCCATCGCCTTTTGGTGCCCCAACATCTAATGCTGCTACTACTGGTGCTCCAAGCGGTGGCTCAGGGTTCTCATTTGGCAACTCAAACTCCAATTCCAATAACACTGCATCCCCTTTTGGTAGTAAACCTTCTACAGGGTTTAGTTTTGGTGGAAACGCATCCTCTGCTGCAACTACTGCTCCTACTACAAACACATCTGGTGGTGCTGGTGGACTATTCGGAAGTTCAAACACTGCTCTGACTGGTGGTTTGTTTGGCGGTAATGCCAATTCCAATTCTACCACAAATAACACAGCTGCTGCCACTGGAGCTGCTACTGGAGGATTATTTGGTAAATCTGCTAGTCCGTTTGGAGGTAACTCTGCCACATCTACTGGTTTCGGTAAACCCGAGGAGAAGAAAGATGACAAGCCATCGGGGTTCTCTTTTGGCGGTAATGCCAACACCAACACAAATACAAACACGTCTGGAGGTTTGTTTGGTGGTAGCACTGCATCTAATAATGCTACGTTGTTTGGAAGTAAACCTGAAGAGAAGAAAGATGATAAACCAGCTTTCTCTTTTGGTTCTGGTGCTGGTTCTACTCCCGCAGCTGCACCAGCTGCTGCCACACCCGCTGCAAGCTCTGGTTTATTTGGATCTAAACCAGCGGAACCTTCTACTGGTGGTTTATTCGGTTCTAAGCCAGCGGAACCTTCTACTGGTGGATTATTTGGATCTAAGCCTGCAGAATCTTCAACAGGAGGACTTTTTGGTGCCAAGCCTGCTGAAACCAAAGCTTCCACACCATCTGCTACACCGTCAGCCAACGGTGGATTATTTGGCGCCAAGCCAGCCGAGACTTCTGCTCCTAGTGGTGGATTATTTGGTTCTAAACCAACCGGAAGCACTGCACCTGCATCAGGAGGATTATTTGGTTCAAAACCAGCCGAAACCCCTTCAACAGGTGGATTGTTCGGTTCCAAACCAACAGAAACCAAACCTGCTACTCCATCAGGTGGATTATTCGGAGCCAAACCAGCAGAAAAGCCAGCAGAGAAACCAGCAACTACAGGAGGTCTTTTCGGTAGCAAACCAGAGGAAAAGAAAGACGACAAACCAGGGTTCAGTCTTGGTGGTAGTTCAAGTGGTGGATTATTTGGTGCTAAACCAGAAGAGAAGAAAGACGACAAACCAAGTGGATTCAGTTTTGGAAAACCAGCAGAGAAACCAGAAGAGAAGAAAGATGATAAACCAAGTGGGTTCTCTTTCGGTAAACCAGCTGAAAAGACCAACGACAAGCCCGCTTCTGGGCCCTCTTTTGGTAAACCAGAAGACAAAACAGAAAAGAAAGAAGGAACAGGATTCTCATTCGGGGCCAAAGCAGATGACAAGACCAGTACCACACCAGGATTTAGTCTTGGTAAGACCGAAGATAAGCCAGTTGCTAAAGATGATAAACCAATTAAAGTGGAGCCAATCAAAGTGGAACCATTGGAAATATCTATAGATAACAAAACTATGGATGATTTAATAACTAAATGGTCCAAGCAATTGGAAGTGACTTCCAGTACCTTCGATTCATACACAGGTAAAGTGAAGCAATGGGATCAAGAGCTCGTTGAAAGTGGTGATGAGATTAGTAAGCTCTACCAAGATACTTTGGAAGCTCAAAACTTACAAAGCCAAATCGACCAACATCTTGTATTTGTGGAAAACCAACAAGATGAATTGGAAAAGCTTTTGGACAACTACGAACAACAAGCTGATTCTTTACTTAATAATCTTGAAAACAGTGATAACATATTAAACACCAACACATACAGTAAAACAGGAAATGGATTAACTGTAACTGATAAATTGAGAGAGAAAGCCTACCACAACGCCGAGATCTTGGATGAAAGGCTCGGCAATATGGGAGACAATTTGACAGTGTTGATCAACGAGATCAATTCTATTAGTGATGTGTTTAACAAGAACTCTCTCAAGGACTTCCAAGACCCTAAAGCCAAAGATGAGAATTCCATTGAAGAGATTTTGAAATTGTTGAACTTGCACTTGGAGAACCTCAAGTATATTGAAAAGTCCGAGGAGACTTTGAAGCAAAAGGTAAAGAAAATAACGTAAATAGAAGATGTAATAACGATGCCGTAGATAATAAATCACAAGTCTAAACTAATGAAAAACAACTCCACTGTTCACCGTGGACCGAACCCGTGCCAATTTACAGAGCAAATTTGTGCCACTCCGCGGTAAAGTATTTTTTTTAACCCCACATCAAAATCATGTGGAAGAACAACATTTTTCATAACTAAAAAGTTTCGATTACAACTAACGTTTCTTTCAAATATGGGACCTCCAATTCTTCAAATGGTCAAGCTTTTGTTTGACCCAGATGTGTCTAAGAAAATGATTCTTCAACTTGCTTATAAACAAGCTAAAGCCGTTGGGTTTTTGAAGATTTTAGGGTTTCTTTTGAGTGGAGGAATGGTAGGTGCTTCAAGCGTTATAAAGATACCGCAAATTAGAAAGATTATTGGTCCCCAATTGGTCAAGGATAGAATTAATGTGGCTAAAGGGTTGTCGTTACCCGGAATTAGTTTGGAATCTTTCGTTTACTTGGTTCATGTGGTTTACAATAGACTGAACAATAACCCGTTTATAGGGTATGGAGAAACCATGCTTTTAGGGTTACAAAACATCGCAATTATCTTGTTGATCAACTATTACGAAGCTAGATCTCAAGTTGATGGTACTGTCTTATCAGACAGACAGAAGGTTGACTATTCTACTAAAGCTTTGGTGAGACCTCTTGCAGCCATTATTGGTAGTATTATTGTGTTGCAAAAATTACCCGCTGGAGTTATCAATGGGTTACAAGTGTTGAATATCCCATTGTCAATTGCTTCTAAATTGCCACAGATCCGTAAGAACCACGATTTGAAGAGTACCAGTCATTTGAGCAATGTCACTGTGGGTGCAAATGTCGTTGGTTCTTTTATCAGAGTCATGACAACAGCCCAGAACTTCGATAAGCTTGGAAGAGACTATGTCTTGATGACAGGTTATTTAAGTAGCTTCGTTTTGAACTCTGTTATTGCTGGTCAATGCTATTACTGGGGAAACAAGAAAGAGGTGAAAGACAAAGAAGATTAGAGACTATTTGTAAACGAACACTACCCAAATACACATTTGTACCTTTCCAAGTAACTACAACTGATCGTATACATGAGCACCCGTCACTAATCCTCGTATACATAAGTACCCGTTACTAATGCTCGTAAACAGTTCAACCATTCGCAGTGGCCGTGGGTCCGCCCCACACGGCCGCCCGTTTCTCCCGCAACAGTTCCGCACTATCACCGCCCAAATATTTTCACATTCAACTATCTCTTCAACATGGTCCATACAGCAGAATACTTGCCTTCTACAGGAACTGCAATCAGCAGTGTCCTTCAAGGTGGCTACAACCACCCATTATCAAGAGAATGGCAACATGAGCGTCAACTCACTAAAAATATGTTCATCTATCCATTATTCGTCTCAGATGAACCAGACGAAGAAACTGCCATGGAATCTTTGCCAAAAATGAAGAGATGGGGTTACAAAAAGGTTGTTCCATACGTTGAAACATTGGTTGCAAAAGGACTTAGAGCTGTTATCTTATTTGGAGTGGTCAAAGAAGAATCTAAAGATCCTGTAGGAACAGCAGCTGATGATCCAGAGGGTCCAGTGATTCAAGCTATTAAACTCTTAAGAGCCAAGTTTCCTGATTTATTCATCATGTGTGATGTGTGTCTTTGTGAATATACCAGTCATGGTCATTGTGGTGTGTTGCTTGAAGATGGTAGTTTAAACAGAGAAACATCTGCTTTGAGAATTGGAAAAGTGGCTGTTAATTATGCCAAAGCCGGTGCTAATTCTGTGGCTCCTTCTGATATGGTTGATGGAAGAATAAGAGACATCAAGAAAGGTCTTATCGATGCAAATTTGGCTCACAAGTGCTTATTGATGTCTTATGCTGCTAAGTTCTCTGGTAACTTATATGGTCCTTTCAGAGATACCGTTGGAAGTGCACCAAGTCATGGAGACAGAAGATGTTACCAATTACCTACAGGAGGATCAGGTTTGGCTCGTAGAGCTTTGAGAAGAGACATGGAAGAAGGTACTGATGCTGTAATTGTTAAACCATCTACTTTCTACTTGGACGTTTTGAAAGATGCTGCTGAAATTTGTAAAGATTATCCTATCTGTGCTTACCATGTTAGTGGAGAATACGCCATGTTACATGCAGCAGCAGAAAAGGGAGTGGTAGACTTGAAAGCTGTGGCTTTTGAAAGTCATTACGGTTTAGTCAGAGCTGGTGCCAGATTAATCATTTCATACTTCACTCCTGACTTCTTGGAATGGTTGGATGAACAATAAACACAAAGACAAAATTGTACATAGCATGTCTATTAGTGAATAAATTAATGTGTTAAAATGCTAATGCTAATTATGCAGCCAACGGTTCTTCTTGCTTCTGTGGTTCCTCCTCCTCCTTGGTTTCTGGAACCGTGTTTGGAACTTCAGGTAGTACATTATCGTCTGGGGCAGTATCTGGAACTTCAGGTAACTTATTAGGCACATCCACTTGTGGCACCACCTCAGGTTCCTTAGTTCCCAAGACCTCTCTTTCTAACCTCTCAAACTCTTCATCTACTTCCAATTCTTCACCATTACTTAACTGTCCGCCTAATATACCCAGTATCTCATCCACTTTCACTCTCTCGTCTTCCAAATCATCCAATATCTTATCTATCTTGGCCACGCTCATTTCATTATTTAACTTGCTGAGCACCGTATTACCCTGTTGTAATCCGTAAATGACATCTTTTTCAATCAACTTGAACTCGATAGTTCCTAAAAGCGTCTCCAAATTATCCAACTGATCATACGTCTTGGTAATTATACTTTCCTGTTGTTTTTTGGATCGAAGATAGAACTTGGCCTTCTCCTTGTCTCCCTTGATCAAACTCTCCTTTGCCAACGCAGTTTGTCGTGCAACCACCACACTAAGTCGTTTCTGGTACTGTTTCAACTTGTCTCGTTGTTGCTTCATCTGAAATATGGCTCTGTCATGAGCAGTGATCTTAGGACTGGAAGATTGTTGTCCCATATCTTTTGAAATGTCTTCTGCTAAATGCGAAGTTTACGGGTTATCAGAATCGAGAAACCCTAAACCGTTGCTTACGTAAGATTCGCATAAGCAAAAAACTTGTCTCGTGCCGCAACCATCCTATTTAAGTAGTTTGTAAACATATCTAATTGCGTCCATTTTAGGTATACAGAAAATCCATTCGTTAATATACCAAAAAAAAATCGACGATTCTTCTTTAGTAATAATGTCACTGTCGTCGCCCACCAAGAGCAGTGACCCCAAACCGAATGAGTTCAAGAACACCAAGACTTTGTCGCCGCCAAAGCCTTCCAAACGGTATCACTTGCAGAATATGAGTCCCAATGTGTCAAAAACCATCTACTTGAAGAAAGAAGACGAAAAGTTCAGTAGACCCAAATTGAAAAGACCTATTTCTAACCTCAGATCCAAAAGTACCATCACCAGGAACCCTTCTTTATCTCCTACCAAGCTCCTGTTAAGAAGAACCAACTCTTTTAATGACACTGCTGTGTCCAATAACAGTTCCACTTCAGATCGGTTCATCCCTTCCAGACACAATTCCATCAACGGAAAGTTGGATGTTTCTACTGCTAAACCACATCCTAATGCATCTCCTGGTACACACATTAAAGCACAATCATCGAAAATCTATCAAAAACATGTAGCAGAAGCCTGTGGGTTAGAGATGAATTCAAGAATTCTCCAATATCAGCCGCAGCCTCCAGAGAGGAAGAAACCTATCAATTTATTCAGTAACATTAACACTATACGGCCGGCAGTTGCTTTTGCTAGAGCTAAAAAAGTTCCTTCTGCCCCAGACAGAGTGTTGGACGCTCCAGGGTTAGTTGATGATTTTTATTTGAATCTTTTGGCATGGTCTTCATCTAACTTATTGGCAATTGGCTTAGAAGATACTGTTTATGTGTGGAATGCCACTACAGGATCAGTGGGTCTTCTTTGTGAATTACCAAACAAAACAATGGTGACTTCTTTGAAATGGTCTAAGGATGGTTCATACATTTCAATTGGTAAAGATGATGGGTTCATTGAAATTTGGGATATAGAGACAAACACCAAGTTGAGAACTCTCAACTGTAATCATATGACGAGAATCTCATCGCAAGATTGGAACCTGCATATCTTGACCAGTGGATCAAGAGTGGGAAACGTATATCACAGTGACGTACGAATTCCTCAGCATTATACTACAAAATTGACATCGCATCTGGCAGAAGTGTGTGGAGTAGAATACAAACAAGACGGACTGCAATTTACCACTGGTGGTAATGATAATTTGGTATGCATATGGGACGTCAGGGCCAGAACCAATGATCCATTATTTCAAAAGAAAACACATAAAGCTGCCGTGAAATCTATACTGTATTGTCCTTACCAAAGTAACTTGTTAGCTACTGGAGGAGGAAGCAGTGACAAGACAATTAATTTCTGGAATACTAGTACCGGAACCCGAATCAACTCCATAGAAACCGAATCGCAAATCCTGTCGCTTAACTGGGGATATTCCAGTGGGACTGGAATTGAAATCGTTGCAACTCATGGGTTTCCTAATAATAACATCTCCTTGTTCAGTTATCCAACGTTACAGAAGACGGGAGAAATCGTACAAGCTCATGGGAGCAGAATTTTGAACGGATGTCTCAGCCCTGATAATATGACACTTGCCACAGTGGCAGGAGACGAAAACTTGAAGTTCTGGTCCATTTTCGATTCTAGTAAACGAGAATTGGTGGAAGAGGTAACGGAGGAAAACATGGAAAAGTTAATGAATTTGAGATAAGCATGCATTTAGACTAATAGACAAAAGTAGAGATTAAAAACAGTAAGAGGTTGAAAGAGAGAGACTGAAAAAGCTATTTGATACACGTAACACTATCTGAACTTCGTATCGACTCGTTAAACCTCTCAAACGATGTATCACATTTTAAACGTCAATTTCACTTGTGTTTTGCAGCCATAGCAACTCTTTCCTAAACGGTCCAATTTTTCGTCGCTGACGCAAGCGATGTGGCAGCGTGTAGAACACAGTCGTGGCATCCTCACAAAAGTCGTCGCTCACGCAGAAAACTAACTTTATAAATAACCAGCTTTTATTTATATTATCAAATTTTTCAATATAACATGTCGACGGACGGGGAATTCACCAGGATTCAAATCTTTGGAACCATCTTTGAAATCACAAACAGGTACACCGACTTAAATCCCGTGGGAATGGGTGCGTTTGGGCTTGTTTGCTCTGCCATAGATAAACTCACGGGTCAAAATGTCGCCGTTAAAAAGATCATGAAACCTTTCCTGACATCTGTTCTTGCAAAAAGAACTTATAGAGAATTGAAGTTACTTAAGCATTTGCGCCACGAGAACTTAATTACTTTGGATGACATCTTCTTGAGTCCATTGGAAGATATTTATTTTGTTACCGAATTACAAGGAACCGATTTACATAGACTCCTCAGCAGCAGACCTTTAGAGAAACAATTCATCCAATATTTCACTTATCAGATTCTTAGAGGATTAAAATACGTTCATTCAGCTGGGGTGATTCACAGAGACCTTAAACCATCCAATATCCTTATCAATGAAAATTGCGATCTCAAAATTTGTGATTTTGGTCTTGCTCGTATTCAAGATCCTCAAATGACCGGTTATGTCCTGACAAGATACTATAGAGCTCCAGAGATCATGTTGACATGGCAAAAGTATGACATTGAGGTGGACTTGTGGTCGGTGGGTTGTATCCTTTCTGAAATGATAGAAGGTAAACCATTATTCCCTGGTAAAGATCATGTTCACCAATTTTCAATTATCACCGAACTTTTAGGTTCTCCACCACCAGACGTTATTGAAACCATTTGCTCCGAGAATACTTTAAGATTCGTGCAATCGTTACCACATCGGGATCCAATTCCTTTCAGTGAAAGATTTGAACACTCCACCCATGTTGAACCAGGAGCCATTGATTTATTGGCCAAAATGTTAATTTTCGACCCTAAGAAACGTATAAGTGCAGCCGATGCTTTAGCACACCCATACATGGAACCATATCATGATCCAACCGATGAACCGGTGTGTGAAAGCAAATTTGATTGGAGTTTTAATGATGCTGATTTACCCGTAGATACCTGGAGAGTGATGATGTATAGTGAGATTTTGGATTTCCACCAGATTGCAGATGTGCCACAAGGAGAAGATGTCAAACAGTTACAACAAGACGGGATCCAAGCACCTCAGACCAATTCAGTGGTCTAAATAAAGAATTTACGACCTCCCAATCATCCACACAACATCATAATAAACAGACGGTACAGTAGATATGCAACCAGTTTACAGCTGATGAATGATCCCAAAAGAACGACATTCTGACTTTGCTCGCATTAGGTCGAGCATTCCCATTTATGAGAATGGCCCCTAGCTTACGACATTATGAGATAGTCTACTAAACACCTAATTAAACCTGTTCTGTTATCCTCTGCGTAATTTTGCAGCCATTCGTGCAGCTCACTACTGTCCCGTTCGCGGTAAATCAAGTCGCGTTTTTGATTCTTCCAACCCTAACTATGGACGGTTATACCAAAACAATTGACGATGTTTCTGTGTCGTTAGCGTACATACGAACCGACGAGGACGTTGAATGTGTCGTCTCATTCACGAATAGTCTGGAAAAGTCCATCACTGTGAATCCCACGTCGTCGAATTCAGACGCCCATTTATTTGTTGGTTATATTCAATTATTCGGTTACGTGGTGCTAAATTATGGATTCGGATTGGAAGATAAGTCACAAATCGCCCAGATGGATGGACCTCGAAATTCCACTTGGTGGGCCAACAAGGAGTACGTTCAAAACCATATTGATCCAGACACCGATGTTTTTGATCGACTTGAAAAACTTATAACTGTTCCTTTTATATATGAGAACAGTGCGGATCAATTGGTGGTAGGTGGGAGATTAGGAGGTGTTAGCGACTTGGCAATGGAAGAAGGAAAGATGATAGACCTGAAATCCAGGTACTTGCTCAATGATTTGATCTATAATTTTGGTACTTATAAACCACCGAATGAGAAAGAAGACGAAGGTAAGGTGCCATTAAAAGATTTGACAAACAATATTCTTCCATTTTATACTACGAGTCAGTCATTATTGTTCACTGATTTGTCTTTGCTGCCAAGATCTGTCAAGAAATTCAAAATTAACTTCCCTGAAGTGTCTGGACCTCCTACTTATAATGCATTTCTGACAGGAGTTACAGCAGAACAGGGTTTGATCAGTATCAAATATCTGGTAATTGTTGGATTCCAAAAGTTGGATGGGGGTCTGTTAAATCCTATGGCAGTATACTTTCCATTGGTAGTTAAAGGCAAGAGGAAAGGTCATGATGATAGGTGGTTACAAGAAGATTATCTTCAAAAAGTGGTGATAGACAAATCATGGTCACCTACTTCGTATTTGGTGGGCAACGAAAATGGAAAACCACAGATGGAGCCCAGAAAACTGGTTAGTGATATAAATCAAGACAAACTTGACTCCAAGTCATTCTTCCAAGATCTTGACCTTCTTATAGATTCAGATCTCCAGCATATTCCTCGAGTGTCTACGACCGAGAGAAGAAAGAGTGTCAATAGTGTCATTGATACGGATGGGTTGATTCCTCAACTTCCTGCTCATCTCAAGAACCAGTATAATTTCTTGATGAATAACCACCAATTGTGCAAGATTATGTTTTCTCGAGGTTATTACCATATAGGAGAAGACTTGATGTTCAACATCGAACTTAATACTGATACAACTATTGTCAACAAGATCATTGGCATGACAGCTCATCTTGAAGCTCATGAAATCTTTCATATCAAAGATGACGAAAACTATACCAATGTCTATGGAGTAAGTCCTGCCATGAAATTGAATACTTTTGCTTCTACAATGTTAAACTCCAAGATCAATACTTTTGAACAAGAAGAGTCTGTGGTAGGAGGAAGCATATCAATTCCAAGACATATTTCTCAACAATTCCAGTGTAGCAAGTTGATGAGTTTAAAGTATTTTATCGTGTTCAGGTTTAATTTATTGACATTCGACAAGGATAGACCAGAGAACGGTAATTCTCACAGGACCCCAAACGACGGAGTTACTAACGGCAATGGAAATGGAAATGGAACAGTTGCTTCAGACAACAATGGTGACGAGGCTAATGGAGAATCTGAAACATCTGACCCCTTACTTTCAATTTCAGTTCCTGACTTCCCCACCGACTCATACTTATTCTCACAACTTTATTGGTACGACAACTATGGGAGCCAATTCACATTCAGATTGCCTGTGGTAATATTGCCATAGACCCGGGCTCATACCCAAAAGTGTATTGTGAGCGGTTACCAACTTTAAGGCTTCTATGCCGTCCTGCTCTTTCTGAAGGTTTTGAGACAATTCCGTATTGACTGTTTCCAATAACATTTCCGAATTGGGATAAATTAATTCCCAAAACAGATGGAGTAGGAAAACTCATTTAAGGACGATGAGTTTCCCTAAAAAAATTGAATAATCTTCAATCATGAAATTCACTACATTCGTTACTTACTGCTTGTCGGTTATTACATTCGTTTCGTGTCTGACTCCCACATACATTGAAGAACCTGCCTTGGTTGAAAGAGATTTTAGCGTTTCTTCTCTTGTTGCTGAGCTTCTTGATGGGTTTGACGTTGCTGACTTCATCTCGGACATTGACTTTGAAAGCATTGCTGGTTGGGCTGATGACTTGTTGAACTCGGGTGACAACATTGATATCTTGGACAACATTCTAGTCGGATTGAAAAACACACACCTTTTACCTGATGCTGCTGTTTATATTGTTACCCACAATTTCACCTTGAACATCTTGAAGGAATCCCTTCCAACGGTATTGAAGGTTGCTGGAAATGTCAATACTACCTCATTGTTTGTTGCTTTAGACAGGTCTGGATTGGCTTATTCTGTTGTGGCAGGTGCTCTTACTGACGATGACTTTTTACCTTCTCTTTTACAAATTGTTAGAAAGTTAATCCAGAGTGGTGGCATCAGCTTGCAGAGCCTTTTAGACCAAGCTGGTCAATTAGTGTCCAGAGATGTCGAAGAAACACAATTTGAAAGTGGGGTTGAAGCTTTCCAAGTGATGGAAAAGAGAGACAACATTGAAGATTTGCTTACAACTGTTTTCAGCTCAGTTGAAAGATCTGGATTGATCAACGATACAGTACACACCCTTTTAACAGATGAACAATTCCAAGATGCTACCGTGGTGCTAATTCAAGGTGCTTTCCAAAACATTGGATCCATCATTTCTGGAACCGACTTTTCAGCTTTGAAACCAATTCTTACTTCCTTATTAGATTCTGGCTTGTTGTCTCATACTTTAGAAAGAGCTTTGAATGACGAAGATTTAAGAACTGCTTTGACCACTGATTTGGCCAATATGTTGAAAAGAGGAACTATTAAGAAAGCAGACTTGGTTTCTAAAGAAGACATGAATTCTGTGTTATCGATGGATTCAACCATGTCAATGACAATGTCAGATATGCCGATGTCTGAAATGGCCATGAGTTCAGATGAGGTCAGTTCCAGCTCCAGCTCCGAAGCTTCTGAATCCAGTACCTCTGAAGATTCTGGAGCTAGAAAAGCTGGTCTTCTTCCTTTAGCAGGTGCTTTCATTCCAATTGGTCTTATGATGTTGTAATACTTTCCATGATATTATAATCTTTCTATGATCTTATGATACTTTCAATGATCTAATAATACTTGCAATGATATTATAATACAACCAAATGTTATATTACTGCTCAATCATGTAATACCTAATAAATAATATACTCCGTAGCCATCGTTTCAGCCGACTGGCCACACCGCGATGGCTCCGCCGTATTCCGGCAGCCGCGCATTTGTACATTTGCCCATCGCAATATTTCATCTCCTTACAACCATGTACCCTTTTGACTTATCAGATGACGACTTACCGTTAGACCACCAACAGCAAGGTGGAGATTTAGAAGAACTCTCCAAATCGTTCAATTCTGCGCATTTTTCCACCGCTGAAGATAGATTATTTAAAGACCATGATCTCAAAGTCAAAGCCTTCGAAGCACTTCACGATCCAAAAAGCCCAACATCTCCTAAAAGAAGACCTTCGGTAATTGAATTTCCAACGGCCCACTTCCCGAGTCCTTCAACTGCTGTTCATAATAATCCACTGATCCACCCACACACCAATAGAAACGCTTTTCCAGAGGAGTACCCATCTGATGAATTGATTGGATTGTTCAAGGAAGTGCAAGCTGCATTAGATCTTAGACACAAGTATATGGCTATCTCTTTACAAGGTGATGATATGGACAACCCCAAAAATAAGGATGATTGGACTATTTATCCACCTCCTCCAAAGCCTACTTATAAGTCTAAGAACAGATATAATCAACTTCCAAGTTTGGACGAAGGTAATGAAGAGGAATTTGATTTCGAAAAGTGCACAATTCCTCCATCAACAGAAGCTTATGGATACAGGTTCAATGACGAGAATGTATTTGAAGTGTTCAGTAAAAGCACCGACGAACCTATTATTAAAGTGCCTTCCATCAAGGACTATTATTCAGATTTGATTCAAATTGCTAAAGTGTCTTCTGACGGACCAACCAAATCGTTTGCTTTCAAAAGAATTGAATACCTCGAAGCTAAATGGAACTTATACAACCTTTTGAATGAGTTCGAAGAGAGTAAGCAGTCTAAGAGAAATCCACATCGTGATTTCTATAATGTTCGTAAAGTCGACACTCACATCCACCATTCTGCTTGTATGAATCAAAAGCACTTGTTGAGATTCATTAAGTACAAGTTGAAAACTGTTCCTCATGAAGAGGTTATTTTTAGAGATGGTAAGGTTTTGACATTGGCCCAAGTGTTTGAATCTTTAAACCTTACAGGCTACGATTTATCCATTGACACTTTGGATATGCACGCTCACACTGATACATTCCATAGATTCGATAAGTTCAACTTGAAGTATAATCCAATTGGAGAATCCAGACTCCGTGAAATCTTCTTGAAAACTGACAACTATATCCAAGGAAGATATTTGGCTGAAATCACCAAACAAGTATTCGAAGATTTAGAAGGTAGTAAGTACCAGATGAATGAATTGAGAATCTCCATTTATGGTCGTTCATACGATGAATGGGATAAATTGGCTGCTTGGGTCATTGATAATAAGTTAGTTAGTCACAATGTTCGTTGGTTGATTCAAGTCCCTAGATTATATGATATCTATAAGAGAAACGGAAATGTTAACAATTTCCAAGATATCTTAGTGAATCTTTTCGAACCATTGATCAAAGTATCCTTGGACCCACAATCCAATCCCAAATTGCATGTGTTCCTTCAAAGAGTGGTGGGATTTGATTCTGTGGACGACGAAAGTAAGCCAGAGACCCTGCTGAGGAACTATCCACGTTCTGCTGAATGGAATTCCACCCATAATCCTCCATACTCGTACTACTTGTACTACATTTTTGCCAACTTATCATCTTTGAACCATTTGAGATTAAAACTTGGCTTCAACACATTCTTGTTAAGACCCCACAGTGGTGAAGCTGGTGACCCGGAACATCTTATTAGTGCATTTTTGACATCCCATTCTATCAGTCATGGTATCTTATTAAGAAAGTTACCTTTCATCCAATATCTTTACTATCTTGACCAAATTGGATTGGCCATGTCTCCATTGTCCAATAATGCATTGTTCTTGACTTACGACAAGAACCCATTCTACGCTTTCTTCAAGAAAGGGTTGAACGTTTCTTTATCCACCGATGATCCATTACAGTTCTCATACACCAAAGAACCATTGATTGAAGAATATTCAGTGGCAGCACAAATCTATAAATTATCAGCAGTTGATATGTGTGAATTAGCACGTAACTCAGTTCTTCAATCAGGATGGGAAGCTCAAATCAAAAAGCACTGGTTGGGTAAAAAGTACATGCTTGGAGGTGTTGAAGGAAATAATATCGAGAAAACTAATGTTCCAGCTATAAGAGTTAGTTATAGAGAACAGACATTAAAGAGTGAATTGGACTTGGTCAAATACTACACCACTTTGAAAAAGGATTAAATGGCTGCAAAAAAGATTACCGCGACAGGTGCAAATTTACGGCGTCTCCCGTGCTAAATTTTGCAACTTATTCTTATAAGCGCATATCGCATCAGATCTTTCGTTAAATTAGAAATGGTTTCCAATATACATAAAATTTTCTGTAAAACTACTTAGACATGATAACTGACAGTATGCCTTGTGTGATGACCATTGCTGGGTCAGACAGTTCTGGTGGTGCAGGAATTGAGGCTGATTTAAAGACTTTCATGGCCCATAAAGTATATGGTCTTACATGCATCGCAGCTTTGACTGCTCAAAACACTACAGGAGTTGGTGGAATCCATCAAACACCTCGTGAGTTTGTGGACAAAATATTGGACCATAATTTCAAGGATTTTTTGTTTGGGTACGAAGAACCTCCTTTGAAGGTGGTGAAAACAGGAATGCTTACTCTTGCAGCGGTAGAAGCTTTGGCCCTGTATAGAGATACTTTACAAGAGTATGGTGTTAAATTGGTGGTTGATCCTGTGATGATCAGTACGTCTGGGGTACAATTGTTTGATAGCCAAGCAATGGACAAATGTTTGAAAGGAGTCATTGAGGGATGTTATATTTTGGCACCCAATTTCGAAGAAGCAAAGGCGTTATACCTGATTGCCAGTGGAAAAGAACCAGAGAAAGTGAACAATAGACAGCAATTGGTTGACTTTGTTAAGGAATTACAACATCTTCTTGGTTGTGTGAATCTTATTGTGAAAGGAGGTCATATTCCTTGGAATGAGAAGGAAGATAGACCATTCAAACAAGGTGACAATGCAGCTCAGAAAAAGATATTGGACGTATTGTATCAAGGCAAAGAAGATATTGTAACAATCTTTGAGTCTGAAGCTATTGAATCAGAAGATACTCATGGAACTGGTTGCACATTGGCCTCGGCCATAGCAGCTAATTTGGCAAAAGGAATAGACATTTCGAAATCAATTGCATTGGCTATTGACTATATTCATAAAGCCATGAATGGAATGCCACAAAAATTGGGTAGAGGAAACGGGCCTTTGAACCATTGTGTTAGTCCTGATTCTCGTGCCAATACAGTTAAAATCTCGACCTTCCCTCCTTCATCTGTCCCTGATACTTTCAGGTACAATGGGCTGGTGTTGGACTACTTTAAAACCCATCCAAAGATTGCAGACAAGTGGAAAGTTTACTCTGAACACAAGTTCATCCAGCAATTGGCTCAGAACAAGCTTCCTTTGGACCAATTTCTTTACTTCTTGAAACAAGATTACCACTACCTCGTTAACTACGCTCAAATCCAAGCACTTGCTGCAGCAGTTGCCCCAACATATCAACAAACCCATCTCGAGTCGGTAATTATCGCAGATATCGTAAGAGAGATCGAACACCATAAAGAAAAGCTTTCTAAAACCTACGACATCGACTACGATAGGGATTGGGCAATGGACTTGGATTTAAGTCCTGGAAAAGCGTGTCGGAACTACTGTCAATATCTTCTTGATATTGGCAGGAAAGAAGATTATATGGGAGTAAAAGTAGCCCTTGCTCCATGTCTTCACGGCTACCACGATGCAGGAAAGTACGGACAAACACAGAAAACATTGAACGTACAAAACGAAATAGAGAAAACCTACAATGACTGGCTCAATGATTACATTTCTGACTGGTACGTTGAAGCAGATCAGAAAGGTAGACAAACCCTTGAAAGTCTTCAAGGCATCTCCCAAGATCGTATGGACCAATTAGTAGACATATTTAGCGATGTCACACAGCTTGAAATCGACTTCTGGGACGAAGTCCTCCAGCAAAATATCCATTAATATATGACCCTCTCAACACTCATGTTTTTAACAGCCATTTTCTTAAACCAGTTTTTCGCCGCCAATTTTTCGCCAATTTACAACCAA
The DNA here is from genome assembly GCA_030571835.1 of Yamadazyma dushanensis. Classification (NCBI taxonomy): domain Eukaryota; kingdom Fungi; phylum Ascomycota; class Pichiomycetes; order Serinales; family Debaryomycetaceae; genus Yamadazyma; species Yamadazyma dushanensis. Next base: position 212,073 of record JAJLYZ010000007.1, on the reverse strand, counting down.
GGTTCCCTTTTTGTCACGTTAATTTTCCCACCCCCAACCGAAACCGCGCCGTCGCTGACTTTTTCAGTTTCTCCTTATTCGTCATTAATCATGTATAATCCGTACCAACAAGGATCAGGTCCAGGTAACCAAGGAGGACCTCCTCCTCAACAAACCGGGTACGGCGCTCCAGGTTATGGCTTTCAATCATCGTTTCAGAATCAACAAACCGGGTTTTATCAACCTCAATTGAATCAGAATCAATATTTCAACTCGTTACAGCCTCAAGCTACTGGATTCCAACCACCACAACAAAATTTCCAGCAACAGGCCACAGGGTTCCAGCCACAAGCCACTGGATTCCAAGGAGGCTATCAATCGCAGCCAATTGGTTTCCAACCTCAACAAACTGGGTTCCAACCTCAACCTACTGGGTTCCAGCCTCAACCTACTGGGTTTCAAACCTCCGGTCTTGAAAATACTGGATTGAAGATTCCCAGTATGAGATTGTCGTTCATTACGGCGGCAGATCAAACAAAGTTTGAGCACTTATTCAGGACCGCGGTTCCTGCTGGAGACCAAGCCATTTCTGGTGATTCTTGTCGAGACATCTTGCTTAGGTCAGGGTTACAACCTGTGACGTTAGCTGAAATTTGGTCTTTGGCTGATACCAACAAAACTGGATCTTTGTTATTCCCTGAGTTTGCTTTGGCTTTACACTTGTGTAATTTGGGCTTGAAAGGTGAAGCTTTGCCGGGGGTGTTACCGGAAAAGTGGCTGAATGAGGTGAAAAGTTTCGTAGACGCCATAAATTTCAGTATTCCTGAAGATCCATCCAAGGTGTTGGCCAATACGCCATTTGCTCCTAAGGAAAACGATTGGTTCCAAGGCCAACAGCAGCAACAACAGCAACTACCCTCTGCTCCATTGACAAGTCAAAGAACTGGTGGTGGTTCGTTGATCCCTTTGCAGCCTCAACAAACGGCTGGTTTGGTTCCTTCTAACACCGGCTTTGGCTTAAAGCCTCAAGGTACTGGATTTGGAGGGTTACAACCTCAAACCACTGGTTTCCAATCGCAGGCTCCACCCAATCTGTTCCAATCCCAACCAACTGGTAGTTTTGGTCTTCAACCTCAAAGGACTGGTCCCCTTCAAGCTCAAACGACTGGCTTTCAATCTGGTCTCCAACCCCAAACTACTGGTTTCCAATCTGGTCTCCAGCCACAAGGTACTGGTTTTCAACCTGTTAAGCCGCAGACAACTGGTTACCAATCAGGTCTTCAACCTCAAGGAACTGGTTTCCAGCCTCAAGCTACAGGTTTCCAAAGTCAACTTCAACCTCAAGCTACTGGCTATCTTACTAGTCAACCAACTGGAAAACCAGGTCAATGGGGGTTTGTTTCGATGCCGACTGGTGGTATTCCTGGTTTAAATGCTATGGAACAGCACTTTCTTCCTTCTTCTGATCTTTCAAGTAACAATCTTCAAAATGTTATGGGTGGTAATCTCAAGTCTAATGTGACTTGGTCAATCACTAAACAAGAGAAGCTGATCTACGATGGCATTTTCAATGCTTGGGATCCTTCAAAGAAAGGCTTTGTTGATGGAGGTGTTGCTATCAATATCTTTGGTAAGTCTGGTTTAGCCAGACCTGATTTGGAATCTATTTGGAACTTGGCTGACTCAAGTAACAGAGGTAAATTGAACAGGGACGAATTCGCCGTGGCTATGCATTTGGTGTACCGTAGATTAAACGGATTTGATATTCCCTTGAGATTACCTCCTGAGTTAGTGCCTCCATCTCATAAGAACTTCCAAGATTCTTTCGATACTTTGAAGAATTCGTTGAAAGGTAGTAAAGCCGCTCCAAGAACTAGTATCAATAATGCCGCTCCAACTTCTAACGGTAGCAGATTCAAAAACGATGATGACAATGTAGGATACGTTTCCAGTACTCGTCACAGAAGTAGAAGTTATGGTGAACCTCAAAATACTGGAAGTGTTAAGACGTCCAAGGATAATGATTTGAGTATTGCTGACTTGAAGAAATTGATTAGAGAAAAGAAGATTCTTCTTGATGCCATGGACTCTGAATCGGCTCCAAGGTCAAGCAAATCATCTGAGATTGAAGGATTAAAGCTTAGGATTAGAGAAGTTCAAGATAGGGTCATTGCAAACGGGATCTCTGGTCCTGATGATAAAAGTGCTTTGGTCGATAAATTGAATCACTTAACCAAAGATATTGTTCCTGGATTAATTTCTAAGATCTATCAGATGAATGAAGATATTGCTAAAAGTAAGATTGAGCTTGAGACATTGCGTTTGAAGAAGGCTAATCCTGATTGGAACCCAAGTAATGAACCAACTGTTGGCTCAGGTCCAAATGGAGAAGTCACTGAGTCTGATAGAAGAAAGTTTAGATCCAAGCAGTTACTTAGTCAAAGAATGGCTGCTTTGACAGGAAAAGTTTTCGGTGGCGGAAATGACCTTGATAACCAATTGAACCAAACTGTTGACAAAACCAACAAGGAAAAAGAAGAACATGTAGGTATTATTAAAGACATTGAAGCCAGTATTAAAGATTTAGAAGATGGTTGTGTTCAGAACTTGAAAGTTAACCCAGCCGACGACATCAACAAAGACAAATGGGAGAATGGACAAGGCGTCAGTGGACCGGTTGCTTCTTTCATCCTGGAATTGAACATAGTGGCTAAAGAAGCCACTAAAAATGTACCAAAACCTGTTCAATCCGCCCCACCAGTTCAATCAACTAAAATTCAACCACAAACTGTTGCTTCTCCTGCTGCAAGCTCCAACTCCACTGGTGAATACAGCACTCCAGAAGAAAGATCTGCTTACATTAAAGCACAGGCTGAAAAGAGAATGAACGAACGATTGGCTAAACTAGGTATTAGACGTCGTGGAGAGTCTGTCAAAGTCTCCGAGCCTGCTCCAGTAGCTGCAAAGGTTGAACCTGTAGCCTCTGATCCAAGCCCTAAAGCTTTACCAACCTCAAAAGCTGAACCAACCACTAAACCAGTTGAAAAAGCTCCAGAAGTTAAGCCTGCGCTTGCAGAAGAATCAAGCGATGATGACGATGATGAGGAGTATAAAGAGCTTATGAGACAGAAGAAAGAAATGGAAACTCGAGAAAGAGAGAGGAAAGAAAGGAAAAAGAAGGAAAAAGAAGACAGATTGGCCAGATTAAAGAAAGAAATGGACGATCTTAAAAACAAGGAAAATGATGGCTATTCTAGTGACGAAGAACCAGCTAAGGCGCCAGTTTATGGACCTCTGGGAACTGCCAAGCCTAAAGAAGAACCGGTGGCCGTTGTTGCTGAAACTCCAAAAGCTGAAGAAACTTCTAAATCACACGATAACAATCCATTTGCCAAAATGGCTGCGCAACCCCAACCTCCATTGACTACTCAATCAACCGGAGGTAAAAACCCTTTCTTCAAGCCAACCACTGCAGCTCCTCAGTATGATGCAAAGAAGGCTGAAGCTCAAAGAGCTTCTCAAAGGGGTTTGGGAGACGATGATTGGAGTGATGAAGAAGAAAATCTTAGTGATGATGACGCACCAAATCGTGCTGGTGCTGCTCATTTAGCTAGTTTATTGTTTGGTGGAATGTCTCAACCAGTACAGAGATCTACTGACACTCTGCTCCTGGACAAGCCAGAAGGAACTCCTGTTGCTGCAGCTGAACCAGCTCTAGCAGCACCCAGTGAAATTCCTCCTGTTCCAGAAGCACCGCCCGCTGAAACTAATCCTCCAGCTCCTGAAGCACCACAAATTCCAGATGCAGCTCCTCCAATCCCAGAAGCTCCTCCAGTTCCAGAAGCTCCTGTCTTCGTAGAAGTTCCTTCACTCCCACTGACTCCACCGTTCATGGATGCTCCTGAAGCACCGGAAGATCCTGTTCCTGAAATTCCAGTGGCTCCTGCTATTCCAACAGAAGCTCCTCCTGTCCCTCAAGCACCCCCATCGTTTGATGCACCACCCATCCCTCAAGCACCACCTCCACCTCCGATGGATGCTCCACTAGCACCTCCTCCACCTTTGGCAGGATTGGCCCCACCACCACCTCCACCACCTCCAGGTATTCCTCCACCACCAGTGGGTGAAACCAATGGCTCAGCCCTGGCTCCCCCAGCCCCTCCAAATATCAATGCATTATTAGGAGAAATCCATTCTGGTCTCTCGCTCAAGAAAGTTGATCCAAATGAACAGAGAATTGGTGATGGTTCTACAGTAGGAAAAGTGTTATAAAAAGTTCATTAGATATATACAGATTTGTTTAATTATTCATTCGTAGCGTCATGGTTGCTCAATACAACAACTTCACCGTTTTTAGCCACCACCTTAACTGTCTCTCCTTCCTTTACTTCTCCTTTGATCATTAACAAAGCTAATGGGTTCAAGACCCTCTTTTGTAAAACTCTGTTTAATGGTCTAGCACCATAGATTGGATCATATCCGAGTGTTGCAAGTAGCTCTTTGGCTTCATCATCAACAGAAAGGAACATTCTCTTATCCACAAGTCTATCTTTAATTTCACCAAGACGAATCTCAAGGATGTTTTTCAATGATTGTTTCAGCAATCTGTTGAAAATCAAGACTTCATCGAGACGGTTAATGAATTCAGGAGGATAATGATGCTTCAATAACTCTGTTATTTGAGTTTTAGTTTCGGGATCAATCTTACCATCTTCGGAAGTACTCTTGTCTTGCAACAAGATTTCTTGTCCGATGTTAGATGTCATCACAATGATTGTGTTTCTGAAGTCAATGTGTTTACCATGGGAGTCTGTAAGACTTCCTTCGTCTAACACTTGCAAAAGAAGCTTGGAAACGTCAGGATGAGCTTTTTCAAATTCGTCAAATAGAATCACAGAGTATGGCTTTCTCCTAACTGCCTCGGTCAATTCACCACTCTCGTCGTATCCAACATAGCCAGGTGGAGAACCAATCAACCTAGAAACAGTGTGTCTTTCTTGAAATTCAGACATGTCGAATCTGATTACAGAATTCTCATCGTTGAACAAGAAATTGGCTAACGTCTTTGTTAACTCAGTCTTACCAGTACCAGTAGGACCCAAAAACATGAAAGAAGCAATTGGTCTTTTATCGCTTGTTAATCCTGCTCTCTGTAATCTGACAGAATCTGCAATAGCATGTATAGCTTCATCTTGTCCGATAACTTTTTGCTGCAAATACACTTCCATGTCAAGCAATTTATCCTTCTCTCCCTTCATCAAATTGGTCACAGGAATACCAGTCATTTTTGAAATCACATAAGCGATATCTTCGGAAGTTACTGAATCATGTAAAAGATTCGTAGTAGTATCATTTTCAGTGGACTCTTTGAGCTTTCTGTCCAATTCAGGGATGGTGCTATATTGCAACTCAGAAGCTTTGGCGTAGTTACCTTCTCTTTGAGATTCTTCCAAGTCGAACTTGGCTTGTTCTAAAGCAGATTTGGCTTCGGTGACTTGTTCAATAACCTTTTTTTCAGCTTCCCATTTTTCAGTAATCTCTTGAAGTTCGTTTTTCTTTACTTCCAACTCTTCTTCAAGCTTGTTACGACGATCAATAGAAAGTTGATCTTCTTCTTTTCTTAAAGACTCAAGTTCAATCTGAATGGTCATGATTTGACGGTCCAAATGAGTGATAGCATCAGGTCTCGATTCATGTTGTAAACGTAAAGTAGAACAAGCCTCGTCAACTAAATCAATGGCCTTGTCAGGCAAGAATCTGTCAGTAATGTACCTGTTTGAGTACAAGGCAGCAGTAACCAAAGCACCATCAGTGATTCTGACACCATGATGAACCTCGTATTTCTCCTTCAAACCTCTCAAGATAGAAATGGTATCTTGAACAGTAGGCTCAGTGACCATAACAGGAGAGAATCTTCTGGCTAAAGCAGCATCTTTCTCGACATATTTTCTATACTCTTCGATGGTAGTGGCCCCACAAAGCGATAATTTGCCTCTTGCTAAAGCAGGTTTCAATAAATTCGAAGCATCTATAGATCCTTCAGCCTTACCCAATCCCATCAAAAGATGCAATTCATCAATGAAAAGTATCACTTTACCTTGTTTCTCTTCCACTTCTGTCAAGATCTTCTTCAATTTCTCTTCAAAATCACCTCTGAACTTGGCACCTGAAATGATTGCAGCCAAATCTAATGTGATGATTTGCTTATTTTTCATGCTATCAGGGACTTCACCTTTAAGAATTCTTTGAGCCAAACCTTCCATGATAGCAGTTTTACCAGTACCTGCATTCCCTATAAGCACTGGATTATTCTTTGTTCTTCTAGACAAGATCTGGATGGTTCTTCTAATCTCTTCATCACGACCAATGACAGGATCGAGTTTACCATCTTTAGCGAGCTTTGTGAGATCAGAACCAAACTGCTCCAATGCTGGACGATTGTCTTCTTTATTCATAGACATCTGTAGCTGCCGATGTGCTGATTGACTAAAAAATCTCATAGAATGAGGTGCAGTATTGGACATTGTCATTAGAGGCATTCTTGCGGTGGTCACAGCAAGAGCTCTTGTCAGAATTCTAGCAGGGACCATCGACCTAGCCAACCTCGTGACCAGCGAATTAAGCGATCTTTTTGAAGCAGAAAGCATTAATTTTCAAGGACAGATATGGAGCTTTTATGGTAAAAGTTGTGTGATACCGCGAAAATTCGAGAAATTTCTAGAACCGCACCGATATAACGTGAGGAAATGTAAGTTCGCGGTGGCTAGGGAGAATTACCAGCATCTCCCACCACTGACTCGTCCCACCACTTCTTCTCACACTAGCTTCTCTTTTCAGGCCAATAGTCATCGTAATTATAACCAGGATGAGGCTCAAATGGTGGAGGATTAGATCCATGGGGATTGCTTGACGGACCAGGTTCACCATCGCTTTCAAAGTCGTACCCATCTATCACCTCGTCTTCATACTCATGATTATCATCAGTGTCCATGTTATTTGGATGCCCATGATTCACTGGTTGTTGTGATTCTCCTGCATCTTCTTCTGGATACTCATTTATGACTATAGTCTGATTGTGGACACTTATATTGTCTTTAGTCGAGTTGGAAGTACTATCTTGTCTCAGATCAGATTCCACATAAACACCACGGCTGAAAAGACTTTTAACCCATCCTATAACTTTGTTCCTGCTATCCTTTCTTCCCTTCAGTCTTTCAGCCGCATTAGTCTGGAAAATAGTAACATCATCTATACTGATCCTCCTGCCCAAAACCCCCATTAATTCATTACGTCTTTCAAGACTTCTTATATCATAAATCCATTCCCATACCAAAGATAATATACCAATTTCAATCAAATTAGGCAAAATAGAGAGCCAGCTCCGGTTTGCCCAATCTCTTGAGAACAGTGCCACTAATAATATTGACACTATCAAATGACAAATGAATAATAACCAGATAAACATTGCCAAAGGTATAAGCTTCTTCGAATGGGAGTATTTTCTGGGACTTTTAACAAATATGGTATAATATAGCAAAACAAACCATACTACCGCCACATATCCAAGTTTAAGACCATTTTTAGCTTGATGCCATCGTATATACGGGGATTTCCCCATAGTATAAATCTGTCTGGCAGTAGAGTATCTGAATAAACCCTCACATATCCCACTCAATACCATATAGGTTATGACAAGCACTACAGTCCCTAGCAATATCCATACCCTGTACTTCTTATGGGCTGTCTTGAACACAATTTGAGTCAAAGAAATCAGAATCAAAAAGTCCGAAAACACATTGGTGATTCTGTATGTGAGGTTATTGAAGAACACATCGTGAACTTGTGCAATATCCATGACATCAGAGTAGTAATTGTCACGTGCAGTAGTTGTGACCTTAGCAAGAAGAATCGTCAATACCACCGTATAAAACACCGTAGCCAACTGTGTTAATATCGGTTTCCTTTTATGTGATGGAGATAACACCAAAAATACGCAGAGCATCCAACACACACAACATGTGCCACTGATTGTGAATAAAAGCGACACAAAAGCATCTCCATTGTTCAAGGACGCGTTTCTCGGGTCCCAAATGTTCTCACTATTAAGATTGGAGTTGAAACTATGAACATAGGTCCTTATTACTTCGTCACTACAATTAGTGATGTAATACGCAGGAAACAAGTGTGCTGGGGTGCTATTTCCATCGGGGAAAAGCTCATTGTAGTACTCAAGTTGGCCGTTTGTCAAAGTATACAATGAACAGTTATAATATGTATCGTTCAACAACACCAGAATAATGTTCGAATCAGGCAGATGACTGTGCATTATGATTATGCGCAGCCTTAAAATCTAAAATGTTTTAAAAAGATTAACAAAAACAACGCTCGTTTGAGATCAGAAATTTTCACCTTTAGAATGGAATATAATTCACAGCCAACGTCTTTTCCGCCGCCGGCTGGTTATGAAGACAACGGAGCAGCTGGCCTTGAAACGGGTGTGCTGAACTTATCGTTGGGTAAAAAGAAAAAGAGAAGTGTACGTGCTTATCACACAGATCTCACTAATGGACCAAATGTTCAGACTTTTGGAACTGTTCCTGAATATCCACAAAAGCCAAGTCAATTCGCGGGTCAAGTGCCTGCGCAGACGCAGAATCACGTTCTAGGTGGCTCGGTGCCTACTCAGGTACCAGTGTCGGTCCCAACACAAATGCCGATGGTCGAACAAGTAGGTATGGAAGCTAGTATTGTGTCGCAAAGGTATAAAGATCAATATGAATTTGTGACACCTACCGAGGATTCGCTTCAAACCAAGTCATTTTTGACGTTTGAGAATGTCGTGCCTCCTTCGGCAGGTACGCAATTGGTGGCTGTTGACCAAGGAACTGCCTCGGCCAAGTTTATGAGATCCACTATGTACATGATTCCTGAGACCGAACAATTGAGACTGGCATCTAAATTACCAGTAGCTGTGACTATTCGGCCATTTGCTCCTTTACTTCCTACCGAAGACCCTGTTCCGGTGGTGGATATGACCACTTTGGGAGCTGGTCATGTTGATGCTGATGAGGTTGGGCCCATAAGATGCCGTAGGTGTCGGACATACATGAACCCATCGATGCAACACTCATACGGTGACAAATTCACTTGTAATATCTGTTTGTTCCCTAACAATACTGTAACTGCTGATTATTCTGCCATGTTGGACCCAATGACTAATAGGAGAGTGGATGCTCCTCATAGACCCGAGTTACATAGAGGTGTCTATGATATTTTGGTCCCTCCTACTTATAACATAGGTGAAGAGAAACCTAATGTGTTGCATCATGTTATACTTGTTGACATAACTGTGGAAAGTATCAAGAGAAACCTTCCTATTGTGATATCTGATGCTATCCGTTCCCTCATTAACGAATTCGGACAATCGGACTCGGGGTATGAATCTGATGGTGTTGTCGTTGAACAACCACAAGCTCCTAAATTTGCCATCATTCTATTCGACAAAAGGCTTCATTTCTTCAATCTTTCAAAGACCCTTGATTCCACTCAAATAACCATCTCTTCTGATTTGGACGATCCGTTCATTCCATTCTTCGATGGTCTTTTCACTGATATTAGCGGTTCTATGGCCATTGAAGATGCTTTGAATCATATGGAACAATTATGTTCTGATGATAGTCTTAGAGCAGATTCGGAACCATGCTTCTCTGTTGCTTTAAGAACTGCCATGCTTTGTCTTGCTGAGGTTGGGGGTGGTAAAATCACTTCGGTATTGTCTGCATTACCATCATGGGGTCCAGGGGCACTCAAGTTCAAAGACAACAAAACTCAGGCATCTACTTTGTCACCAGAAGTACAAAAATTGATTTACACTGCTGATAATGATTATTACAAAACCCTTGCTAAAGACTTCTTGAAGCATAATGTTGGTTTGGATTGTCTTGTTGTATCGACAGCTCCAGTAGACTTATCAAATATTGGCTGGTTGTGTGATGTAACTGGAGGTACAGTCTACAGATGGACCAATTTTAACTATGAAAGAGATAGCAGAGAATTCTTGGGAAGATTCACTAATTCTATTACTAAATCCACTGGTTATCAGGGTCAATTAAAATTGCGTTGTTCTAATGGACTTCAAGTGACTCAGTATTATGGAACTTCATCTTCTGTAGCTGAGGTATCTGTGATTGGAGCCAATACCCAAGATCCAATTATCCCTGTTTTATCAGAGGACAGAACTTACACTGTTCTCTTGGAATACGATGGGAAGTTATCAACCACCAACGATTGCCATTTCCAAGCTGCTCTTCTTTACACTGATAATTTCGGTGTTAGAAAAGTCCGTGTGATTAATTTGGTACTTGCAGTGACTGAACGTCTTAATGATGTCTTCAACTTTGTGGATCAAGATGCTGTGGTAACAACACTCGTCAGAGATACTTTGTCCTTTGTTGGTAGACAGACATTCAAGGAGTTAAGGGAATCTGTTAATGAGAAATTGGTGGAAGTGTTGACACAATATAGAGCCAAGAGGGAATTGGGCCATCATACAAGTGAAAACCTGGGAAAGTTGTTAATGCCCGATTCATTGGCCACTTTACCATTGTATCTTTTGTCTTTCCTCAAGTCTGTGGCTCTCAGGGATAACAGCCATGTAACAGCAGATGCAAGACTAGAGGATACATTCCAGATGTTGAATATGCCAATTGAAAGGTTGATGTACCATCTTTACCCAGCATTAGTGGAGTTGCATTCATTGTATCCATACGAAGGAACTATCCCAAGCAATGACAACCCACTGAGATTTGTTCTCATGCCCCAATACAAAAGCTTATTGTTATCTACACTCGAGGCTGGTGTTTACATTTTGTGTGATGGCAGAAGGGTGTTGATTTGGGTCAGACCAGATGCTAATCCTTTGCTTATCAAAGATTTATTCGGAGATCATGTAGAAGATGTGGGAGGAATAGATGCTTTGAACGACGAATTACCTGACTTGCCAACCGATATATCAACACAAGCTAGAAACTTGGTCACTTTCTTCAACAAAGAAATCTGTGGATTGAACTCAAATGGGTCAGGTGTGCAAATAATACGGGAAACTATTGATGGGTCTGACATTTTCTTCAAAGAACACCTTGTGGAAGATGGTAGCAAATTGGCTGTGAATATTCATAATGCCAGCTACACTGAATTCGTTTCCAGATTGTACAAAGCTATAAAAGTCAAGTTGGAAAATGACAAAACATATAAGAAAGTCCAATCTTCGATTACTGCAGCTGAGAACCACGATACTTTGGCTCAGAGATATATTAATTTCTGATTCTAACTAATTAATTTTAGAACTTCAACTAGAACTTCAACAACCTCAGGGTTCTTGGTTTGAATCACTTTGGCCATACTTGCCTTGAGAGCACCGTTGTTTTTGAATTCCAACAAGAATTTCTCTCCAAGATTGGCAGCTGCATATACCAAATCCAATAATACATAACTTAATCTTAGAATCAAGTCTTGATCGTTGAATTGATTATTGAACACTCTTTGTATCAAGTTTACAAGTCCCACATCATTCTCTACCAACAATTGAGGTATCATATCGAACTCTGATGTAGCATTGGCTAACATCCCTGCTAGGATCACTTGCAATTGTAAATCTGTCAGATCCATTAGCTTTATCAACAATGTTAGTCTCTTCTTACTTTGACTATCCTCCATATTGAAGAACTTCACAAGCATTTTTGGTTTCAGTATAAGATTCGTGACAAGTTCCCAAGAAGCTCGTTGAACCATACTGTTATCACTGTCGATGATAAAATTATCCAAGTACTTGAACGTTTTGGTCGTTATAGCGTCTTTAACATCATCTTTATCACTTGCACTGATATTTGTCAAAGCCAATAATGATTCGTACTTATCCAAAGACGTAATATGATCGTACAAGTATTGATCAGGGCCCGTAGCAGACAAATTGCCTGTATAGGTGGAAATATCAGGACCCAAAAGTTCTACCAAGAATGGCAAACAGGTAGAAACACTGTACTTATTGAAAGCCAAAGCTGGATTTACCAGTACTAGAATTTTAGCCAAAGCTCTTATTGCTTGTAATCTGATCTCTATTTTGGCTGATTTCTCAGACTTAGATGTGTTCGTAGGTCGGGTAACTCCTTCTTTAACAGTGCTAGTCAGAAGTAAATAGTCTAATAGTACATTCAATGTTCCCCCTTTCACCAACTCTTGTCTTACTTGCTTATTCTGTTGAACAGACGCATAATATATGATTTGAATCAAAGTAGCACTGATGTTGCTTCCGTCCCTCTTGAATACTTTAAGTTTCGACAATATATCAATGATCTTATATTCTAGCACCATGGCTTTGTTGAAATTGTGAATATCTTGGGGGTTTTCCTTTACTTTCTCCTTTGTCTCTGTATTAGCCACCAGCTTCAAGTAATTGACTGTTTTCGTTTCCTGAGAGCTGAAGTCTTCTTGGACTTTCATCAAGCTACAAACAATCAGCAGTAGCCCATACACAACGGCAGAATGGGAACTATCAACGGAATCGATAACAGTTCGAGACTGAAGCAAAGATACAAGTCTTTCAATGAGTTTGACATCTTGTCTTATTTTTATCTTTACCGAAGCACTCAAAGTAAGATAAGCCATGGATTCTATGCAATATTCCAAGCTTTCACTATCAATGTCCTTATCTTTTAGATATTCCACATTCCAGTCATAAAGATCATCCACGGATACGCTGAACTTGTTTTCATTGAGAGTTAGGAAGTTCCATAACTTCACAATGCATAATGCTGATAATAATCTAATATCTTTATAATCTTTCAATTGGGCTCCCACATCTAAAAGACTGAGATAAGTATTAGCATTGAACTTTCTACACTCATCGTCAATACAAGAACTGCTTACAAGTTGAAGCAATGTCTTTGCAAGCACTCTGTTATGTTCCAATTGTAAGGAAGACGGTGTTATCCTGCTCACTTGTGAACTGATGAGTTCTTTACATTTATCTGAGGTGTAGATTTTGGTACACACCATTGGTACCAAAGGAAACAACAACTCCAAGCATTTGATGAAGTTCAAGGCAGACGTCGAATTTGTTTCTATCTCCATCTTAAAATCGAAGAAATTATGTATCAGTTCCATGGAACCAGCCTGATCAAGTTCAAGATTTTTCACCACGATGTACAAAACCAAAGCTCGAATATCTTCATTATCTGGACCCAAGTGATTAAGAAGCACTTGTAGATCAGTTGGTGACACGGTCTTAAACTCAGATACTAAGTTCAAGTATGTTTGGATATAAAACCGTAAAGTTTGGTCTTCTAGTTGATTCTTTAGTATTTTGGTGATAGTATGCATTATTTGTGGAACCAAGTGAGCTCTCTTATCCGCCAGACTTAACTGTAACAGATTAATCAAGATGGATGCTTGTTCGTCTCCCAACATGTTCAACGCTCTTAAGAACCTTTGATCATTTTCCTGTAACACATCAAACAATTTAGCAGCCGAGTTTGATCTCTGCGATAACTTCAAAAGCATGTCTCTGGTATTTTTCACATCCGAGGGCATTTTCGAACTGGAAAAAGCTACTGGGTCTTTAAACACATCCAACAACTCATCCACATTGTTATCTACCGATAACAGTCCCAATTGATTTTCCAACTCAGACATCTTCAACTCTTGTCTGTTCCAATGGCTGAAAAATTTCGCGATTCAAAAGTCACTTGTTTCTTATTATTAACAAGATAATCCCATCACAATGGATACTACAAGTGTCATCGATAAGTACACGCAAGATATATCGAATCTCCCGCTAGAGATCAGATACATCTTTGATGAGATTCGAACCAAGGACGTGCAACTTCTGGAAGCTAAGAGAAGATGGCAGTCTAAAGACAACCAGCTCCACAAGTTCATAAAACAGAACGGCACGCTTGCAAAGCATCCGAAAGAAGCTCAAATACATAGTAAGATTGAGGAAGACATAAAGATTGTAGAAAAGATCCAAAGAGAGAAGATTTTGTTGTCTAATAGTGCACTCTTTCTAATATCCAAGCACTTGTTCAATTTTGAAACCGACATCACCAAACTAGAACGAGAAGATTTGATTCCACCAATCGACAATATCTATGATATGGAGGGTACAGCAGAAGTAGTGAGCTATTCAGAACCATCAGTGACGCCGGTTCCTCGTAACATTTCTACTACTCCAGTGGAAATGCCATTCAGAAAGTCACAGAAGCGTAAGAGTATGATGAGAGCTAATGGCAGGCCCATGAAGAGAATGAAAGGTGATATGGATGATGATGACATGAGAATGGAAGGTATGGGTAGACACGACGGTCCATCGGGTGAAGATGCAGATAACGAATTATACTGCTTATGTCAAAGAGTATCATTTGGAGAAATGATTGCTTGTGATAATGACGACTGTCGTTTCGAATGGTTTCATTGGAGTTGTGTGGGTATTACTTCGACTCCCAAAGACAACGAGGTATGGTATTGTCCGGATTGTGCACCTAGAATGGAAAAGAGAAAGAAGAAAAAGAAGAAGACATAAGAAAAGAACAAGAAAAAACAATACGTCAAATGCTATCATCGAAGATCATAAACAAGCTTTTTTTTCCTCGAGGGTTCATAATAAGTGACAAAATATCCCGAAAGCCATGCCTTAAGGTACTATTGTGTAAATGTGACAAAAAGTTAGACGAACACTTGATACGGCGATGCATCTCGGTAAATTTCTGTTCCATATCACGAGCCCCACCGCCAGCTCGCACCATTTCCACAAGGTTCAAAATTCCTAATTGTTTTCTCCATATCCAGGCACGCGCAGAATCCTCGTTTTGAACACAAGTTTTTTCAATAACATAGATCCCGTCCTTTCGTTACCATGATCAAAAAAGCCTTTGTCATTGCCTTATTAGCAACGTTGGCCATCGCTCCTGATCCCGAGACTACCACTGATGCTGCTGCTGCTCCCGCCGCTCCTGTTGCTCCTGCTGCTCCTGCTGCTGCGACAACCACGCCTGCAGCCGCAGCTCCTACAACTGGCGCTACCACTCCCGCAACTACTGGTACTACGAACACTGCTGTCGCTCCAGTTCCTGCTGCTGCTAATACTTTAACCACTGGTACCACAACTGGAGTTACAACAGGTACCACAACAGGTACTACTGGAAGAACTACTGGTACTGGTACTACTGGAACTGGTACTACAACCGGAACTGGAACTGGTATTACTACAGGTACTGGTACAACTACTGGAACTGGAACTGGTGTAACTACAGGTACTGGAACAACTACAGGTACTGGAACAACTACCGGAACTGGAACCGGAACCACAACAGCGGTTGATCCAGGAACTTTGAACGCCAGTCAGTTGTCAGTGTATCAACAAACTGTCAACTTGAACCCCCTGCAATTAACCGAGTGGAGCTTGACAAGGACTATGAACGCAGACCAGTTAAGCAGATACTCTAGAACTCATACAGTGGCAGTAGTACCAGCTGCTCAACCATTACCTGCTGGAGGAGCCGCTCCTGGAGCCGTCCCAACCACTTCAATCTACGTTCCTAGTGGTCCAGATATCCCAGACACTGTCAGTTTCATCACCACCAGAGTCCTTCGTTCTAATGAAGCCACACCTACAGGAGATAGTGGAAGCGTCCAAGCTCAACAAACAGATTCAAGCGAATCTTCGTCGACCGACTCCACTGCTTCCAACATTGGCTCTAAAGCTGTTTTCAACTGGACATTGTTGGGTTTCATATTTGTAATATTAGGCTTGTAGATTAGATTGGTTTTATGCAATACATTTTTTTCAGCTCGATTTCGCATTAGCTCTTCATGTTCAATATATTCAAACAGCCAGTAAGTCGGTCAAATTTAGGACGATTCAGCCGTTTTATAGGCATCCCAGCGCTAAGACAAGAAGTTTCTGGTCTTAAACAATCAATTTCCAGTCAAAATGATGTACTTTCTATCATAAAAAAGTGCCAAAGTCATCAAGTGAACGTCTACAGTTACGACAAATTCTGGGACAATCCTGTGAATCAAGAGATCAATAAACAGATCCAAGAGTTGTTGGAAGATGAAACTGTCAACTTCGACAAGCCTCTTTTGAAAGAAATCTTCAAATTGAAGCTCCCATCATTGACTAACATCAACATCATAAATTCGTTTTATACAAGACATCCCACAGAATACATTGACAAATCCATAGCGTTGATTCCTTTTAGACAATGTTTGTTCAATGGAGACCTTAAGAATGCCTTGAAGATGACTGATATCACCGTCGGCCATCCAAATTATATCCAATATAAGCATAAGGAATTGAGAAATGGTATTATAAGACTTGTGGGTTCGAGTATAGGTATAACGATTTTTTCCAAGTATGGAGTACAAGAATTGATAGATAGTCAGATTCTTAGTGATGCATGGAGGCATTTGGGTTCTATAAACTCGTTGGTGCTCACTTATCTTCTTAACTCGACGTTTTTGGTGACGATTGTAAGATTTGGCAGACAATTAATTAGTAGTGGAGGTGATTACTTGACATGGCAAAAGGGTACGTTCTATACCCATTGGTTCAAGAGATCTGATGAGATGATGTTCTGTAGTAAGATTGTGGAAGCAGACATTAAACTCAACGGTGGTGGAGTGTCTGGGGGAGAAGTTAGTGAAGAGCTTAAAGATGAACTATGCAGAGTGGATGAAAATGAAACCACCATGACACCAGGATACAACAGAAAGGGGGAAAAAGTCAGATTACTTGATTTGAAAGATAACTTAGAGGATTTGAAACTTCAAGCTTATTGGATGAGCGGAGGAGATGGGTTTGAATGGGTAGAACCAGATCAAGACCCAGCGGAATTGATTTGGAAAAATCATCTCCAGGAATTCCAATTACTTCAGGATGATAGCTTGAAGTGGACTGATAATCTTCTTGAACTGAGTGGTGAAAAGTCTGACACTACAAAATAAATAAACTTGTATATACAATAGGATTTTAAGTATCCGAATCCACCTCGACCTCTTCAAAATTGTGACATTTCGGTACTAATCGGATATCATAATCTGTTTCTACTCTCAACTCATTCCATGGCTCAAAATGGTGCCATACATAGTTGAGGTCATCGTCTGTTTCCAATCTTTGCGTGCCCAACATGATAGGTGGCTTAGTGTAACTTTTCCGTAATTTAAATTTGGCTTTATCTTCGAGATAATCGTCTAATCTTTGGCCCTTATTTATTTCGGTAGTATCTTTCAACTGTTGCAACATTTCGTCATACATCACTTGATTCTTCTCGTAAATGTTGTCGTACAATTGACTGAATTTTTCGTGGTTTAAAAGTTTGGCTACATTGCCCAACTTAAATCCTGGTCTCTCAGCAACTTTATCTTGCACGTTGTCATTCACTCTAGAAAGTTCTTTTGTGTCTATAAGCTCGATCTTGTGCCTAATCTCATGCTCAAAGTGACTAAAGTACTGTTCGATTGTCATGGGAGTATAATTCTGAGGTCCAAACCACCAATGCACTGGTTGACCATTTTTAATAGCTTGATTCTTATAGTATATTCGTTCTTGTTCCCAAGGATCCACCGGTGATGCCAACCTGACCAGCTCCAAAACAGTGAGATACCCCATCTGAATACCAACTAACCCATATGTCCACTTCTTGAACTTGTCTTGACTAGTTGGTGTCATGCCAAAAGACAAGAGTCTTTTATTACGTAGACTTCTCGCCAGAGCTAGGAGCCCACATGCAAGAAGAAACTGTAAGCCTGTGGCTACTTTCAATGCCATTTGGTTGTCTGGAGGAGGAACCAAAGGTCCCCATTGTTTAAGTCCAAAACTAGGATTCACCCCAACTTTCAACTTATCATGGAGAAAATGCCTTAGTTTAGTGGTACTTGATTGATTGGAGTTGGGGTCTGTTTGTTCATTTTTGGCACCTTTCCCGTCACCACCATTGGTTCCTTTGCCGCTGTTGTTGTTTCCATCAGAAGGAGGCGGTATGTAAACACCCATTGGTAGGTGATGTTTGAATAAACCGTTGATTCAATGAGAAATCAAACGAGCGCGAAACTGTCGCCAGCTACCACCGATGCTTGTACGAGCTGAGGAACAACTCCCCACAAATATTCTATGGTAGAGATATCAACAACGTAAATACGAGGATTGAAATTGATTGATAAGAGACGCAGAGGTTGTAAATAGAAAGTGACGTGGGGGTGGGGCATTGGGTGGGGGATAATTTTTCAGGGGTGGTAGTGGTCTGACTTTTGGCAGAGATGTTATTTGTCAAAAAATACCCCGGAGAAAAGACCCAGGAAACCACCAAGAAATCTGACTGGTTTTTGATATCCAATCAGCTTATCTCCCTGTTTTGCACCACCTCTTAAGTTCTAGTTTAACATTCATGTATATTGAGTAACTTACTCAGTGTACAACTCTTCTTTCAAGTCGATACCTAATTCTTTTCTAATATCCTTCAATTCGTCCAAGTAAGCTTCGTATTGTTCCTTGTTTTCCACTTTGTATTTCAAAGCCTCGAATGTTCTGACAGCAGTTGGGTAATCGTTAACTCTTCTACATGCCAACAATGCTTTTTCAATGACGGTTGGAGCTGGAACTAAATCGTATGAGAAACAGTTATTCAAGATTCTCTGCACTTCGAATAAATCATAAGCTTCTTCAAATTCTTGTTCGTATCTAGCAGTGAATTCTTCAAAGGTTTCTTCATGATGTTCGTCAGAGTACTTTCTAATTTGACTGACATTGATTCTATTGTTGATCAAACCGGCTCTGGAAATCAACAAGTTGGATGGTCTGGTTAATGTGTGCAATTGAGCAGAGGCAATTCTGACTCTTAATGCTGAACGCATGGCTGACGAAAACATATTGAAGCTTGTTAATGTTTAGAAAATTTTTTTGCCTGTAAATTCATTGGATCGTAAGGTTTTAGTGAGGGTTCGTGTGCACACCGAAAAATTATCAGTTCACCTGGGTTATGTATGGGTGTAAGGGTGCAGGACATCATGGCTTTAACGGTAGCTTTTAGTGTATAAGATCTATTTTGGTTATAGCGAAGGGTGGAATGAAATAGATGATGTATGGTCGTGAAGTTTGTTTCCGAGAAAGATGTTTTTTTGTGGGTGTTATTGTGTGATATTTGCGAGATGTGTTTTTCACTTTTGGCTGCAAAATAATTGACAATTCCTATTTTCTTTTGTCACCTTAAGAGAAAGTCCATAAAACGAGAGATCTTCGGTACATACGGGTTGAATCTGCCATTATTACTATGGAAATTTCGTTGCTTCAAGGGTATTCACTTTTCTATTAATCCTATGTATGCCTGCATAATTTATTAAATCACCTATGCCCAAATCTTTTCAGTACATTGTTTTTTCGTTTCACAAACTTGAAATCATTTGCTATTTCATAACCTTTTAGATCGCTGGTGAGTATTTGGACTTCTTCACCTTGATTGTTCAAGTCCACTATTAGCGTCAAATTCGAATCATCTATTTTAATCAAATCATCATTGGTCTCTCTGATGAACATGTACCCATTTTTGTTTCTCTTATAGAACGTAGAACTGAACGATTCGTTAAATTTCTGGATTGTGAGTCGAGGCTTTATCACTCTTCTTGTGGACTTTAATTTTATTTTCATTTCCAGGGCAAATTCCTGTGTTGTTTCATGTATGGAGCTCTGTCTAGATTCTTTTGTGGCTGGTTCTTTGACACCATCAGCAGCCACAACAATGGGCTCTGGAGCTAGAGTAGTGGCCAGCATCAGTCTGAATTTTTCAGGTGGTATCTCTTCAGTCGGAGTCAGCTGTTCTTGTGGCATCTCTTGGATTGATAGCCCCACCAATTCTTTAACAGGGTAATTACCCGTGTTTGTAGAGTATTTGAAATCTCTCGGAGATGTTCCTGGGGTAGGAACAGTCTCATTCATGAATGATCCGAAACCGGAGAAATGGGATTCATGAGATCCCAGGGAGAACGACCCCCGGTAATTAGAAAACTGTTGAGTGGTACCCAGTGATGAAGTATTATAAGGATGCATGTACAGGCTCTGTGGATGTGGCAGGGGAAACAGTGACTGTGAATACGGTTGCAGATACAGCAGAGATGTGTGGGAATACGAGCCATGATAAGAAGGAGCCGAATATGGTGGCTGCAGAGGACTCTGCACCAATTGAGGAGTTATCAGGAAAGTTGCCAGTGGGAATTGGGAAGGAGTTGAACCTTGGTTCAGGAAGTAATGGGTGTGGGAAGGGTTTGTCACCGTGGGACCCCATACACGAGAATACTCGTCTATATCCAGATTATCATCGAAGAATTCAGGAATCAGCTTGTTGTATGACTTGGAAAAGTTGTTGTTCCATATGGATTCGAACGATTGTTGTTCCAATTCATTGAAATTAGGAGTTGAATGAGTGGATTGGGTGGAATTGAGTAAAGGGGTGATGGGAGCGGATAACACAGATGTAAGGATGGGAGATGAATTGTGTCGGGGCTGGAACGCCGCAAAGAAGTTGGAAGTCTTCCGGGACGACACACTGGACGTGGAAGTGGACATTGAACTCAATGATTTATCATCCATTGAAATAAGTTCAAGGAAATTAAGCGAGTATGATTCAGGGACTAAACAGAGTTACCGCCAGATTACGACATCGTGGCGGTAGGCTTGGGCCACTGACGACGTGGGGCTGCTAAACTTAAGTTATATGCAGGACACTTACCTCAGTGCACCTCAGTGGCCCCAGTGCGAAATTAATTTGCCAAACCTCAAGAAAAACAAAAGGATTACTTGATAATTACATAATACTAAATATCAAAACAGTTATCGGAACAAATCAAAATAACAACATGGACGGGAATTCAAGTAAAACTGGCGGTCAATCTGGTAATGGAGGCAGTGGATCCAATGTAGGAGGATCTATGTCTGGTGGTGGTTCAAATGTCGACGCCGCATCTGTTTCTAATGTAGGTGGCCTCCCCATGGGCTCTCATGTGTCACAACAAGAAGGTCAAAATGGTGGACTCACACCATTAAGCTCGCTTTCAGGGATGGCATATCCTATGGGAATGGGGTCTCTTCCTATGAACCAAATGATTGATGATAAGATTTCAGGTGCTAGTGCTGGCAACAACAATGACAATTCAGGTTCAGGTTCTGGTAATATCAATGCCAAAACCGATAAAGATGACGACCCAAGAAGAAAAGTGGTTTCTACCACAAGACGTGCAGCTCAAAATCGGTCAGCTCAGAAAGCTTTTAGACAAAGGAGGGAAAGATACATCAAAGATGTTGAAGCCCAAGCAGCAGAAGTACCAGCTTTGAAACAGACAATTGAGGATTTGAGAGCGGAAAACTTGCGGTTACGAGATTACACTATTGCATTACAGGGTCGACTCATCGAGTTAGGAAGTGATGCAAATTATCCACAAGGTAAAGGAGATAGTGACACCGTGTACAACAAGATTATGGAAACTAGGCAATAAGGTACCGGAAGGTATTTTGTGGACAGGGGTGCTGTGCTGATGTTGCAATACATAGGTCGATCAATTCTCGCAATGAGTTACTTTGAAGAAAAAGCGGCTATTTAATCAAGGCGAAAAAAAACCAACAAAAACCACCCCTAATAACAATGGTGAATAGCGACCATATGATTAGATTTATAGCAAAGGAAACCCCAAACGATAGTCTTGGTTGACACCACACCTTTGGCTAAGCCCTTCAAGTCCAATATCCTGTCATTTTGCCAGTTGTTTCAGATTCCGCTTGACGCATCGAAGGTTAAATTAAACGCTTTGCCACATCGTCCTGCATCAAATCCCACGATACCAAAAGGCATTATTGAAAAGGCAATTTATATAAATGAAATATGATTTCCTCGTAGTTTTCTCCCATCCAACACCTTTGATGTTCGAGAATGTTGAACTGTATGATGAGTTCTTGTCGTTGATGGAGCTGGTAGATTACAGTGATAACCGGATAGTTTTAAGACCAGGTCCGGAACCGGTCCTGGTTCCAAAGAAAGAAGATCCATCTGATATCAGTCATAGTTACAGTTACAGTTACAGTTATCCACCAACAGTTTCACCTATGCTTTCCCAAGTGATGAAGTTTTATTCTATGGATATTCAGCGCATCAAGCACCAACAACGAGCAACAAGAGATAACGATTCCTCCGGTAGTCCTATACGGCATCAACAAGAGTCATCAACAATAGATACTAATTTGGACGTGAACTTTGATCTAGACCTAGATATTCCCTTCACGTTTCCTTCTCCTGATTTACAGCCCCTTCCGTTACAGCCGTTGGATCTTTCGTATCAACAGTTAACAGCTCTTCTGCCAGAGGAAGATGATAATTTGAGTGTGGCATCCTACGAGGAGTCAGACACAGAAGAACTTGAAAATCCAGTAGTACCGGGCCTATTTCCTCATATGGATATCAACGACGAAACCCAGTTCCTTACATTCGACAAGCTTCCATTGAATCCCAGCTTCATAGTGCCGTAATCGCAATGGGGTTATGGTTAGGAACATTTTAAACTTTTCATCGTCTTACATTTTTTTTGCATCTTTTTGCTTTCATGATTAATGAATACTGACTGGTTCAGTTGTAATATAGTTAATATACCTTATGCCGTAAACCATGCCATTTCTGTTTTGAGCCATTCTGTGTCAAACGCCATGCCGGATGCCTGCTTGTTGCTTTTTCTGTGCATCCGTATGCCGATTCTACGGCATCTACCTCTCATTTCCATTTTGGGATTTGAGGTGTCTTTGTTCGCCCTTTTTTTATGCATGAAGATTACAGCCGTTGCATGTCAAGGTTCTATTTCTGGTTGTTCCCGAAAGGCACAATACACGGCATATGTTGGCGATTCATGGCACTTGCGTTTAAAAACTAATTGGGTGTGTTTCACCTGGTTGAGTTGAAGTTTTACTGTAATTACTATGTTAATGATGTTCCCGCCTCCTTTTGATGTCAGTATGATTTTCTGGTCAACCGGCGATCAAAATTGGTGGGCATGTGGTGCTTTGTTAACGGCATGTTTTAATACCATTTGTACCGGCCCGCTTGCCTTTACATGTCTGGTGGTAGCTCCATGGTAGACCCACCGCGACGTCTCGCTATTTTCTCGCGCACTATTTTCAGTGAGTGAAAAATTTTCTCTCACTAATGCTTAGAGTGTTTAAGAGATCGTTGACCGACGTCAAATTGCCCAAAGGCATATGGTCTGACTTCACCAAGAGGTCAGAATCATTGAAAATGAGGGTACCTGACATTGAATTCACTCCCGTGAATAAACCAAAATATCATTCTCCTGTGTTACTTGATGAGACCTTCCAAAAGTCTTATGAATTACTCCAACAAGAAGCAGCGGAATTATATGAACAAGCCAACAAAACCGAAGACGCTGAATTGAAAGATAAGCTTTTAGCACAATCTGAAGCACAAAACCCTGAGGTTTTACTCAATTTAATGAAATCATCTAAATTGGACTTATTACAACCAGTATACAGACATCATGCTGAGAAAAACTGGAAAGACTATGATTTGATGGTCCTTATGCAAAGATTAGAACAACTTAAAGTCATACCCGACACCATGCCAACTTTGGACCCAAAAGTAGACGTTCAAATCAAATTTCCACATGTCAAAAAGCCCATCGAAGGATTAAATGGTTGGATTACTCCTGGTGAAATATTACCTGCATTTGTCACCAGTCAACCACCAGTCATAAAGATACAAAGATTCGATCCTTCTGAAGAACTCAAGAAGTACACAGTGGTAGTAGTGAACCCAGACGAACCAGACTTGTCCACCAACTCCTTCAAAACCACTTTACATTTTGGTGTTTCAAATATCCCAATCAGTTTAACTGATAATACTTTATCGATTGAGAAATACTTATCCGATGACTTGAACATTTTTAAAGATTACGTACCGTTATTACCAGAGGTCAATACCGGTAACCATAGAGCATGTCTCTGGGTGTTTGAACAACAAGGAGAAATCGATGTGCCAACTGTTGAAACTGAAACCTTTGATATCAGACAATTTGCTGAAGCCAATGGTCTCACTGCTGTGGGAGCTCATGTATGGAGACAAGCTTTCGACAGATCGGTGAATGAAGTTAGAGAAAAATACGGCTTACCAAGGGGCAGAGTCTTCCACAGAGTCAGAAAACCTCATCCTGTCATATAATTTTGTAAATAGATAAACGAACCTGTAATTATTTGTCATAATTGCTCACTCATTGATACTCAAAACTGCATCGTTTTTGACTCACTAACAAAAAAAAATCTTAAAACCTCGCGAAACCTCAAAGCCATTGTGGCCATTAAACATATGGAGTTCGATCGACACCAATTAAAGGAGCTCAATGAAAGAGCTTGGGAAGGCGAAGAAACATTAGAGTCTTTGAAACTCGATTCTTCTTTGAAGAAAAACACTGCTTTTGTCAAAAAGATCAAGACTTCCTTGAATGCTGCACAAGCAAGTTATGTCATCAAAGACATCGAAACATTGACTTTGTCGAAATATTTAAGTGAGATAAGTCTTTCATTGTGTGAAGCATTACCCAAGGTATCGAAACTGGAAGATGCGGAAGCTACGACCGTCATTGTATCCAAACTACATCAACGGTTTGCATTGCAGTTCACACCAGTTTTATTACTGAACATTTTAACCGGGATACTACAGCCGCAGGCAGCTGATGAGGAAACCAAAGATGTTATTGCCAGACGTAGGAATCTACTTCGGTTGTTACTTGAGTTGTCTTTTGTGGATGTGGCGAGAACTATCAGAGATATTGATAGACTGTTATTACCTGATAACCTTATTAAAGTTTTTAACACAAAGGACCATGTGTCAGAGCATTTGATTGTGGTGATGTTCAAAGCCTTGATCTATAGTGACATGAAGTCTGGTACTTTTCTCCAGGCTTTGGTAACTATACTAAAGAAGTATTACCTGTTAATACCACAGTACCTTCCTGATAAGTCTGAACAACTAAACACGATGTTTGATGCATATGCTGAGCTGAACTTACAGAAAGCAACAGACTGGAACACCAAATTGAACAAATCGGTTGAGGAAATGAATAGAAAGAGTTTAAAATATGGAAAGGTCTTTGATGAAACGTATAAAGAGGCAGAAGAACGCAGGGAGTACTTCTGTAGTAACACTAAAGCTTTGTGTGATGTACTTGGGAAAGAGTTTCCAGATTTACAAGTTACCAAGAATCAGACGGAAAGCTTCGATAACCAACAGAAAATAGAGTTGGTACTTGAAGATGACCGCACCATTTGGAATAGTAAGGAAGAAGAAAAGTTTTACACGGTTATCCCTAGTTTGGACAGCCTTAAATTGAAGGGTTATAACGCCTTTGAAAGAAAGTACTTGTTTAAAACTGACGGGATAAAAGTTGACTTATTTCTAGAAGATTTGACTGATTGTAATGAAGAAAAGTTGGATTATTTGGTGGAAGTTTTTAACAAGTTGGACCTTAACAATAAGGCTACAATTCACAGATTCTTTAAGTTCTGTACTGAAGCCGACTATGGTGGAAGTTTTCCGTATATTGCAAAGTTTTTGAAGATCAATTACGAAAATTTAACGTCTTTCACAGAGGATTTAGTTGAATTCTTGGACGTTAAATTGAAATCCCAAATTCACCATGAGTCATTGAGCTTTAAGTTTATCTACTTCTACAATGAGTTTATCAAATTTAAATTGGTTCCCAAGTTCAAAATCTTCCACAAGCTTTCCAACTTAACTAAGAACATCGAGAGGTCTAATAATCTAGACATTCTAACAGTCATTTACGAAAGTTGTGGAAAATTTTTATTACACGATGCTGATTTCAAAGAGTCCATGGAAGAGGTATTGACCACTCTTAAGAGTAAGAGAGGGTCTGCAACTCTCTCTATGGCACATAAAATGGCAATTTCGAACTTGATATCAATTCTTGTAGCGCCAAAGAAGAAGGTGTCAGAATTGAACGAGACGACTCAATTAACACCTCAACAACAGTTCTTGATCAAGTTGATCAAAAACGAATTGGATGATAGAAATTTAAAGTCTATATCCAGAATACTTTTGACAGTAGATTTGCGGCATCCAGATTATAACCAGCTCATAATTGACCTTTTCATCAATTATCAGTACGTTAATGTTGACAAACTTGACAGGTTATCAATGGTGTTGAAGAAGTTGGTGAACAAGAAATCCACCAACAAATGGATATTAGTCAGAGTATTGGATGAGTTAGTGGAGAATATAACGAGAGGTATCGAATTAAATGATTATAGGATGAATAAGGAGAGAATGGCCCATATAAAGATGGTGCCAGCTCTATATAACGCACATTTGATTAGTCTTGACTTTTTGGTGGATTTAGGGTTAAAAATCTTGTATACTGGCCATCCAAATAATGCCATTATACCCTTCGATTACGAGAATCAAGTCGACCCACCAAATAATTCTTTCAAGATTCTGTTGATTTGCCTGTTATACTTGGGAGTTGGAGTATTATTTCCTGACATACCTCATGACATAAATGGTTACCGTAGTAAAATAGCTGAACAGGAGAGGACCAAAAGGAAGATAGAAGAGTTCTTGATTCTTTTCCAGTATTACATTTTCTGCAAGGAGCCAATAGCCAGGGAGATAGATTTCCAATTATCCGACTTCTTCGAAAAGTTCCAAGGTTTCGAATACAGGAGAATGGAAACTTTAAGAGAATGTGTAATGGAACTTAAAGCCATCATGGAAAGCAAGAGAAAGAAAAAGGACACTAAAACCGTGGACTTAGAAGAAGAGCCCTCACCTTTAATTATAGACGATGCTCAAGATGATGACGAAACATTGGTAGAGGGAGATGATGAGGGAGAGTCTGGAGAGGACACAGAAGAATCTGACGATTCTGAATCCAGTGAAGAAGAGTCAGAAAGTGAAGCGGAAGAGGAGGAGGAGGAGCCAGAAAGTCTGGCTTCTGAAGGTGAATTCAGTGATGTTGAAAGTAAGTTCGATCAAACAGAAACAGAGATAGACGAACACCCAGAATCGGAGCTCGAAGCCAAATTCGATCAAGATCTCAAGAAACAGTTTAAACTTCTAAGCATGGAGTCTACTGATGCGTCCTTCGTTAGAAGAAAGGCTGGTATCATCTCTATCCCAAAGCTCAAGACTCAAAAATTCAGTCTATTGATGAGAGATGGGAAGAAAGTCAACGCTAAAGAGATTGTTATGACCGATCAAGACTTGATTGAGAAGACTCAGAGACATAAAGAACAAAGAGAGAAGGTCAATCAGCGTATTCTTAACTTGGTTTCTAATATGCAAGATTAATGTACATAGAATAGAGAATCTATTCAGTCCTGGGAATTCGTTTATGTCATTTCTATCGTGGAGTGTTTACTGTACTCTAACCATCACTACTGTTATGTCGTCTTCTTTACCACCCAAGTATCTTTGTCCAGTAAGTCTTGACAATTCTTGAGCGAAAGCACTTGGAAAGTTAGGGTCTCTAGACACTTTTACAACTTCTTTGACAAAGTTGTTGGATACAACTTGTTGGTCAAGTCCATTTTCAAAGTTATCTTTTAAGAATATTTCGATATCATGAGGAATTATATTATCGGTGACACCATCAGTTGCAAACATCACAATGTCTCCTTTCTTTAAGTCCCAAGTATACTCATCAGCAAAGTCCGGTTTATCCAATATATATCTCTTACCACTCGACTCAGCCTGTCTGATAATATGGCTTGGTATCTTAGCCAATTGAAAAGGTGTATTAAAGTTATGGGTTTGGAAATCGGTCTCATTTATGAGTTTATAATCTCTGAACAACCCACACCAAGAGTCCCCCAAGTTGGCCACATGTAACTTGTAATCACCGGTGAATACACCTAAGCAAGCAGTAGTACCACCAATTTCCACTTTAGGGGATTCCAAAACCAGCTGGAATGACTTAACTAACATTTCTTTAGGAATAGCACTTGCACCAGATTCGAAAGTCTCCTTCAAAAAATTACACAACTCCCTAGATATAGCAGACGAATCATAACCTGCTTCACTCCATCCACCAACACCATCAGCCACGCCCACAGCTACATTTCCATTGACAGTTTTAGACACAAACAAATTGTCTTCACCAGTTGGTGACAATAAAGCAGCACTTGGTTTTTGGTTCTTCTTTTTGAACACATTGGTTTCCTCCCTGTCTTTTGGTTGGTATGCAAACGTAATGTTGAATTGTGATCCATTGTCTAATACACTGGAAGACATCGAAGAAGATGCGGAGGACTTATCTTGAGCATTGTTCCAAGCAGTTGAAAAGCTGAAAAATCTCTTATTCTGAGCCATATTTACAAGAAATCTGGGGTTGGTGACAAGGCCATTTTGAATGGTTCGTTTTGTACCCAAAGATAATAAGAAACCTATCATGATAAAGAATAGATAATGGAGTTTCGATCTATACATTTTTTTTTGTTTTTCTCTCACTCGCTAAACCTACCGATAAATTGCTGCTTCGGTCCCGTAAATTGGCGGTATCTGTGGTAGTATGGCAACTGTTCGTGCGATTACCAGTCGCGAAAATTTTTCAATTGACCAATTGAATTGAAAAATTCATTTCTGATTTAAACTATTCACAATGTCTGTCAACTTCAACGTATTGAGATACTCTCTTTTTGGAACTGGTATTGTCTACGGTGCTTACCACAGATACTCATTAGAGTCTGCTGTCAAGCAAGATGCTGCTGCTCACGCGTGGAAAAAGGAAGAAAAATTGATCAAACAAGCTAAAGCTGAATACAGTAAATTGAATGCTCCAAAGACCACTTCAAAAGATTCTATTAACTGGGAAGATCCAAACTTAGACTTTGGAAGTGCTTTAGAATCCTTGGTTGCTAAGTTAGATTAAGTCTTGTATTATAATGCATATGAAAAGATATTCGTGAAAAAGATTGTGAAAGGGCCGCTTGTGATGCATTGAGGATTGGGTTTGAAATCACTTGTTCAAACACTTGCAATTGACCAATGATGCCTGACAATTCAATCGAGTGTGTATATGTTTAACTCTGGTTCGTCTCTTCGTGGTAGCACATCGCTAAACTCTCGTGAAATGGCCGCGAAATTTTATGCCTCGTTATCTATCATGGCTAAGCAGCGAAGAGTGCTAGGGTCTCCTTTAACACCACAACGGCTCCCTCAATCGCCAATTGGTCTGCATGATATCACTCCTAGAATAGAAGTTTCTCCTACCCCAGGATCGAACCGAGGGATTTTATCGCTTGAATCTTCAGCGGAACCCTCAGATGCTGCTAACGCTGATGATATAATATGCCCTATTTGTAACGAAAAGATGGTCACCGTCAACCAATTGAATCAACACATCGATGACGTGCACATCAACACTGGCCTGCCGCTTCCTACATCGATGAGTCCAAACTCAAGCAATTCTATTGGTAAACTATTCAATAACGAATTCATTAAGAACGATATAAAGAAATGGTTTAATGCCGACCGTGAACCTGTAAAAGATGATCTGGTACTTGAGACGCCGCTGAAGCGGAAAACAATCAAACTTGATTTGTTTGAGGGTAACAAGGCGTTTGGTTTGAGTGATACAAGCATTAATGAATTGGTCCAGGGCCAGAAATCGCCCATCCCATTACAAAAGCCACGGGTGACACGAGCTCATTGGAAAAGACCGAACAGTTCAGAGACGGTGTGTCATGCTAGAGGATGCACTAAAACACTCAATGTGCGCAATGGAATAGTGAATTGTCGAAAGTGTGGTGAATTGTACTGTAATGAGCACACCAACTATAAAGCTCGGTTGGAGAACCCTAAACATGGCGAGTTGGAACCACAGTACGATTACAATGGGATCTGGAGCCGTGTGTGTAAGCTGTGCTACTTGAAGAAGCCTTCTGTCAAGCTAGGAACTCAAGTAGGAGAAAATGATCTCACAGATCTGTTCAAGAAGTTAAGAGATGTGAAGTTGGAGGAAAACCAATTGGTGGCAGATAAGGTGATAAAGAGGTTCATCAGACTCGTGAACTTACTTACGGAGATCTATTTCAGTGAAGAAAAAGAGTCAAAAGGATTCTTTGAAATGTTTCAATCTCTGAAAACAGATGAGATTCTTTTGGAACAGCAGAAACAAATCGTCGGGTATGAGAACTGGCAGGATGACTCCATAGTACACAATTGTTTTATCTGCTTCACCAAATTCAACTTCTTGATAAGGAAACATCATTGTCGTTTATGTGGACGCATAGTGTGCGATGATAGTCTCAGTGAACGTAAAGATTGTTCATTGTTGGTTCCTATACAACTTTTATTGAATAAGTTATCATACTTGAACTATTCAATGGTAGTCCAGAAGCATTTTGACGAAATCCTCAAATCGAAAGGGACCATATTTGTTACTAGGATATGCAAGGTCTGTAAAGATGATGTACTTTACGATTACAAGCTGAAGGTAGTGAAGAGTAAAGAAGAACAGCATGATGAGAAGGTTGAAGAGATATTCAGAACATACAATCAGTCACTTATCTTAAAGCTTCGATTCAAACTGCAATTACCTAAATATAAAGAGTTGGTGTTAAATGGAACTGACATCCATGCAACCAATGTGCTTAAAAATAAGGTAATGGACAATCTCAAGCTGTTCCAACAAGTAGTGACGGAGTTTAAGAAGATGTTTTTCATTGGAAATGAAGTCAAGATCGCTTACAAGAAGCATACAAAAGTGATAATGACTATCAATCAAGGCCTTGTTCTTTTCCTTCAACAAGCACTTTTGCAACTCAAGACTATCAATAGTAAACTCAAGGACAAGGAAAACGACCAACTTCCAAAGAAACAAGTAGAGAAACCGGCACTAACAAAGAAGCAGATTCGAGAGCTCAGAGATCAGTTAATGGTGATGAATGAACAGAAGTTTTTAATCGAAAATATGATTCAAGATGCTACTAAACAAAGAAAATTCGATGAGTTACTGGCTTTAAACAGTAACAAGGATGAGATAACGAAAGAAATTGAACATTTGGAAGTTCAGTTAGGAGAGTTTGGGTTTTAATTAACGTTATTTATGAATAGAGCTTAATGCTCACCGATACAGTTGGATGTATTATAATGCATAGTTTCAAAAGGAGTTATTTTTTGAGTTTCCTCTGCCTTTTCAATTCAGCTCTTCTTTGTTCCTCTGCCAATTCCTTTCTATCTTCAAGTTCTGCCCTTCTCTTAGATCTCTGTTCTTCGTCGAAGATTTCTGCACCTGTAGCTTCCATGTCATCAGAATCATAATCATCAAATTGCATTTGAGACCTCTTCTTTCCTCTGTTGAACATGGCCCATATTTCGTCTCTATTGTAGTCATTATTGTCGTGTTCTTCTTCGTCTGAAGCTATGAAATCATCGAGCTCCTCTTCACTTTCATAATCGTCATACAGTACTGGATTAGATCTGGTGGGTGGTGTTTTAGAAGTCTTTTTGAGTTTCTCTGCAAGCTTGACAGAAGGACCTCTTGTAGGAATAGGAGCCCTCGATTGTGAATCTTCTTTGCGAGGACCTGGCTTTGGAATATTATTTGGTCTTAAAGGTTTGGTCACAGTTTTAGAACTATCTAGTCTCATTGGTTTTCCACGAGGTGTGGTTTGTGGTTTCCTTCTTGCATCATTCTCTGGAGACAGTGACTTTGCTTTGATGGTGATAGAAAGTTTGCTCTGATCTATTCCAGATGCTTTTTGCATCAACTCAGTGAACTTCAACTTGGATGGCTTGGGTCTTGACACAGGGGGTGGAAGCGAAGGCTTTTTTGATGGTTGAGGTGGCTGTTTCTTTGTTTGCATTTGTTTAGCAGGCCCCGTACGCAAAGGAATGGTGGCTTTTGGCTTTTTAGATGGTTTAGGAGCCAACCCTTTCTTCTGTCTTGCTTCCTGCTCCTTCTTCTCCTTTTCTAGTCTTCTGGCTTCTTTGAGTCTCGCAACCACTGGATCAACTATTTTCCTCTCTCCGTTCTCATATTTGTACGCCGAAGACGTTGAGGAGGTTTCCGACGATGACATCATATTGTTGTTAGGTAGTTGAGTTTTCCGTAGCACATTATTAGTTCGTGTTGGTGCCATATAAATGTGTAGGTGTTAATGCCAGAAACATGTCTCGCGGCAGCAAGATCGTCACAAAGGGACCTCAGCGTGCCCGTACCAAATCTTTGATGGACTTTATAATAAATATATTCAAGAGACTACTTAATCTTTAGGACCAATCATGTTTTCTGGTCTAACCCATTGATCGAATTCTTCTTCACTCAATACACCTAATTCCAAGGCAGATTGTTTCAAAGTCAAACCTTTCTTGTGGGCATTCTTAGCTGTCTTAGAAGCAGCATCGTAACCAATCTTTGGGTTCAAAGCAGTAACCAACATCAAAGATTCGTGCAAGAGTTTGCTGATCTTTTCTTCGTTGGCAGTGATACCTTCAACACAGTGGATTCTAAAAGAGTTACAACCATCAGCAATTAATCTGATAGAAGATAATAAGTTGGAAATCATAACTGGCTTGAAAACGTTCAACTCAAATTGACCAGAAGCACCAGCGAAAGTAATGGCAGAATGGTTACCGAAAACTTGAGCAGCGACCATGGTCAAAGCTTCATTTTGGGTTGGGTTAACCTTACCAGGCATAATAGACGAACCTGGTTCGTTTTCTGGTAAAGATAATTCACCATATCCACATCTTGGACCAGATCCCAAGTATCTGATATCGTTAGCGATTTTGAACAATGATACGGCAACAGTGTTCAAAGCACCTGAAGCTTCAACAATAGCATCATGAGCAGCCAAAGCTTCGAACTTGTTTGGAGCAGTCTTGAAAGTCAAACCAGTTTGCTTGCTAACTTCTTCAGCGATCTTAACGTCGAAACCAATTCTAGTGTTTAAACCAGTACCAACAGCAGTACCACCTTGGGCCAAGTATTGTAAGTTTGGCAAAGTCTTTTCCACTCTTTCAATACCGTTGGTCAATTGTTGAACGTAACCAGAGAATTCTTGACCTAAAGTCAATGGAGTAGCGTCTTGCAAATGGGTTCTACCAATTTTGATAATGTCTTTGAATTCATCAGATTTGGCTTGTAAAGCATCTCTCAATTTGGTCAAAGATGGGATCAAACTGTGAGAGATTTCAGTGACAGCAGCAATGTGCATGACAGTAGGGAAAGTATCATTGGAAGATTGAGACATGTTACAATGATCATTTGGATGAACTGGTTTTTTAGAACCTAATTCACCACCCAAAATTTCAATGGCTCTGTTAGAAATGACTTCATTAGCATTCATGTTGGATTGAGTACCTGAACCAGTTTGGAACACCACCAAAGGGAAATGATCATCTAATTTACCTTCAGCAACTTCAGTAGCAGCTTCCTGAATAGCAGCAGACAATTTAGGGTCTAAAGCACCTAAACCTTCATTAACAATAGCAGCAGATTTCTTTAAAACACCAAAGGCTCTAACAATTGGAATTGGCATTCTAGCATGTTCACCTCCAATCTTGAAATTGTGCTTAGATCTAGCAGTTTGAGCTCCATAGTATTTGGAACTGTCGACTTCGATCTCACCAAAGGCATCCGTTTCGATTCTGGTGGAACCTAACAAACGAGAAGAAGAGGACATAGATCTGATGGTTTGTAAAGTAGTGGCTCTAGGAATTCTTAACATTTTACGATCTTTCACAAATTTGAAATTTGAAAAGATTTACCCCGGAAGAATGGTTATATATATAAAATTTGATTCGGATTCTGTCGGTGTTGAGACAAAGAAACGCGAAGACAATTTTGATTGGCTGAGACGAAACTGAAGCCACGGCTGACACGTGAGAGATCTAGAAGGGACAGAGAAGGTGAATGAGTACATTCGGTCTGAAAAGATACTGTGGTATGAAATGGTCATTGGTTTCGGTTAATTTTTTAAGTTAGAGATGGTCTAGCTTTTGGTTTGTGGATCTTGCTCACGTGACTTTTTTGCAGCCATTACTATGTACAGTCTATAATTTATTGTATCTCCTCCAAAGAGGGCCAGGGCCATTTGACTATTGAATTGCCTGGCAATGCTTTGATATTTTGGGCTTGCCCACTGTCTTCTCTCACTTTTTGTATGTGTTCTATGTGTCTCTTTGCAAAGTCTATTGGAAGAGCTCGGAGTAACAACCTGAGATGGTGACCTGATGGTATATAATGCAACAGTTCCCACCATCCAATGATCTCTGAAAGCTCTGAAATGTACTGGTACTTATCCAAGAGTTTAATATAACATAACCATAACTCATGGGTTGGTTTAGTTCCTGAATCGTGTGTGTCTTGCATAACATACCGTTTGAACTCACTTATAGCCACTTGCAGTGCATATAATGGACCCCAAGTAAGTAACTCTCCATCTCCTTCTCTTGGTTTACTCATAGCACCCACCAAGAGAGCCGCTAGACAATTCGCATCTGGCTGCAAATTATTGTCTTGGAGCTCTTTTTTATAAATATCGTAAACTCCTCTTGGTTTGACCTGTGCAACACCTTTCAACATCACCCCTACCAATTTGGCAGTTTTCTTGGTGGGGTAGTTTCTATAGACAATCTTGGCTAAATGCAAGCAATTCACTTGTTCTCTAACATCGATAGATGGCTGCAAAACTTTGATGAGTCCATTACCAGTGAATTGCTTAGGGGATGCATACAATAACGTGAGGTACTTCTCTAGTAGCATGGCCCTAAGCTTATCGATATTAAACTTGTGATCAACGAGTGTATTGACAACCAACAGCAATTCTTTTTTCTTGTCTACTGGCAAGAGTAAATGGAACATTATGGCTTTGGTCAAGAGAACATTGTCATGCTCTTTAAGTAAAGCTTTGAGGATTTTGAAGCTTCTTTCGAACGTCAAGATCCCAAATTCCTGTAGTTTCTTGATGAACGCTAACCAAACTCGTGACTGGTGCTTGTGACTAGGAATATCATTGAATACAGTCAAAAGTTCGTTGGGTGACTCGGAAAGTGCTATTCTTACTACACTCAAAGAAGTGATATCTTTTTTGGTAAGCTGACTCTGCTTCTGCAGAAACTTGTTCCTGGACTTCACAAAGAGATCCTTCGCTTTGGAAGAGGATATATGACAGATAGCCAATACAATCCCCATTTGGCCTTGTAGTGTCAAATTTGGAAACGATGCGTCTTTGGTCAACAATGATGAAAGTAGTTCTTGTGCTTGTAGGATATCGTAGTATTGCTCCTGGTTGTTCAGGAACTTTTCATAAGCTTCTTGAGGAAGAACCCATAGAAGAGAGTTGATGAGCCTGTCATCAAACACTGCGTTTTTAAATGAGTAACCTTTAATACCATCAAGGCCATCTATCATTGACTGAATGAATCCTTTAAGACCACTAGAATCATATAGAAGAATATCCATCGCTGTGTTTTCTAAAGCACTCTTAATCCTAGATTTAGAATTCTGCATATCTAACACAATAGGCTCTGTGAACCTTTCCCATAAATCCACTTGTAACAATACTTCATGCTTTGAAAGAGCTGACCGATTGAGTATATCCAATACCACAAATCCAGGGATATCTGTAAGGTCTTTCAATGCCATACAAGCTTCAGTAATATTTGTACCCATATAAGAGGTATACCATCTCACCATATCATCAACAGTGTATGGAAGCCCATTCTTAACACATAATAAAAACCCAAACAAAGCCAATTTCAAACCTTCAGAATCTGGTTGTTGGACATTTATACCGTCCGTGAACTTTGCAATCGCCTGGTCCAAATCCTGGTCGGTGTACTTGTGACATAATTCATTCAAGTCCTTCAACTCTGTATCAGGCACCTTCAGCAACGTCGGGAACTTCCGTATAATCGTTCGCATATTCGCATGTCGTATATCCTTAGCTTCCTTGTGCGACAAGTCGTCCTTGTTGTTATTAAGTACCGAATTCATAACATTGTACATGATAGGCTCCAACAATAAGTGCACTCTATTCTTTGTAAACTTCCATGGAATCAGTAAATTTTCCACTGTTACGCTTTGTGTAGTGTTTCTGGTGGCCAAATCATACTCCACCAAGAAATGAGTCAAATTCGACAGGATTCGTGGGGTCGTCTGTTGGTACTTCTTCGACGGTCTCAATACTTTATGGTACTCTAGTCTATGCATTCTTTCAGCTAGTCGGATTGTAAGTGAAGTCTTGGTAAAATGTCGCACTTGTAGTCGTAGAATCGGTATTCGAAGCGTGCTTATCGCTCGCATTTTCATTATAGTATGGATCATATTATCATCATCTAGTACATCTAAAAAATGCGATGCGATATTAATTTCTGTATCTACTTATCATGAACTGTTAACCATGTCCAATCGTCATTATAGTCAATTGTTAAAAGAACATGTTGGACGGTCGGACTCTGAGGTGGGTATGTCACGTAAAAGACGTAAATTGAAGAGCCATAATACGCAGTCCGTTATACAAGTAGATAGTGAATCGAACGAGTCAGAGGATTCTGATGATTTTGAAGATATCGAATTGGATTTGAAAGATCCCGAGCCTGTTGAAGCTGCTGAAGCTGCTGAAGCTGCTGATGTGGAGTCTGATGATGAGGAAGAGTTCGAAGATGTTCAGGACTATTCATTTCTTGAAAATGCTGGGAATAGCGTACCTGAAGATGAGAATTTAACTATTGCGATTCAGAAAGAGGAAGATAAGAAACTAACGAAGAAGAGAGTTGAGTTCATAACCAAAGAAGAACGTGACTTTAGGGTCACATATCATCAGATGTGTATTGTGATGATGATTTGCCATGGATTTATCCGAAATAAATGGTGTAATGACTATGACTTTTTAGTGAAGTTAAGACGGTCTGTTTCTTCAGACATACTAGATGAACTTACAAGTATACGACGGAACAATCGTGAATCAATGGTCAATGCTGTGAGGTTTACAGATGTTGTGAGAAACCTTATGTTTGGCTATTCTTCTAAATTCCGAGTAACTAAAGAAGGTATAGTGAGGAGGAATTGGAACGAGCTCTCAATACGACAAACCAATATAGAGCGTGGGATGAGCTTTTCAAGGTTTAAGAACTCAGTTTATAGTTTTCAGGGGTCTAGAGATGTAGGGGCTCAAGGATTTTTGGCCATCTGTCGAAGTTTGGGAATGAAAGCACGGCTTGTATTTTCTTTGCAGCCACCTGATTTTTCTATGGTGGGAAAATTACCAAGGATTGAACTTGATAAACACAAAAATGATACTGAACTGGTCATCACAAAGAACTCAAAACAGCGGTTTTTACAAAGTAAAAAATCACAGAAGTCTGAAACGTTCTATAAGTTTCTGTCTTCGAACTTTCCGATCTTTTGGGTCGAAGTGTGGAATAAGTACAATAAGAAATGGTTATGTGTGGATCCTATAGTATTGAAGATCGTTGAAAGGCCCCCTATGAGGAGAAAATCGACCTTTGAACCTCCTATGTCAGATATAACCAATAATCTTATCTATGTTATAGCATACGACTCCAATGGTAATGTGAAAGATGTTACACGAAGGTATGCTCAACAGTACAACTCGAAAGTTGTAAAGAAACGTATTGGAAGCAAATCTGAAGTCCATGATGATTGGTATAGACGAGTCATTGCTAGTGTATCTACACAGTCAACACTCTCTAAAATCGATATTTTGGAGCTCAAAGAGTTCCGTGAAAGAGATCTAGCTGAGGGTATGCCAAACAACGCTGCTGGGTTCAAAGATCATCCCATATATGCTATCGAGTCACAGCTAAGGATCAATGAAATAATACATCCCATGGACAAAACCACCCGATGTGGTACTTACCGTCATAAACAGTCAAGCAAGAGCAAGAAAACGGAACTTGTCCCAGTTTATAAAAGAAGTGCTGTGCACATACTTCGATCTCCAAAAGCATGGTATATGAGAGGGAGAGTATTAAGAGTTGGAGCTCAACCATTGAAGATTAAGAAAGCTAGAAAATGGCCAGGAAGCAAGAGAGCAACCCTGGTGCCGTTATCAGACGACGAAGAAGAGGAAGAAACAAGGCTTTATGCAGAGTTTCAAACTCAATTATTCATCCCACCGCCAGTGGTTGATGGGAAGATCCCCAAAAATGGGTATGGGAACATTGATGTATATGTTCCTACTATGTTACCAGAAGGAGGATTCTTGGTACAAGCCAGCGAAACCAGACCGATCAAGGTTTTGGAACAGGCAGCTAAGCTCATTGAAATCGACTATGCCAAAGCCGTAGTTGCGTTTGACTTTGGGAACAAGAAAGGTAAACGTAGCTTCAGACGAATACCTACAGCACGAGAAGGTGGTGTGGTGATTGCAGTTGAGTGTAAAGAAGCAATGGAGCTTGCAGTAGATGAGATCGTTGAACAACAAAGACTTGAAAAGGTCAAACAAATTGAAATCAATGCTCTCAGAAACTGGAAGTTCATGTTGACCAAACTCAGAGTCACTAAGAGACTAGAGAAGAGCCATGGAGTGATCAATACGAATGACGAAGGAGATAGCTCAGACTTCAGTGTTCATAGTGAGAATGAAAGTTCAGATGATGGCTTTGAAGCTGGGGGCTTTGTACCGGCCGAAATGATTGAAATGAACGAGGACAACGCAGATATAGAAGATGGAGACACAGGTTTCGAGACGGCAAATGACCATAATAGCGACAATGAGAATAATGTTGAAGGTGGCGGTTTTGTGCTTGGTAATGAGTCAGAATTAGGCGACCAGGAACCACGATCAGATGAAGGAGGGTTTGAAAGAGCTATCTCAGTTGGAGAAGATTCAGACGAATATCATGAAGGAGGATTTGATATGACAGAATTCGACCAAGAGGAGTCAACATTTGAGCCGCAAACCATCGAAGGTAACGTCAAAGGTAACACCAAAGACAACATCGAATCTAATGCTTCTACACCTGAGCTAAAGACTGTTAAAGGTTCTTGGAAATTGTCTGGATTAAGTGACGAAGAAACAGTCTTCACAACTCCCAAGACTCTCAAGTTATCTAAGCTGCCACAGTCAGCAAATGAACAAAATAACAGAGAAACCGGAACCGGAGTGGACTCTTCGGATGAAGACGTCGTTCTTCTTGATATGTCGGACGACAACTTCGTAAACGACAACGGGCGATGGCATTTCAAACCAAGTACCGAAAGTGTTAGTGAATCCGAGAGCGCAAATATGAAAGGTGTGTCTGGTTTGACAGCGGAATTATCTTCGCAAGACTCCACACATACAAGCGATGCCACACCCGAACCAAATGGACCAGAAGTGATTACAATTGAATCAGATGATGGTGGCTATGAATTTGAATACAGCGATGAAGAATAATACTTGTTAAGATAACCCAATCCTAATTTGGTCAACGAGTCCGTAAGCGAAGAGAAAGCGCAAATTTCTGATTCCGCCGCGCAAAATGTCCCAGGTTTTATCGCAGTATAAATCTCATAAGCATTCCATCTCGAATTTTTTCAAGATTTACGAATTTCCTGAATCATGTATAATGCTGTAGCAGAAAATGTGCTAGGTACAGTAGGTACTATCTGCTGGTGTATTCAGCTAATACCTCAAATCATTCGAAATTATAAGGTCAAAGATTGTACAGGATTTCCACCTATGATGATGTTTTTATGGGCTGCAAGCGGTATACCGTTTGCTATATATTTCTTTGGTACTGATGGATCTATACCATTGAGGATACAACCACAACTTTTCACATTCTTTTGCCTTATTTCATGGGCTCAGGCCCTTTATTATCCTCCAGTTCAAGTTGACAAGAAAAGAGTATACATGCTTATCGCTGCGTTCGTGCTAATATCGGTAGGGCTCGAGGTCGGACTTATCGTGTGGCTCAGACCTTTGCATAGAAGAGGAATTACATACCCCATGTTGATCGTGGGGATAGTTGCGTCTATTTTATTAGCAGCTGGTTTAGTACCTCCATATTTTGAAATTGCAAAAAGACGTGGAAGAGTGGTTGGAATCAACTTTTTATTTTTGACTGTGGATTCACTCGGGGCTTTACTTTCCATGGTCAGTGTTTTAGTGGGCACATTCGATACTCTTAGTATCATTCTTTATGCCATCGTATTGGGACTAGAGATGGGGATCTTCTCTAGTCAAATTATTTGGTATACTGCACTCGGTGGTAGAAAGGTGATAAAACAAG
Source organism: Yamadazyma dushanensis (assembly GCA_030571835.1). Lineage (NCBI taxonomy): Eukaryota > Fungi > Ascomycota > Pichiomycetes > Serinales > Debaryomycetaceae > Yamadazyma > Yamadazyma dushanensis. The sequence goes on along the minus strand of JAJLYZ010000007.1, from coordinate 171,790 downwards.
AGAAAGAAGAAAGGCGAAGACTCGCTGAAGAAAAGGAAGAAGACGTGGAACTCGAACACACAGATTCTATTCCTGCCAGCAGAACTACTGTTGACAAGAATCGGGATCATAACACAGCCATAAACAGTGCTCGTCAAAGTGTTTCAAGCTCTTAATGGTCATAGGCAGGTGAGGAATGATACTCAAAATCGGACACAATTTTCAATGCTGTTGCAACTTAATACTTATAGAATCCTTTCCTGGATCACCTGTCTACCACAACCAAGCCTTACTCAGAAACCATGTACATACTCAAACTCCAACCAAGAAATGGGACCTTATATATAGAGATTAAGAAAACGCGCAATTTTTCATATCTTACTTTAGACTTAAATGGTAAGTGATACTAAACCTGTTTCTTCTCCGATTATACTAACACACTAGTCTTCGTTCCATCCGCTCAATCAACTAGAAGACACAACTGTGTCGAAAACGGAACACACAAGAGAACTTCAAGCGGAAAAGGCCTATAAAATATTCAACGATGCTTTAACTCTACAGAAGAACCATCAATATGAAGAATGTTATAAGTTATATGAGTCATTGTTCAAACTCGATGTTGTTTCGAGTCACTTCGATGACGAAGAATCGTTTTTACGAGGTGTACAGAACGGAGGATCCAATGGTGTGGCGGACGAATTGAATTTCATATCTACCAATTTGAAGTCTCTTCGGTTTCTCATATTCAGGAACAGAGCTTTCTTCTATCTCGATTTGTTAAGGGCCGAAATATCGTTGATACCGCTTAAGCATAAACCAGAGGATCAGAAAACAAATGAGTTCGATGTTAAAAAGGAGACTTTCTTCACTATGCTTGATGATATGGGGAACGCTTTAATATACCAAGAAGCGGATGAAATGCTTATACAAACGCTTTCAGAGATCCTTTTATTTATGAGAGCTTTCAAGTTGGCAAGGTATATCCTCGAGTATGCTATAACCAGAAGAGGAGAGAGCGACGATATCATGGGAATGATTCCAGTGGATCCTAAGATCATAGAAAGACACCGCTATTTAGTGTCTCAGATCAACGGAAACACGACGAGCGATCAATCATTCAAAGACATAGACGAGAAGTATCACTTTCTATCGGAAATCAAAAAAGACCATCTCCTTTCAGTGGAGGAGTGTGAAGTCCCCCTGTCCAACACATGCTCTTTAAAGGCAGGACGTGAATTATTGACATGGGAGCATATAACAGGTGCAATAAATGACATGGTGAAGTCTTTGGAAGATAAAGCCAGGATTGAAACAACGTCTCGTCTGAAGTTGAGAGACATTGATCCATATTTCTTTACCAAGCATCCCGTTGATATTCTTTATCTTCTGCTTCCACAGGATTCCGGAGAGCCAGAGAATGAATACATACACCCGGAACCAGACTTGGCCACGCCCGCAAGGAGTTATAACACACAAGATTATGGCGATGTGGTTGAGATAGAAGAAGATAAAGTGCCCCAGCATGATAATGACACAGAAATGGGTATGGATGAAGCACAACCGATTGAAGTAATTGACGATGATGAAGTGGCTGACAAGTCTATTGAAGAGATTGTTGATGCTGAAGCTGACGTACAACAGAAGAAGGAACAAGATCCAAATAGGTCAGACGATCACAACATAGACAGAGAACAAGGCAAAGATGAAGAAGATAATGTCGAAGAAGAACCACAGAATGCGACACAAGAACAAGACACAGATGATGTTGTCATCCTAGATCAGCAATCAGTGGTGGACCTGTCTACTGTCATCACCAGAGTTTCTACAAATGAATCTCCTGCTCCCTCAACTCCAGGAGGCTCCAAGCAGACACAGACTCAGCGTGCTTCCAAAAGACTACAAAAGAATGAATTAGAAACCTTGTCTTGGTACCCCAGTATTCCTGTGACTCCAGAAATGTTCCGTGAAACAACAGCATTTTTCAAGCAGATAAATATTCATTTCAATCAATTGGGTTTGGATAAAACAGAAATTTTGAACGATATTGGTGCTAGATTTGCACATCCTGAGACCAATGATCGTTTTGTAGAAGATTTCATCAACTTCATGAACCTGTACGATCCACAATTGCATTTCAAAGGATTCGTGGAGTCTATAAGGATTCAAAAGGCAAGGGAAAGTAATAACAACGATAAGGAAACACAAAAAATAAAGCTTCTTGAAGTTTTAAAAGGTTTCAGTGGTGCAAAATCTTTATCGGAACAAGAACATGTAAGTTCTGGCAAGTCATCTGATCCCTCATTGCTTGAGTTCTTGGAATTACTGAATGAGAGACGAAGTCATTTGAATGATACAAAGATCCTTCTTCTTCGTGAACTTCTTGGGAACCAGGAGAATAACATCTGCAAAATCTGCGACATTCAATGGCTGGCCCAATTGTTGAATGATGTGAGATCTTGGGTGATTCAATTGGAAGAACAATTGATGCAAGAATCTACTGGAATCATCTCCAAGAACGTTAAACAAGATACATTGAATGAATTGACCTTGAGTACCAGTGTATTTGAGTTATTGGTCGATACTTACATCGACCAAAAGACAAAGGTAGATCATGCTATATCTCAAAACGTAAAGAAAGGATTTCAAAAGTCCTTGAAGGCATCGATAAATGTCCAAATTTCACTGATATCCAAAATCAGAAACATAATAGAGAGATGGAAAGCCCATATAAACAGAATATTATTCAAGCTTGGGGATTCTTTGATCAAAGATCAACTCGGATTCAAGTGTTTCGTTCGGTTCAAGTGGGCAGTTGCGTACAAAGAAAGAGCTGACAATGCTAACTTCACTTTGACAAAGTTCATTTCCAGTCAACTTGCAGGACTTTATGAATTGATAGAATCCAAAGATAACCACATGCATATTCCAATGCTAAACTACCAACATATCACAGAGATTGATTTGAAGTCCATCGATTTGCTATCCAACACAATTACTGTCTTGGCGATGTTTGCTAAAATACTTTACACTGGTAATAGTGAAAATGATAATGAAGAAGCTATAAACATCTTGGAAAGGACTTTAATTGATCCAAAGTACTTTGATCATAGGAATGGCTCCGATCTTGATGAATCTGCTATCACCTCTGTGAAGAATCTTTTACTGCAATCCGATCCAGAGATGAAATTTGATCTCTGGACAATCCTTTTCCAATACTATAACACTTCATCTGATTTAGCCAGATTTCAATTCGGTTTTGAACGAGTAGTTGAGACTATCTTCAATGACCTCACGTCTCCAGCTTTTGTTGCCTTGGACCACCAACACAGAGAGGTAATTGTACTTAAGTTACTCACATTATTTGATGAGTATCTTTACATTTTCATAAATTGCTTATCCAAAAGCTCTTGGAAATTGGCTTCAGCACAAGATCCCACTTCTTTAAAAAATACGTTTGTCAGTTTGACTCGGTTATTTGAAGTATTTTACATGTTCAGTCTCCATGAAGAAGCTGCTCTCATAACGTCAAAGAAACTAACATTGAGAGAAATATGCGGCGTAGGATACGAACGATTCAAAGGCTCACTTATCAGGGTGACCACAATTATGGTGATATATTTTGATGGATTGATGTGCATCAAGTTCGGTGACAAGAGTTCCAAGTTCAATGATACAACGTTGGACTTGCTTTCGATGATGCATGAACAATTAGGATACAGAAGGCTTTGTGATGCTGGAGATGGAGTATTACTCCAGATGTTCCAAGATGTGTTACTAGAATCTGATTTCTCCAAGAGACAAAACGATGCTTTACAAATTCTCCTTTGCCGTAACCATTGTAAGATTTCGTCTGGTGGTTTTACTCCAGTAGACCATGATACGAAGAGTGCTATCCCCTTGGATAAAGAGACGGTTTCAAGCATATCTAAATTGGTTCTCCCTCTTTGTCTAAGTAAGAATCCACTTTTAAGTCCTCCAAAAGGTGACATGAAGACAATTCTAGATCGTTTCTATGAGGTTATAGGAGATCAAGACTTTGAGCAAGGATCTGTTTTGGATAATAACACCAAGATTTTCAAGGAGTTCCTTGATGAAACAATCATTACTCCTGCATTCATTAAGGAATGCTTTTATGGACTTCAAAAGGTTAGTTTTTTCCCAGTTGAAGATGATAATATGGCAAAGGTTATTAAAGGAGGTCTTTATTACTTACAAGGAATTCTTATTCTTAATTCGTTCAAGAGTAGGAGAGCTGGGGGATCAGGTAAGTCTCTCGAAGTCGAACATGTTGCCAAACTATTGCGTGAAGATCTAATTTATGGAAGCAACCGAGTAGAAGCCTGGTTGTTATTGGGACAAGCTTATGGGTATCTTACAGAAGATGATTTGTTGTGGACACCTGATAAATTGGCCATACCAGAAAAGAAAGCCACTACTGCTAATATGCAAAGAAAGTCACTTATATGTTATTTGATGGCTATTAACTATTCCAAAGCTGCTTCCCCTTCAAGTATTAAATTGGTGATTCCCGAGCTCATGACTAGTTTCTCTCGAGAAATGTTCAACGCTTGCATGGCCCCTATGTCAATGATGGCGTTCAAGACGACCAACGTAATCAGATTCGTACATGACGGATTCAACAACAAATTCGTAAATACGATGGAGGAACCATCATTGAAACGGTCTTTTGCTTTAAAGATTATACAACAATGCTTGCATTTGGCGATAAAGTCCAATTCTAAGGACTGTGTGAATTACTATTATTTATCCAAGGTCCAAGGAAAGCTCAATTATCCAAACCTGACGGTCATAGACACGCTTTTGAAATCTTGTAAGTTGTCGCAGAAGCTCACTGCTAACAACAACTCAGACCTTATTGTCGAACCTCATTATAGGCTCTGTTCTGTGATCTATAAATCAGTCAAAGCAGATACCGTTTCGATACCAGATGCTGTTGCAATTCTCAGCTCCAACATCATATTCAAAGGTGTCACACCTCCTGAAGCTATTGAATCTAATAAGAAGGTGTTCTATGAGTATATTATTGAATGCCTAAAGAGAATTCAACCTTTTGATAAAAAGAAATGGCAACACAAATATCATTATAGAATATCTAAAATCTATGTTGATGATCTCGACAATGCCAAAGAAGCTGTTGAAGAAATGTCCAACGTTGTTTCATCCAAAGTAACCAGTAAATCTTTGGTCCAATTCTGGAAACCTGATATCGAAAGACCTGGTAAACATTTCTATTATACGTTCCAGTACGTTTCATTCTACATTGATTTGTTGTACAAAGACAAAAACATTTCAGCTTTAACGACAATGTTTCCACGTCTTAGAAAGTCTACTTCATTGATGCTTTGGTTGAATGTCGCTTGGGAGAAGCTTTGTTCCTCGATTTGTAAGCTAACTCGACACCTTTATGAAGTGAAAGATAATTTCACAGAAAGTTTCTTAAACACACCAATCAACTTATTCTTTGCTCACCTGAAAACGATTATTGAAACTTTGAAAGGGAAAGACATCCCTTCTAAGTTACAACCTACTCTTGTGTTGCTCAATATTCTCACAGAGATCAAGAAAGCCAATAGTGGATTTGGACCCACTTCATTAATCGATGATACTTTAGTAGCTTTGTTCATCAATATTTACTATAGTATTCCAAGTGATGAAGCAGAGCAAAGATTTCAAAGCACAAGTGATTCTCCTAATGGTAAAGCCAAACGGTTAGCCAAAAAGGATATATTTCCATGTGCTAATGATATTTTGAAGAACTGTAAAAGGGAAATAGATAGTTTGGCTAAGGATAAGCCTAATCTTTTAACAGATTTTCTGGAACAGAAAGAACAAGAAAGGAAATCCAGACACCAACAGAAAGATATTTCAGCTTCGAGGACTCCAGAATTGACTCCTTTACCCGAACCTTCTACTCCACGTAACAGTAAGACAGATAATGTCGAATCTAATTCTATTATCCATGTCGTTACACCAGAACAACAAACAAGCCAAGGATCCGATGGAGTAGAGAATACTCAATCTAATACACCAATAGTGATAGTAGACACTCCTCCAAAAGAAACCAAAAGAGAAATGAATGAAGCAGAGAAAGAGAACAATAATAGTAAGAGACTTAAAATGCTGCAGTGAGTATGTATTATTTACTCAAAACTTGAACATCCTTCTCAGTAGTTGCATGCATGAGGTTTTCCAATTCATTCGTTTGTTTGATCAAGTAGAGATGGTGATCAATTAACTCTTCTTTATTCGGTTGGAATGCATTATGCAACTGAATTTGGTATGTTCGCTGACCATTGTGGTCATTGACGGAGTAATCAAACAAATGCTTGATTTTGAGAACCAGCTCCACGTCAGATGCTTCAAAAACCTTGTTTAAGGTTACTGTTGAGAAAGACTCCCCACCTATACTCTTGATAATATACTTCAACTGTAAAGCCCCGTAGAAGTGAGAGATCAAGTCAACTAGGAGACACATTTTGTGGAATCCAGGATCGATGTTAGGGTCTATCTTAGCAAAAGCCTTCTTGAAATCCAGATCCTTTTCGGAATCCAACTGATACGACTCTTGCATTTGTTTAGTGTCGCCTCTACTCAATACTTGAATAAACAGTAAAATCAGTCTCTGCTTCTCCCTGTGAGTCTCATTGTTGAAACAAGAACTTAAACTTTGACATTCCAGCAGCTCAGTGATCCCCTTGGACGTATCATCTGGAACATCATATCCCCATAATGTTTTGGCGCCTGGCTTCATTCCATTACAAAGGGTCTTAGCCAAAGTCTCTGAAAACCTCGCCAATTCGTGCAGCACTTGAGGAACTGGTGTAATCATTTCTTCAAGATTGTGACACATAACCACAGAATTGAGTACGAATAGTAGAGATACTTCTTGTCTCTTTAGAAGCTTCGTGTCCTTCTGGGGATCTTCATCCACGTCAGAATTGGCTAGTCTTGAAGTGTTCCAAGCTCTTTCTCCCTTGGAAGAATGCTTGAGATTCTGCCAATGGGAGGGGAGTGTATTTTGGTATTCAGCAGTTGGTAGAAGACCGTAGTCCATCATGGGAAAAGCAAGTAAACATTTGAAGAACATATCGGCATGCCATGCAAACTTCTCTTCAATATGAGTGAATGATTGAATGGAAAGATAAAATAAGTTGAAAGCAGTATACTTGTAATATCTTACCATATCTCTGTGATGCAATTTACCCATTCTCAACAATTTAACTGGTACTTCTGGTGTGATTAGGTTACAGTAAACTTCATCAAAAATACTAGAGTTACCAGTAACATAAATAGTCTTTATGAACAATGCTAATAACGGAAAAGCTTGTAACAGACTCTTTTGGAACCACAAAAGGACGAACTTTCTACAGGACTGCAACATAGCTTTGGAGTTATTGATAGCACCACAATCAACTGCCAAATTCTCAGTGATAGCTTGGAACCCATACTCAAACATAGCAAAAACTTCCTTTGAGGCAAAATCGGTACCACCAGATAATTCCAATAACCCTTCTTCAATAGGTGCAGACACAAATTTAATAAAGGCCTCGTTGATCTCCGAGTACAATTGTCCTACTATCACCCGGACCTTCTTATACTCTTGTGCTGTAACTTGCATATCAGCCACAACTACTTCCATGTCTCCTCTTATGAGAAACAACACATTATACAACTCACATATCACCGCAGACCAGCTAACAGTGTATTTTCCAGGCGACAAGCTCTTCAATTTCGTTACAAACGAATAAACAATATCTTTCAGGTGCTCAACTAATCGATGGAAACTGACTATTGAATCACACATTTGCAAATCCTCAGCTCCATAAAACTTGTTTTGCACCTTTTGCTGAAGTTTCTCTACATAATTCTTCACCCCTCCCAGAATTTTATCATCTTCCACAAACTCAATGGCTATCATAATCAAAAAGAAGCTATTTATATTGAATGCGAAAACTAATTTTACATTGTAGGAAATGGTAATTTGCGATGGCATCTTGATTGGATCTCGAGATAATTGGGCTCAGTTTGTGCCAGAACGTATCCGTGTCTTATGAGAAAGTCCACAATGACCAAACCACAATTGGGTTTGAACTTGCCTTGGTCAAGTTTTTCCAAAACAACATCCACATCAAGAAGTTGGAAATCCTCTGCTTCTCCATCTTGAGGATGAGGAACTGTCTTGTTATCAAAACAAAGATCATAAATGTACTGGACTTCAGGTTGAACTCGTTCAATGTTATTTCCTGGGTGATACATGTACAGAACCACACCGGCACTCTTACAATTGGCCGTAACAAACTCGGGATCAAGACCTGCTTCTTCCTCACACTCTTTTATGACAGTTTCCCATAATCCATAAGGGTACCCCAACCCGCCGGCTACTGTATTATCTAACATACCTGGGTAAGTAGGTTTTGTGGCGGATCGTCTAGGAACCCATAATTGTAATTTTCCAGTTGTGCTTTGATGTGGTGGAACATATCCATTGATATGTACTCCGTAAGTTACCACTCCTAATAAAACGGAAAATGCTCGTTCTACTAACAAATACGGCTCACTTGTGGGGTTATACACCGTATACAATTCGTTTCTCCAGCCGTGTTTCAAATCATCTTCAAACAACGACATCTGCTTCCACTTCAAACCAATGGTTTCAAACAACTTACTTCTCTTTTGTAACGTATCATACTTGGTTTGAATAGTTACAGTTCTCGCATCAAGGTCCACATCTATCCCATCCTCTTCATTGAACAATTCAGCAATTACTTCAGAAAGGTACCCGATTCTTGTGGTTCTATCATGTGCCACAAAGTCGAACAACTTGGCGGATTTTGTTCCATAAGTAAATCCGTCGACTTTCTCTATCAATGGAAGAAACGATCTTGACATACTTAATATTAGTCTTCGCAAAAATCCATCCCAGTTTTTCAATTTGCAACTACAGAAGTTTGATTAATGCCAGGGTCTTCTAGGTCTCTTTTACGAGATCTTAATGCCGTCTTTGAGTACTGGGACTCCAACTTTGAGAATGATCTGAATATAAAAACGTCCCAGCTTTTCAAGACTATCAGAGGGTTTCTTGAAAAACATAATACTTTACAGACAATAAAGCAGTCAACCAACATTCACAAAGAACTATATAACTTCTATGAACAGAAGATCCAGCCTGAATCTCAACTATCACGAGAGATATTATTTCTTGAAATTTTGACTGAGCTCCTGCCGGTTTTGAGCTTGGAAGAGGTACGGTTATGGTTGAAGACTTATTTAAGACCTGCTGTAGATAGTGCCAATTTCGATATTGAATTCGTTCAGAAATGCAGAGATCTCATGGAAAGGTTCTTTGATTATGAAGGAAGTGAAGACCCTCTGCTTGTTGAAAGAAGAGAAGAAATAGCTATCATGGTGTTGAAGTATATTTTAGATGTGTTTTTGCTTAAAGAAGAAGTGATCTTTATATTTATGGGCTTGAAAGTGACTGAGGAGGAAAAACAAACACAAGTGCATTATGAGAGACTTCGGTTCATCAAGAGTAATGCATGCAAGTTGCTTTATAATTTTGCTTTAACTCATCCACTCACATTTGGCAATATCGTAAATGAACACTTATTAAAGGTGGAAGAACGGCAAGAAATACTTTCGTTGTGGGCAAAAGTGCTAAACTCCAAATCTTCCAAGCTTCATGCTATAGCAAATACTCCACTATTCGGTAATTTGTTCAAGTGTTTACTGTTTGATTTCGACGAACAGATCCTTTACTCGGCTTTGACAGTGTTGGTGATGTTTGTGCCGTTGGTGAGTGATAAGATCTCCGGTTATGTGTCTGATTTGATGGTTATTTACACAAGAATTGTCAGTTGGTACAGCTGTGCTGCTACAATACCTGATAGGATCAAAAAATTAAGAGAGTTGTTTGCAAGACTGAACGTCGACTGGAAAATCGCTATTAATAATAAAACAGACTCGGAAAATAGCTTTACTGTGGATACAAGACCTGCATTAGATGCTGGACATCTTCTTACAATCATTTATGGTCTTTTTCCATACTCACTAGTGACATTTGCGGATTCTCCAACTGACTATTACAAGAAGTATCCACCTGCATTCTTTGACCAACTGCATTTAATCTTGATAGAGAATATGATCAACCAGGAAGTTTCTCCTACAGATGTGTCTCAAATAAGTGTGCTTAAAAAGGCTACTAAAAGCTATATAAAAGGATTGAGGATCCACCCTAATTTCTTGAAACCAGAGAGATTACTGATAGAGTACGAACTCAAAAATCCAACAAAATGGTTGGTTGAAGATGAAGATAATGAGTCTTTAGGTGTTGAAGAAATTATGATTGGTTGCTTAAGCTTGAATCTTGAATATGGGTTCTTTATACCTGATGATGTCGATTCGAGTAATTTCGAAGTCAAATCACAACACAGCTCTAAAAGGAACTCATACAGCCTGGGAACCAATACAGCTTTCAGTAACTCCACCAATAAAGTCACTGAATCAAGACATTCGTCTATTGGAAGTCCCTTACATATGACTGCAATGAGCAGTCCTTTACCTCCCAACATTTCCCAGCTGGTTTTTGGAAGAAAGATGTCTATTGCCCCTACGAACCTTGTGATTGACAATAAAAGAGCCAATGACATTACTTTCAATGACGTAGACTTCCAAAGAGAGTCTCCCCTCAATAACAGGATTCTTTCAGATGTCAGTTTAACAAGTGTAAGCACAAGAAAAGGAAGTGATCCCATCCATGATCTCTTTTCCAATCATGAAAAGTTGTTCCATTCTAGTGACGTAACTTCAATCGATACACTTCAGCCGGCCAAATCAAATGATGTTCATAGTCTTTTGGGAAATAAGGTTGGGTCTGGAAAGGCACAATCATCTGTTGCTTCAATCGATTCCACCAGAGAGTCTGTGTTCAGTACTGGTACCACTATTGCGGATTCAAAACGACATTTAGGAACTCCTGTTGATTTTTATCATAGGGAGTTACTTCTTATGAAGAATGAGTTTGAGTTTTCCAGTTATATGAAGCACTTAAATAAGTTCCAATATGTCAAGTTGAAATTGAAAGTCAACCGGATGTTGAAAGAGTATGGTACTAAATTGAGCAACGACAATTATGCCAAGGTGAACGGAGATGGTGAATCGCTGATTGCTCGCACATTCGATGGCTTCCAAGAGGAAATCAATGCATTGAAGGAGGAAAGGACCAAGCTTCTCCAGAAATTCGTTGAGTTACAAGAACAAGCTTCAAAGATGGAAGAGCAAGTCAACAAACTCCACATCGAAAACACTCAACTCCGTACACAAGTGGATAACTTCATTAAGAAAGGTATCCCAGGAAAGAATGAGGAAATCTTTAATCTCAATAATAGACTCAAAGATGTCACCAGTGATTATAAGTTATTGCAGAAGAAGCTTGAGAGTATGGATATTGAGCCTTCCCTGGTACCATTAGACACTACTGAACAGCTGCATTTGTTACAGGATCACGAGAAAGAGGTGTATCATTTGAAGACTGAGATCAATATGCTCTTGGAGAAGAATGATGATCTTAGCAAGAAAATTGTGGAACTAGACAATAGTCTCAAAGACAGTGTAAGGACAACGAAAACCGAAGTATCCTCCAACAAAAACGAAGTCGCTTACCAGCTTGGAGTGCTAGCCAATCAATACGAGAGAAAGATTCAAGAACTCTCTACCACTATAATGAAATATGAGACATTAGTGGAAGAGAAGAATTTAAGAATCGCTCAATTGTCTACATCCAGACCTATATCCATCCCAGGATCCATAACTATGAGCAGTGAACATGGCAGAAGTTCCCATTCCAACTCCCAATCACACAGTATTCCACTAGCTCACAATTCATCCCAATTATTAGGAACCCATGGCAATCCAATGGATTTCTACGAGACCAACAGGAACAACTCCAGTTCATCCAACGAGTCTCTCAGTGTCAACTCCCTGCTTCCATTAAATACACCTCCTTTACACACTCCCACCACCATGGGCAAAAACTTCCCTGCTACAGGTAGCCAGGGCGTACCAATAATCAAGGGAAGAGGTGGATACCAAAAACGGTCCAAAAAACTCATGTAAATTTGCAGCCATTTGTAATACATACAACCAGGTCGTAAAAGCGACCAACAATCGTCTAAACTAAACCAACCATACGACCTCCCTATTTTCAACCTCTCTCAATGTGTTAACAACTCGTGTCTTGACCCAATTTCGGACCCTGTTGAATTCACCAGAAACAATAGACGTTGCACTGCTGCCACCGCGGTCGCTTAAAAAACTTACGTGTAAGTATTTTTCAGTTTTTATTTCACTTTTGTCAAACATCAACTCATCCAAGATGTCACTGTCACAACTCAGAAAGAGGGGTGGTAAGAAGTCTTCTGAAAAGCTGCCTAGCTTCGAAGATGAATTGAAACTTCCCGAGGAATCTGTTGCAAAAGAATCCGATAAAAAATATTGGATCGCTATGGCTTTAACTACAGCCTTTGCAATTTATACAAGGTTCAGCAACATTTCATTCCCTTCCAAAGTTGTGTTTGATGAAGTTCATTTCGGTAAGTTCGCTTCTTATTACTTGGAAAGGACTTATTTCTTTGATTTGCATCCTCCTTTCGCTAAATTATTGATTGCGTTCGTTGGATGGTTAGTTGGCTATGATGGAAAATTCAAATTTGAGAACATTAACGATGATTATATTACCAATAACGTACCTTATGTTGCTTATAGAGCATTGAGTGCTATTCAAGGTGTTGTTACTATTCCGGTTATGTTCTTAACTCTAAAATCTTTGGGTTATTGTGTTGATGCTTGTCTCTTTGCTACCTTCATTGTATGTTTCGATAATGCTCACATTATTGACTCCAGATTAATTTTATTAGATGCTACATTGAACTTGACTGTGGCTTTGACAATGCTCAGTTATGCCAAGTTTTCCACCTACAGAAAGCAACCTTTCACTAAATGGTGGTGGGTCTGGTTAAATGCCACTGGTGTGTCTCTATCATTGGTGATTTCAACTAAATATGTTGGTATTTTGACCTATGTAGCCATTGGTATTGGTGTGATTCATGAATTGTGGATCTTGTTAGATTACAAGAAAGGTCTCACATTGCATGACTTTGCTAAACACTTTGTTGCTAGATTTTACTCGTTGATTGTGTTCCCATTCTTGTTATACTTATTCTGGTTCTACGTGCATTTCGCTATCTTGACTAAATCAGGTCCAGGTGACTCTTTCATGTCGGGTGAATTCCAAGAATGTTTGATTGAATCTCCTTTGGCTAAAGAAAGTAAAGTGGTTAACTTTTATGATATTATTACTATTAACCATAAGGATACCGATGCTTTCTTGCACTCTCACAAGGCAAGCTATCCATTGCGTTACGAGGATGGAAGAATTTCTTCCAATACTCAGCAAGTCACTGCCATCAAGTCTACAAATGGTAAAGAAGCTATCTTGGAAGATGTCAATAATCACTGGCAAGTTGTTCCTACTGATTCTAACTACGATACTGGAGTTGCTATTTACACCAATGATGTTGTTAGATTGAAACATATCGGTACTGGAGGTTACTTGTTGACCCATGACGTTGCTTCTCCTTTGAAATCCACCAACGAAGAATTCACTATCACTTACGATGAAGAAGTTCACAGTAAAGCTTACAATGAATCTTTGTTCAGATTAAGATTAGCTGAAGGAGGTTCAAGTGCCAATAAGAATAAGAGAAAAGTCGTCAAAACCAAAGGAACTCCTTTGAGAATTATTCACGTTGATACTGTTGTATCAATGTGGACTCATGACGATGAACTTTTACCAGAATGGGGTTTTGGACATCAAGAAGTCAGTGGTAATAAGCAAAACTTGGAGAAGGCCAACACCTGGACCTTTGATACCATTGTCAACTTGGATCCAAATGACCTGAGATCTGCCTATATTCCTAAGACAGTTAAGTCCAGACCTTTCTTCAAGAAATGGTGGGAATTACAACTTTTGATGTTCCACCATAACAATATCTTATCTTCCACCCACCCATTCGCTTCTCAACCAGATTCTTGGCCATTGGCGTTGTCTGGAGTTTCTTTCTGGAATGACAACCCAAACAGAAGACAAATTTACTTCACAGGTAACGTTGTTGGATTCTGGCTCGAAGTTTGTTTCATTGCCATTTACTTGGGACTCTTGTTAGCCGACCAAATCACTCGTCGTAGAAACATTCATTTGTTGAACAAGAAAGCCAGATCAAGATTATACAACACCTTAGGCTTCTTCTTCATTGGTTGGTGTGCTCACTACTTCCCATTCTTCTTAATGGGAAGACAAAAATTCTTGCACCATTACCTTCCAGCACATTTAATTGCAGCCCTTTTCTCAGGAGGACTTGTGGAGTTCATTTGTAGCAACAACAGAATTGGTTCTGGTAAACCTGTGGGAGTCAAGAAGGGAACCATGAGCATTTTATTAAGTTTGTGTACCCTTGGTATGATGCTTTTCTTCTTCCACTTCAGACCAATTGCTTACGGTGATGTGCTGTTGACCCCAGAAGAAGTGCAAAAAAGACAATGGTTGGATTTCAAGTTACACTACGCTAAGTAGAAATTTTACATCCGAATATGTTCTCTATATTTTGCAGCTTACGTTTTGCATCCTAATTCGCAGCTTCTTTTTGCAGCTAAAAGTCTCATCTCAAATATTCATCAATGTCTTTAAAGACTTTCCTTCAAACAGTAAAGAAGCAGATCGAGTCCAGTGGTGTGAGTCCTGTTCGTTTCGTCACAGGAAATCAATCTGCTGACTTGGACTCTGTGATCAGTGCTTTGGGATACTCATACTTGAACTTCCAATATGATTCCAGTTTGCTAATTCCCATGATAAATATCCCAAGACAAGATTATAAGTTGCGTAGAGATATCAATTACGTGTTGGAATCACATTCTGTCACTGAAGATATGTTGTATTTTATCGAAGATGTGGCCAAAATCTCGAAGAATGAGCCTATAAAAGTAACACTTGTGGATCATTGTAATTTGCAAGGAGAAACGTTGGTTGATTTACTTAAGAAAGACAAGCTTTCTGTGGAATCGATAATGGATCATCATGCAGATGAAGAGGTATTCATGGATGCCAATCCTCGTATTATAAAGGTTACTGGATCGTGTTCGTCGTTGGTGTTCAATTATTGGTACGACAAAATTAACAACCATGAGATATTCCTGAAACATAATGGAGAGATTGTCAAATTATTCATTGCTCCTTTGTTGATTGATACGTCTAATATGACTTCTAAAGTTGAGTCTGATGATTTGGAAGTTTTGAAAAAGTACAAAGACATTCTTGAACCAGAAGTTAGTGTTACCCTGTTTGATGTTCAGTTCACTGATTTCTATAAAACTGTCAAAAAAGCAAAGAAAGATTTGAGTGGTTTCAAAGTCAATGAAATATTAAGAAAAGATTACAAACAGTTCACATTCAATGGTATAACTGTTGGATTCAGTTCAATGGGTAAATCTGCTTACTGGTTATTGAAGAATTATACCACCGAACAGATTCTTGCAGCATTTGATGACTTGATGAACACTTTCGGTTTGGATTTGTTGCTTGCAACTCCATCCCACACCGAAAAAGAGGATCAATACAGAAGGGAGATGATTATCGTGTACAACAAGGATAACCAGCACAAGATTTTAGATGATTTTGAAACTAGATTGACTTCATTGCAACTCAATGATTCAGTTTTTAATATAGACAAGGTCCAAACAGCCTTGACCGCTTTAAACAAGCTGAAGAACGTAAGAATTTTGAACCAACAGAATTTGGCTGCATCCAGAAAGCAGATTGTTCCAGCTGTGAAAGAAGTCTTAGAAGCATAATATTTATACGCCTAAATAACTAATTTTATACTCTATTAATTGATCATCTTCCTTCACTGCCAACAGTCTCCCCAGTGCCGGTATTTTTTCGTTAATTCTATTCAACTGATGCATGAACGAGTCAAATAAGTCCTGGTCCACGTCTAAGGTATCAGGATATATTCTATTATCGTCTTTCTTGCTATAAAGCACTTTCAACCCTTTGGATATCTGAACACCGTCCACTGTCACATCCATTCCAATATTGAATATCCATATGATGTAATCGTTCACCAACAACTTTCTAGTGGCATTGAGGTTGATTTTGTCCAATAAGACATTATATACATAAAGACATTTGGGATAAGTCTCAGTTACAGTGCCATACTTGAGTTCCACATTCCACTTGAATATCTTAATTGTTTCTTTTGTAATTTCTCCAAGAGTAGCACCACACTTACAATTGGCACCAACCAAGTTCACTTTAGCATTTCTGTTCAATAGAAAGTAGTAGTTTCCTATCACTACCAGATCCTCAGAAGGCTGAATATTCCCATTATAATTCTTCGAATGTTGTCGACTTTGTTCAGTATCAGGTTTATGACAGTGCCAGAAATCCATCATCTCTGTCCACAACTCCGACGGCATATCGCTGAACTTCTTAAACTGACTTGACAGAATGATGTCATCTCCACAACTCGAACAGACGAGCGTGAATACATTTCTATTTGCATCATCTTTAGGCGTTTTTAAAAGGTCTCTACACGACCATAACTGCAGATCTAACAAGCTCATGAAGTTATTAGGATCAGATCCGGCCTGACATTTGAACGCAACCAGCAAATTGTGATTATTCTGCTTTAAACTCACTAATTCAACACCAGTATTTCTCGGGAGTTTTAATTCATGGACTGAGTTCGCCGTTATTGTAAGGTTTGATCCTTTCACAGACACTCCAGAAATGGTCTTGACGTCATCTTTAAAGTCAAGATTGACGGTTATTGTATTCAATCTAGGAAGATATTCACTTACATACATAGTGAAAAATTGACTGCGAAATTTAAAAGAGGTTTACATATGGTTTTGATGTCGTAAATTAACTCATAAAGGATGCACTTGCAGATCTCACGTTACAGGGTAAGGAGGGTCTGAATAAATAGAAGAAGCCCTTGATCTTGACCGAGAATCTTCGAATCTACCATTTAGTATTTGATCAATAGAAATGGCATTGGGTGGTAATTTGACTTGGTTAGACGCACTAGAATTGGATCTGGATCTTGTCTTTGCAGAATTGGCACCAGAACCAAACGTTTCGTTTATGGAGTCCATTAAAAGATCATTGGATGTGGATCTTGGTACTGTATCCAATTGGTCAACTCTTTCGGATTGGGAACTCGTTCTATTGCTCATTAATGGGCTTCCTGTAGGAGACAAATAAGTTACATTTGGAGAAGTTGCAGGAGAAACTTCTCTAGGACTGGACCTGTGGTGGCTGTTGTTGCTTCCCTTGCGATGATGACTCGATTGGGAAATGGATATTCCCATCGACATGGGCATGGCAGATGGCTCAGATGTAGGTGAAGTTCTGGTCTTCTTATTGATCAAGTTAGGGAAACTTGATTTATGGCTTGGGTGACGAGATGGTTTGGTGTATGGTACATGATTCAAAGTGAAGATGTTCAATAATTGGTTGGTGTACTTATACTGTCTGTATATCGTTTGGTTATCGATAGTACAGAAATAAGATAACGAGAAGTCCAAGAAATAAGGACTTCTTAAACGGCCTTCATGATGGTTTTCAGCCAAAGATATCACAAAGTACTGAAAGTTTGTCACAATTGAATTAACAAGATTATTCACACCTGTGATACTAGCAAGCACATTAAACAAGTGATTCACCAACACCGAATTGAATATTAAAAGATTGGACAAGGGATCTAAGAACTTCATCTCTATAATATCGATGGTAGGACTTTGACTTCTATTTTTGAACAATCGAGCAAGCATCCCACTACCATAGTAGTAAGACATCACCAAGCAACCTTTACCATAAAACAACCAGATTTTAACCCCTAAAAATAACAAATCAACCAAGTTAAAAAATGATACATCAAGCAATTGTACAAATAGCGAACTCTGTACTGAAGATATCATAATATAATATATCCAATAATGGAACAAGAACTTCAATTGGTTCAATTGACCAGACGATACATCTTTCGCATCCAAATTATTAAGCAGTTTAACCGTTAAAAGTAATGGGAATCCCAAACATAGACTCACAGATACTAAAGATATCAATAGCAGGAACATGGTATTTGTGAACAGTTGCAAAAAAAACGTGCAACTAAAGGGATAAGTAAAGGGATATACGGATCAGGAATAAAGAATGAAAGTGGATAAGTTTATAAACAGAAAATTGGGATACTTGAAGCAATGGAGGTGAGATGGAGTATTTATAAAAAAATTAAGTCAATATACCGTTCGGGAAATATTTCAAGAATCTAAAAAATAAAATGAATGATGATATCAGACAAAACAGTACGAAGTATTTATATGCAGGGAATGAAAGGGGACAGTCAATTGATCAATTATGAAACAGCCACAAGCAATTTGCCATAGTTGATTGGCAGTTGATTGGCAATTGATCGTTGGCGGCAAAGAGGTTAAGAAATACATCAGCTGTTTAACTTTATTATGACGTAAACCATTCTGAGACATTTGCACAATATGAAACAAGATTGGTCCAAGGGTCCCAATGGCATGACACAATACAATTGTTGGTAAGAAACAACTTGACACCTCCAATTAACAATAATGATACGGTCAGACAAAGGAGAGAACAAACGGGGATATTTTAGGGGGTATTATTGCTTTTGAGAGTAGCCGCAATCCAACGCCGGAAATGGCCTGGCTCTTTCGGTACAATTGCACAACGGACTCCGTTTTTCCAAACATGGTGTTAGAACTGGTGTTTGTGTTGGAGCTGAGTTAGGTGAGACCTCACTATAGTTAAACATTCCGCAATTGAAACATTGCCTTATAGCGATGACTTCATTGCTCTGGGGCAGATGAGTCGTGCGCGAAACAAAAAAGCCGTTGAGTCTTCTCTTAACCCTTGGATAGGAGTAGTCAGGCGATATGGCCAGTTGACTGAAGAGAAATTGAAGTAACTGGCTCAATTTCATGGATTTGGAACAGTTACTATGACGTATTTGGAATCTTTTCTTAGTTTGTGGTTAGCCACAAGTGTCTAATTTTCATTGGTTACAAGTCCGAAAGGAGCATTTCTCGATGTGACATGGTCTAATAACCGACCCCTTGACAATACCAACGGTCATTATTTTCGTCATTGATGACTCTTGTCGCAGTCTGGGATGATCGAACTCGCATTTTACGTTGTAGGGGCCACCTTTGTTGCACAGTGGAACTTGAAACTGGTCCTGTGCATTTACGAGTTTGTGTTTGGAGTTTGAGTTTGGAGTTTGAGTTTGGACTTGTGTGCTGACATTCCTGGACGTTCTTGGAATGCAAGTAACACAAAACCATCAAACTGAACCAATTGACAATTCTTCTTACTTGGGCTGCAGTCTACATTTATTTGCAATTTTTGGTGTTGGAATTTTTCCGCATTTGACGCGTTATTTACTTTATTCACCATGTCTCTGAACGATGATGTTTTGGGTTTAGATGAACAGTTGACGGTCAAGAAGAGACTTAAGATCCCTAAGATTGATCAGGATAGACTCTTGGGAAAAAATGGGATTTCTTACATAAAAGAAAATTATCAAAAAGTCAATAGAATTATTAAAAAGAACGACCAGAAGAATAAAGCTGCGTCAAGAAAAGCCAGATATGATGCTGAATTCGATAACTTGTCTTCTGTGTTGCAATTCTATCAGCTATGGTGTCACACGTTATTTCCCAAGGCCAAATTTTATGATTGCATCCAGCTTATAAGAGGTGTAACTAACAGAGCTCCTATGTTGAAACACCATAGAAGAGAGCTTCTCGAAAGTGAATTGCTTAAGGCCAAAGAGAGTTTGGGAATGGTGATTGTTCCAGCAAATGAGGAACCTGCTTCAGTACAAACTAATGAAGAACCTGTACATCGGAGTGACATTGCTGCAAGTAATGATGTGGTAGAGGAAGATGATGATTATTTCGTGGCTGATTTTGATTTGATAGGTGGCAATGGTTTATTTGTGGATCCTGATGGAGACATTTATGATGATGAAATTGAAAAGGAAACAACCAACGAAGCACACTATATTCCGCCCCCCACACAAACTCAAGCAGAGGAACAATCAGAAACTCAAGCAACCAACTCACAGTCCCAAGCACCCCACACTTTACAACCAACAACGACTCCACAGACAACACAATCAGCACACCTTGTACAAGCTCCTCCTGCTGATGATGATGATGATGACTTCTCTGACGAAGATCAATTTCTTACTGCTGCAGATATCCATCTTAAAGCAGATCCTAAACCTCCTGTTCTTGAACCTGTTCTTGACCCTGTTGAAGACGAAGATCACGATGAAGAGTGGGCTATCATGAATGAGTTGAATATGTGATGACTTACAAGTGAATGTATTCTACCCGGCTATATAAAGTTTTCTCAAGACCCCCACATTGCCAAAGATCTGGGATACGATTTCTTGATCAAACGAGTCATAATCTTGGGTGTTGAATAAACCTATCAAGTATCCACCAGATCTCAAGAAAACCTTCGTCTTTCCTTGATTGTCGACTTTCATACCTGGCTTGAGCTTCCTTTGTCGGACTAGTTTGGAGTTGTGTCTATAAAAAGGCATGAGAACACCTTTATTGTATAAAGTGTTATTGTTGGGGTTCTTGTAATGAATACCAAACTCACTTTCAAAACTACTTTGGTGAATTGCATTTTCGAAGTTCAAAGACATATGGTTGCACCCAAAACTGCCAATGATCCGAGATAAGAACCCATTATCCAATTCGGTTTCATCTTTCACAAGTTTGTCAACATACTTGAATGAATCACTTTCCACTTTGTTCTCGTGAGGAAAGTACTTGTTCTCAATCTGGTAGCTTTCAGCCACTCTGATCTCCAAGATGTAAACGAAATCAATCTTATAGCAAGAACTGATAATCTTGCATAACAAACTTGCTGCTCTCTTCATAGAACCGGTTTTAGCCAATCTGTCAAAAAGATTATTATTACTAATTATCTGCTTTGGTTCAGCATGACTGTTCATCTTAGAGAGGAAACTGAAATTTTGATCTTGCGAATAAGGTCCACCGCTACCATCTTTCTCGAACACGGTCATCAAGGATCCTTTGGATGTTGCTCTTCCCAACTTGAGTTTCAAATCGTTCAACTCATTTGACTTTTCGTCACGATTAATACCTTTGGACTTAGCTTTCCCTATCAAATTACCATAATCACGCAACAAGTCGTCTTGTGAAGCATCCAAAATCTTCATAACTTCTTCGCTGATCACTTTCAATGCCTTAATCAGTTCCACTGTAAAATCATTCTTAGGAAAAGAATCAAAAATTGCAAGTACACCAATAATTTCCTTCTTAGCTGTCACAAGAGGAACACCACAATAAAACCGAATATAAGAGACCCCCGTGACAAATGGACTGTTGACAGTTCTCCAGTCTTTTTGAGCATCTAACAATAAGAAGTAGTCTTGTGACAATATCGCATGTCCGTCAATGGAAGCAAATCTTGGTATTTCGTGCATGTTCAAAGAACTCTCGTACTTGATGAATACTTTAGAACTACTAACAAGCGAAATGCTGGCACCATTGACGTTAAATTGCTTTCTCATCTGACCAATTAACTTCTTAAACACTGCTTTTTCATCCCACAGTTTCACCCTTCCATATTCCTCAACAACTTTGATACGACTGAGTTCATTGTAGCTCTCTGGTGGTTTCATGAACTTGATGTTTTCAAAGCATTTAGGTTGTGGGACTTTTGAAAGGTTCCATTTGCCTTTGGAGTAAGCATCAAGAAAGTGGCTTTTAGTGAGTTCAATCGGTGAAACAGTGCTCTTACTCAGAGGAGACAAGAAAGTCACTGTCTCAGTAGGAGGTGGCTTTGGTCTTGAACCCTGACTAGTTCTTTTCTTGTTGCTTCTTGCTAACATTGAAACTTAGCTTGCAAATAGGGTACTTTTTTTTTTGCAGCAATTGATCAAGCCACAAAAAGAAAAGCGTGTCAGCTACAAAAATTGATGGTGTATATTATCTAGATAAGTCAACATGAACTAATTGGCATCTTCCATTGTAGTATCTTTATCTTTATCGTTATCTTTATCATTTTCAGGTTCTTTAGCTTCATCTATCTTACTCAAACCAGTAGTTTCTTGTTTGACTTTCTCCACAGTTTCTCTTTCCTGTCTTGCCTTTTCTTCTTCCAACGAGAGTCTCAAAGCCAATGCTAAATCAGGGTCCATGTCTGGGTCGATCAAGTCACCATCACCTCCAGCACCTCCGAATGGATCCATACCCATTCCCATAGAGTCATCTCCATCGAATCCTCCTTCTACCAAGATTGGAGAATTGGCAATTACTTCATATAACAATCTAGGACCTGGGGGAACAGTAACAAGATGTGAGTTGTCATGATTATTTATGATACTGTTGAACTTTTCCAACTTGGTGCTATTGACACTCTCTTCCCCGAAATTTATGATATCAATTGCAATATTATTCTTCTTCATCTTCTTGGCCAATTTTTCCAATTCCTTTTCTGTCTCGTTTATTGGACTTCCAACGAATATCACGATTCTTTGACTTTGTACTTTATTTTGACGATGCTTTAAAGCCAATGCTGCCACTTGGATTCCACTAGAGAAATGATTCTGCCCTTCGACTTTGGTATCGTGAGCTCCCGATAGAATCTTACCATAGTCTGTGGTCAACGTACTCAACACTGCAGGACCATTGCCTCCATACGCCAAGAGTCCCACGGTATTTTCAGGGTTGGCATTGATCTTCTTTCTAAACACATATTCAGTGGTGGTCAATTGAGCTTCGTATCTGGAAGTGGGATAATCCTCGTTTCTCATATACTCCGAGTTATCGATAGCTATCATTGTGGCTTCGGACACCATTTTGCACTATTGTCGGGTGGTTTCTATCTAACTGGTTCACTGAACGATCGTCGCCACTGATAATATTTCAACAGTTTTTCTTTTGAAGTTTCGCGCGATCGCTTTTTTGGTATCTTTGTACTTGTAGGTCTTAGAGCTTATAACAATGGCATACACAAAACGACAAAAACAGCTATTGATAGCAAAGTACAAAGCTATGACTGAAGCAAAGTTGCAACAACTTATTTTAGATTCGGATGCAGCGTGTGAGTCGTGTTCGAACAAGATCAATCGAAAGTTGAACTCTGTTAATGTAACTTTATGGAATGTCAAGGTAAAAGATATACTCCAAGTTGAAAGGAGAAAAGACTTGAATATGAGGACCCTTGTGAAAGATTTGGAGGCACATAAATGACCAGAGCGATGAAATTCTAATGACTAATGTTTAATAAATACTTCTAATTACGATAATAAATATCTAAGCTTCTTCTGGGATATCATCATGGAAGTATTTACCTTCAATTGTTGGTTTGATAATTCCAACTCTGATGACAAAGTCCCCGAATGGTTCATTCTCGTTTCTTTCTAAACTCCATCTCTTGAACATTGGTTTCAAAATGTCCAAGATTTCATCTTCTTTAATAGAATAACGGTAAATCTTATTTAATCTTTCACCATGATGTCCTCCTCCCAACATCAAGTTATAAGCTCCGTAAGCTTTACCAACCAAAGCCACTTCGGCGACCCATGGCCTGGCACACCCGTTAGGACAACCAGTCATTCTCATCACCACTGAGTCGTGTCTAAGACCGTAGTCTTCTAAAGATTCTTCCAATTTGGTGACCAATTCTGGTAAGTATCTTTCACTTTCCGCCATAGCCAATCCACAAGTTGGGAATGCCACACATGCAGCTGATGATAATCTTAAACCACTGAAATCAGTATTGTCCAATTTGTATTTGGACATGAGAGATTTCACTTCTTCTAAGTCACCATCTTCTATGTTGGAAATAAGAAGATGTTGGTTACCAGTCAATCTGAATTCACCAGATTTACCTGTCAGTAAGTATTCAGCGATCTTCTTTAATCCAGTCTTTTGTGGCATTTCTGGAGTATCTTCGATTCTACCATTTTCAATGAAGAAAGTGAAATGGTTCAATCCGAATTCATCCTTGCACCACCCGAAGTAATCGATGTTAGAAGTGATTTCAAAGTGTTTTGGTTCTTCCAATTTGAATCCCAAAAGTTCTTCAACTTTACCCTTGAAGACATCCACTCCCAAGTCATCCATGGTATATTTCAATCTAGCATGCTTTCTGTTGGTTCTGTCACCGAAGTCTCTTTGAACCAACATGATCTTTTCACAGACAATGTGGACTTGTTCTTTAGACACATAACCTAACATGGAACCTGTTCTTGGGTAAGTCTTCTTGTTGTTGTGAGTGGATCCCATACCACCACCAGCTAGGACATTGAAACCTTTGACAACATTGTCTTCAACAATGGCAATCAAACCAACATCATGAGCGTAGACATCAACATCATTGTATGGTGGAACAGTAATGACAATCTTGAACTTTCTTGGTAAGTAAGTTGGACCGTACATTGGTTCAACATCAACCAAGGCATTTCCACTGACTAAGGTCTTCTTCTTCTTTGGACCTTCTTTTCTGTTTTCCCAAACGTCACGGTCACCTGGCTTGTCAGATTCATCGGCACCTTCCAACCAAATCTCATGGTAGGCAGTAGTTTCTGGTAACAAATATTCAGAGATCAACGTTCCAACCTCACTGACTTGTTTATGAACAGTGGCATTGTGTGGCAAAGCACTAACCATGACATTTCTGTTGACATCACCACAAGCAGCTAAGGTATCCAACAATGCAGAATTCATACCTCTGATAGCTGGTTTCAAGTCGTGTTTGACAATACCATGCAATTGGAAAGTAGCTCTGGTGGTCAACTTAATGGTTCCGTTACCTCTAGTGTCAGCCAACTCATCCATCTTCAAATATTGAGCTGGAGTAGCTTTACCACCTGGTAATCTTAATCTGACCATGAAAGCGTAAGCTGGTTCCAAACCTTGAGATGTACGTTCTTCTCTGATATCACGGTCATCTTGCATATAGATACCATGGAACTTAGTCAATTGTTGGTCCACAGCACTGATAGCACCGGTGCTTTGATCTTTCAATCCTTCAGCAATAGTACCTCTCAAGAAGTCACTTCCAATCTTCATATCTTCATTTGTGATTGGTTTTGGTTCTTCAACACCTTCAATAGAGTCAACACCTAAAGCAGCCCATAATTTTGGCATCCATTCGTTCAATCCAGTATTGAAACCATCAGCATCTTGATCATCACCTAATCCAAGGTCAGCCAAAACTTGACCACCATACAACTTCAACTTGGCAAATAAATCTTTACCTGGCTTGTTGTAATAATGTATATCTTCCTTTCTTGGCCAATATTCAGAATCTCCCATACCGAAAACGGAAAATTTGACACCAGACAAGTCAAGATCCACTGAGGTCTTCAAACCTTCCCAGAAATGTTTACCATTCAATGGGAATTCACCTTGACCAGAAGTTGATGAAACGAAAACGATGTTGGTTTCGTTTGGTAAGTCTTCCATCGACAAATCATCCATAGCCAAAACAACAGACTTCAAACCTCTTCCAGAAGCTTGTCTGTGGATCTTTTTAGCTACGGCTTCAGCATTACCACCGTCAGATGCAAATGCCACGGTAAGTGGTGGACCAGATAACCCTTGAAGTAACTTCTTAAAAGAATCATCAGCCAATTGAGTTTGTTTGGCTTTAGATTCAGTTGTGGAATTAAGTTTCAAGTTTCTTGACAATTCAGGATTCTTCTTGGTCAATAAGGTCAATCTGTTTTCACGGTCCAAGAAGTCCTTGAGTTGTTGTTTCAAGTTAGAAGAATCCAACTTGAACTTATCGTCACCTTCTAATTGAGGATTGTATCTGTACAATGGCCAGTTACCAGTATCGACAGCTTTCTTGGTTTCCTTCAATATCTCCAATGTGTTACTGCTTTCGGAAGTGTATGGCAAATAAGCTAAAATAATAGAAGGACCGTTGAAGTTTTGAGCTTCAATGAAAGCTTGTAAAACTTGAGTGTAAGAAGCGTAAATAGCAACAGATGCGACATAACATCCACCATAGTTCATGGCATATAAACCAACATCCTTTTTACGGAAACCATTGATTTTCTTGTCAACAAATGGTTCGTTATCGATGATCAACATATTGATGTTTTCGTTGGAGGACACTAAGTTGTGAACACCAGAAGATCCCAAATCGTAAGACCAAGCATCTGAACCAATTAACCAATTGGAGTTCAACTTGAAAAGATCTTTTTGGTCTAAGATATTCTTAGAAGCATCAGTTTGATCGTCTGATTCTAATAACGTGACAAGCTCAGAATCATCGAAAACTTCTCTAGAAACACTCTTACTTGAGCTGATCCACTTGGATAAGAGTTCTATCAATTTGGTGTTATCAACGGTTTTGAATTTGTTTTCATGGATAGATTGGTGAATCAAGTCAGTGAAAGATTGCAACTTTTCTTTCAAGTTTAAGAATTTACCGAAACCAAACTCAGGGTTAGATTGCCCGATATCAGAAGCATTGAATTCGTTCAAAACAGCAGCATTCGTGCTGGTTTGATTAAGAAGCTTCAAGTATGGTTCTTCTAATTTATAGGCAAGTTCATTGGATTTGGCAACATTATCCAATCTTTCCTTTTCCACTTTAGTGGATAATTCAACATTAGCCTTACCAAAGATCAAATTCTGTATTGGATTCTCAGATCTTGTATTGGTTAACAAGTTATTAACCGAAGATTCAATAGTCTTACTGAAACCGAAGTAAGCAGATACAATCTTTGTGAAGTTCTTAAGCGATTGATACTTGGAGTATTCCTGGAAGAAATCCAACAACAAAGGAGAAAAGTTTGTGGATGGACTAGTTGTTTGTTGCACCAACGTCAAAGTTTCCACGGAGCTAGGTATTATGGATAATAAGTGACTCAAGTTGAATGGCTTGTATAAGACAACTGAGATCAATAAACTGTTTTGTTTAGAAAACTGTTGTACGAGTTCATCACTAACCAACCCTAAAAACACAACCAAATCCTTTGCTTTTTTGACGTTGTTTAAAACTCTGAAAGGAGTGAAATCAGATTTGTATAAAACATCATCGAAAGATAAGTCTGAGATATTGGACAAGAACAACTTGTTGATATCGAATTTGAAGTTGGACACAGAACTTGGAGTGAAAGGAACAATGAATTGAATAACCAGTTTGTTCAAGTTCACAGCTAAATTATAAGCCAATTTAGTGTTTGCAATCAAATCGTTGGTGTTCTGAGTCAACAAGATGGGGAAATTAGAATCTCTCAAACTAGAAACTATCAGGAAATCAAAGTTAGATAACTCAACATGATAAACAACTGGATTAGAACTGAACGATTTCAACGATAAGTTAGGTAAGTTTTTAAATAAAACTTTACCATTCGTTATGACCGAAGTAATATCAGCATCTTCTAACTTGAAAACAGGCTTTTCAGCCTCTTCATCCACGACTTTAGTCTTGGTCGACAAGTATTCATCCACAGCCAATAAAGGATCATTAGAGTCGATCAAATCAGTGACATTTGAAGCATCTTTGAAAGAACTACTATACAAAGAATCCACTGACTTTGACAGTCTGGTGGTGAAAATTGTTCCATTGACCTGAGTGATGATTTGAGATAAAATCTCAAATACAGTGGTAGCCATTTTTCACGGTGTGGTTTCAGTCAACTGGATTTCGTTTCCTTCTTCTACACTGGGATCGATAAACTTTCAAGACAGTAATGAAAAGTTTCAAGAATAGGAATCAATTTTTTAATATACAATCGCTTTATCTTATTACACGTGATATGCTGCAATAATAACCAAATCTGTAAAATTTTGATGGTTTAAGAGTAATGCGCAATTTCACTAGTTTGATTGGCTGCAATTATGACATCAGGTTCCTGAGGGGTAACTGAGTTGGTTGTTCAATGGACTGAAGGGTTGTTTGCCGATGGTTGGGGTTACCTATATTGAAAAGGCTTTGGTCCTGGTCTATACAATTTCACATGTGTTTTATACACTCTATCATTATGTATAGTGCCGCCGGAATTTACGACAGATTCCTCCCGGTGGCCAAGCTGGCTAAGGCGCGAGACTGTAATGAGTACCTCAAAGTAATCTTGAGATCGGGTGTTCGACTCACCCCCGGGAGATTTTTTTTGCTTTCGTTGTATTCTACATGACTGAATGAATAGACCAACCTTGTGCTCTTACTTTGAAACTCTTCCTGTTGGCTTGTTTTGTGTTCTTGTTGATCTTAAGTTCAAGAGTCCTTGTAACTCTTTCTTCTGAAAATGGCAATTTTACTGGCTGCGAAATTTACTTTCACTAGTTAGTATCTATTTGAAATGTCTATCTGTCTATGTAATTCTAAGCAATGGCTTCAGCAACCACTTTTTCAGCAACCTCCTTTTCGATTGGCTCTTCACCATATTTAGCCCATGTGTTGTAACCATAGTTACCTGGGTTGTAAAATAAGGATCTGTCGTATGGAGTCAATGGAAGACCGTCATGCAATCTGGTCACAAGATCAGGGTTTGAAATATAGAATCTGGAGATTCCAACAATGGTCTTATCGTCGTCAAGGTCCTTCAACAAAGTCTTGAACTCTGGAGCATCGTAAGTGTAATTACCTGCACGCATGATAATACCCTTCCAGATAGTTCTGACAAAGTCGTTGTTTCCAACTTGTTGTTCTTTAGCAACAGAGTAAATACCGGAAACTCTTGGTTCCACAAGAGACACATACGCTAATCTCTTTCCTTCTCTACCTCTCTTTTCCAATTGTCCAAGCAAGTAACCAATTTGGGCGATTGGGTGAATATCATCTTCCTCAGCTTTCATGCTTTGGAATTTAGCCCATGGTGAGAATCTGATTGCAAGCTTTTCAGCCCCAACAACAGTGGTTAAATGATCAATAAGTTCCAAATGGAATCTGGCTCTGTTTTCAATGGATCCACCGTACTTGTCAGTTCTTTTGTTAGTAGCACTTTGCAAGAAAGTATCTAACAAGTAACCATGAGCAGAATGTAATTCAATGATATCAAATCCAGCTTCAACGGCATTTTTAGCAGCCTTGGTGTAATCTTCATAGATGAGCTTGTGGATTTCTTCTTCAGTCAAGGCATGGATTGGGTTACCTGCAGCTTCGGCAGCATCTCTGGTTGTATCATCGGAATAAATTTCAGATGGACCGACAAGTTTGTGACCATTTTCCTTGGTAAAAGCAGGATCTGCAACTCTTCCTAAACCCCAGAACTGCACGGAAGAATAGGACCCATTCTTATGGATTCTTTCATTAATCTTCTTCCACCCTTGGACTTGTTCATCGTTAAAGATCCCTGGAGTATTCTTATAAAGTCCAGTAGCAGGTGTTGGTAAAGTACCTTCGGTGATAAGCAAACTTCCTGGAAATTTGGATCTATCGTCGTAGTATTGGAGTTGCAAATTAGATGGAACGTTATTTTCAAGAGCTCTGTGTCTGGTGGTTGGAGGGAACACAATTCTGTGGGCCAACTCAACTTCACCAACTTTGATGGGTTCGAACGCTTTGGTGTCTTTTAATGATCTAACTGGAACTGACATATTTTTATGAAGATGCAAGAGATGAGATGGGAAATGAAACGCCTTTTATATTGTACATTTCTTGATCATTCATAACCTCATGCTTATTAATTTAGAGGCACTTCCGGATATACATCGGCCCATAGTGCTTTGTCAAGCATCTTGGTCAATATAGACTAACGGTACATCGGCTCTTGCATATTGGCTTAGAATTCCAAGGAACCATTACCTAATGCGGAAGTATTAGAAATTATCTCTGGTAACATTTCCATTTACAGAAATCAATTTTCAGTTATTCATCCATTTCTTTTCCCATGCCATTGTAGAATAAACGTCACTAGTTCGTCATCTCACGTTGTCTTCTTGATACGCATATTCGTAATACTCAAATGTTTAAGAAATCTTCAACAGTTGACAGGCACCATTCAAGGTCTCATCTGTGATGATCCGGAGTTAGTAACATGGGTCAGCCGTTTCGTGTGAAAAGAAAACCAGCAAAAGTCTTAACTTAAAGAGCTTATGCATGAAAAACAACACGTAAATTTCTCCTCTATTTATACTTATTTTTTACCAGTTACTCCTGTCACACAAAACCAAGAGGTTGCAAAATATAATCCTGCATATAACAGGAGATAAAACTTACACATTTCTACAGTAGATTTTTCACTTCTACCACTCATTCTTTTCAAGTAAACTCGTTGTACTTTTTCAACTGTTTACATATTGTGAAGCTTGTGAAGAGAACAGCGCTCAGAAGTGTTGGAAGAAGTTAATTGTTTTTTTTTGTGCAATTTCATCATCAGGTTCTAGTGAAATCAATCACTTATTATAGGTAACCATTGATAAGAAAACCTATAGAATGGAAGTGTCAGAAAACAATTCCAAGAACAACAATGAGAAAATTGTCGCTACCATTGGAGAAGCTGTTTCAAGAGCCATTGCTAAGGTGAATCAGCCTAATGTTGCAGAAAATATCGACTCGGTGTTGATGATATATATCGACTTGTTGAAGCTTTTGACCAGTTTCAAAATGTGCCCCTTACAGGACATCAATCATTTGAAATCATTGGGAAATTTGATGATGCTCGAGATGACTGCAGGCCAGAGATCTCTGTTGCTTTGCATTGGAAGTATTGCAATCTTACATGGGTTGGCCAACAAGTCCACATTCAATGCTACTTGTGAATTTTTATGCTCGAAAGAGGCTAAGACACAGTTACTGGAGTTATCGAGTCATTTTCAAGTGGCTACAGACCATGAAATGCTCTATTTATGTGTAGCTGATAATGTGTTGGACCTTATCACTGAAGGAAACAGCAAATTGGTCACCGCATGCAGTGTTTTGATCAATGTGTTGAAAGGGTTAGATATCATGATGAAGCCATTGACTGACCTTACTAGCAGTGTAAACAAAGAAGACGTGTGTGTCAGTTTGGAGACTATTGTTAACAATTTGATGAATGAAGACACTAGTGATGTTACCTCATTATTATTATTTAATCTGGGTTTGATTGGTAACATCTGTCAGTTGAAATCAGACAATGACTCCATCATGACTTACTCTAGTGTAATTCAATATTTGGTGGTTGAAAGGCTCATCTATAGTTTCCATTTCCCCTTGGTCAAAGAAAAGTTCCATTTATTGTTCCTGAATTGTGCCATGAAATTTCCTTCAGTCACAATAAACAACCAAAACGTCACCAGAGCTATCAAGTTCGTTTTGTCATCTTTAAATCATGAAGACACATTCCAAAGAGCTCATAAGCTCAATTTGGTGTACTGTAAATGGAGTTTAGACCAAATTTGTGGTTACACCCAATTGATCTTTGGAAAGTCTAATATCCATTCCATTTACAATGGCATGTACCCCAAGCATTCCTTGTTTGCAACTTTTAAGGTGTTGACACAAAGATTGGTTTGTGAATACTCCAAATTCGAAAAGATAGAATGGCCTTCTTTCGTGAAGAAGACTGCGCCAAAGCTTCCACCTTTGCCCAAGGAAGACTACTTGTTGGATACATTCGATAACAAATGCCCAATTGAATTGGAACTTGTTGATGATAGTTATCCCAAATTGCTCTCATTAAACATCCTTAAGGCATTGAGTTTGCTTTCGATGTTTGCATTGGATGAGTTGCAAGTGTATGCATCGCCAAATAATTCATTAGATACCAAGATTTTTGTGTACAAGTTCGATGGTATATTCGAAACATTGTTCTTATGTGGTCTTGTGTTGAACGAGACTGCTAGTCCATTGGTAAGAGAAGCAGGTAGCCAAAAGATAACCAATACCTTGGCCAGCTTACTTGGAAGAGAAGCCGATGGAGAACAACTGTTTTTACTTTGGCTCGAGTTTGTTAAGTTATGCAATGAGTATGCTCTCAATGATTTGGAATTCTTGCCTATTATTCAACTGACTATGAATAGTCTTTTGTTGCAATTTAACTCAAAAGCCATCTTAAAGGATCCTTTAATTCACAATGAAATCGTCTCTTTTTTTTGCAAGATGCCTTTTGATCCTAAATATGAAGAAATATCAAGATACACCGGCATTCAAAGTGATATGTCCACTGTGAGATTCACCAAAGAGGACTTAGGTGCTGAATTCGAACAGTTTGAAAAACAAGATGATGACAATCATTCCGATGACGTGTCTGTAAACGAAACAGTGTCTACAGACGTCTCCAATTTGAGTCTCAGAAGCTATGCCGAAGTGTTAGCACAAGCACCTTCTAAGACTGCTAACATCAACAGTGGCTTCAACAGTTCTTCAACTGCAACTAATCAGCAAAGCGGCCAACACAAATACCAACACCAGAACAGAACTCCAACCTTGAGCCAATCTTATTCCAGCCCACTGTTCCAAACTCTTGCCATGCTGCAAACACCACCAGTTGAGTACTCGAAAATGCTTGGAGCCCATAACGCAAGCAGCTTCAACAACTATACTACATCATCCAACGCATCTACGGTGTCTTCATCAAGGTACGGGCCTTCTAATTCCAGACATCAAAGTATTCCTTTCGATAAGTATAGTAAGTGATAGTGAGAATAAAGTTAATATGCAGTCTCTTCTCATCACAATCTTTTGAAAAAAAATGTATCTCATCTCAAAGTCTCATCTATATATTTAAATAATGGTATTGAAATCTACGGCTGTGGGAGGTGTTTCTGTGTACCAAGTGGCTGGATCGAATGTTTCAAGATCATTGCCCGATTGGATTGCTAAGAAGAGGAAAAGACAGTTGAAAAATGATGTGGACTACCAGAATCGTATAGAGTTGATTCAAGATTTCGAGTTCGAAGAATCTTCAAATAAAATTAAGGTGTCTCCTGATGGTCAGTTTGCAATGGCTACGGGTACTTATAAGCCACAAATCCATGTTTATGACTTTGCGAATTTGTCTTTGAAGTTCGACCGTCATACTGATGCAGAGAACGTCGATTTTATAATATTATCTAACGATTGGACTAAGTCTATTCATTTACAAAACGATAGATCGATTGAATTTCAAACTAAAGGTGGTATTCATTACAAGACCAGAGTTCCTAAATTCGGAAGAAGTATCTGTTATAATGCTTACAATTGTGATTTACTAGTGGGAGCAGCTGGGAATGAGCTTTACAGATTGAACTTGGATCAAGGAAGATTCTTAAACCCTTATGTTATGAATACAGATTTGGGTGTGAACTGTGTGGATGTGAACCCAGTACATGGATTAATTGCTGCTGGGTTGGAAGATGGTGCTGTGGAATTTTGGGATCCAAGAAGTAGACAGAGAGCTGCAAAGCTTTTTGTTAACGAACAACTTGAGTCTAGTTTCGAAATATCAGCTCTTAAGTTCAGAAACGATGGATTGAATTTTGCATGTGGTACATCTGATGGTAGATCTTTGATCTACGATTTGAGATCGTCCACCCCAACCATTGTGAAAGACCAAGGTTATGGTTTTGGTATTAAAAAGATTATTTGGATTGATGAAAATGAAAGTGATACTGACAAAATTTTGACCAGTGACTCAAGAATTGCTAAGATTTGGGACAGACATGATGGGAAACCTTTCGCAAGTATGGAACCAACAGTTGATATTAATGACGTTGAATACTGCAAGAACTCAGGAATGTTCTTCATGGCAAATGAAGGTATTCCAATGCACGCATTCTACATTCCTAATTTAGGACCAGCACCTAAATGGTGTTCATTCTTGGAAAATGTCACAGAAGAATTGGAAGAAAGACCTTCAGATTCTGTGTACTCCAACTACAGATTTATCACCCGAGACGATGTTGCCAAATTGAACATATCACATCTTGTTGGTTCCAACGTGCTAAGATCTTATATGCATGGTTTCTTCATCGATAATGAGTTGTACGAAAAGGTGAACTTGATTGCAAACCCCAACTCATACAGAGACCAAAGAGAAAGGGAAATCAAGAGAAGAATCGACAAAGAAAGAGAATCCAGAATCAGATCTACTGGTGCTATCAGCAATACCAAAGTCAAAGTCAACAAAGATTTGGCCAACAAATTACAAGGCAAAGCTGGCTCACAAACTGCAGAAGATGTTGTTAATGATGATCGTTTCAAGGAATTGTTTGAAAATCCAGATTTCCAAGTTGATGAACAATCTCACGAATATAAACAACTTAATCCTGTACAAGCCAACATAAGAGACATGACTGGTGATAAGCCTCGTGGGTTGACAGCAGCAGAAGAATCTGATGAAGAAAGACTTAATGCCAATAACCAAGGATCCGAATCTGAGTCGGAGTCTGAATCGGAAGAAAGTTCCGAAGAAGACGAAGAATCCAAGAGATTGAGAGAAGAGAGAATTAAGAAGGAAATGGAGAAGTTACGTAAGAGAAAAGAGTCCAAGAAACAAGAAGATAAATTCTTGAATGAGATGAAAGTCATTGATAACGACGGCCCACAACAGAGACAAGCCGAATCTTTTGCTTCGCAAGTCAACAAGCTTAACAAGTCTCAACAGCAAAAGGCTAGAGAACAAGAAGGAACCAGATTACGTCGTCATGCTAAAGGAGAAGTCGAGTTCACATTCAATCCTACAGGCAAGAAAGATAAGAAAAATGTCAGATTTGACGCAAGTTCCGATGAAGATAATGATAGCAACGACAAAGAACAACTTCATGGTAGAACCAAACAACGGTTTGCCGGTAGAAGAAGTGCATCTAGAAACCAATTCCGTGGTATGTAAATATATAGTAATTAGAGGTGTCTCGCATTTTTTTTATTAAAGTAGATGTCTAGAAATAAAGAGAAGGCCCAGTCAGCTTTGAATAGGTACCAGCTGGAAGTGAACCGACAAGCAGGAGTACTTGAAAGTAATCCCAATGTACGGCCGAAGTATGTTCAAGCGGTGGAATCGTTACCACAAGCAGAAAAATGGAGGTCGGTTGTCATGTCTTTGATATCCACTGATTTAACAAGAATACAAGATTTACTGATCGATGACACAACCATACGAGAGATAAACGATAATATTAATAAGCTTTTGAGAGAGAAGAGAGCATGGGAGCATCATATCAAGTCTTTAGGTGGACCAGATTATCTACGATTTGGTGCTAGTTTAGAGAGTACCGGACTTCTTGATGAGATGGGCAAGACAGGATTCAGATACTTTGGTCGAGCCAAAGGTTTGCCGGAAGTGAAGATGCTCTTACAAGCAAAATCAGATATGAAGTCGAAGGAACAAGCTAGTTTGCAACAAGAAACGAAACAAGCAGAGGATATTCAGAAACGATTTGCAGGATTAGATCCCGGCTATTATTTATATTTTGGAACCAAACCAAACGAAAAACATACAATTGAAGGAAAACCATCCTGGTTCACTGATAAATCATTCACTGAGAGCTCATTCACTGATCCAGAAGATAAAGAATTGTTTGAGGTATCACAGCATATATACGATGAGATGAGCAAAACCACCACAGACAACCACACCACAGACAATCACAGAAGCAGCATAGACGACATAACAAATCATGGGAAGATTCCAGATCCAAAAACCATTGAGAATTACGTCGTTAACAAGAAGAAAGAACTTCTTCTTAAGAAACTTTCAGCCCAATCTTAAATCCTTAATATCTTCAAGAATTGTAACATTAGCATCGGTGTATGTCTTATCAGTTTGTGAAATCTGGTCTGGGAATACACTCTTACTCAAAGACTTGATAACATATGTTTTAAATCCCAGAGAAGCACAGTCAATGGCCGAATTCATCACACAGAAATCATAGGCTAGACCCACAAATACCACATCTGTTATACCCAATTGTCTCAAAGTATCCTCCATCTCTGTCTTATGTAACTTCCAACAGTCCTTGAAGCAAGAGTAGTACTCCCGATCCTGTAAATACCCCTTCTTCACTATCTTCTTGGGAACTGACACTTTTTCAAAGTCCCCTAAGAAAGTAGGATCGATGGTCGAACCATGCGTGTGCTGAACACAATGATCGGGCCAAACTGTTTGTGTCATTACCTTGATGTTCCCATTATCGT
This sequence comes from Yamadazyma dushanensis, assembly GCA_030571835.1. NCBI lineage: Eukaryota > Fungi > Ascomycota > Pichiomycetes > Serinales > Debaryomycetaceae > Yamadazyma > Yamadazyma dushanensis. Next base: position 135,594 of record JAJLYZ010000007.1, on the reverse strand, counting down.
CTCTTTCCCCTAATGGATGCTTGAACTGCAACTGGGTGTAAGGGTCTACTCCATGATGTGATGCAAACGAAATGTGATTACGAGGGTGCCAATCTTGAGTTGCAATAATTGCAGCCCAATTAAAGGTATTTGTGTCAAGCAAGTCACATATAGGCTTAATGATAGACCTGCCATCATCCACAGCCAACGAACCATCGTCTGGAAGAAAATCTTCTTGTAAATCAACTACTACTAATGCAGCTTTCATTATCTATAAAAGATGAGATTTTTCAACTTTACTTACATAAGCATTAAATATAACGTGATATTGACTGGCAGTGCAAATTAATTGTCAGGTTGGTGTTTGGGTTGAGTTTTGGGTTTATGCTTTGGTTTATCATCTTTCCAAGAACCCAGGAACATATGCTCAACGTAACAGTAAGGATCGTTTGTGGTTTTGGATCCCATATGGCCAACATTAGGACTAAATGAGGTGATGGGCAATACTAATACATCATCAACTGCTATAGGAGCTTCCATACCTGTGAAAAGTTTCCAGGTAACAATCTCATCATATTTACCAGTCTTGAAATTCAGCTCTGACTGAAGAACATTGTTCATGTATTCAAACACTGAATCAGTCCAAATACCAGGTCCAGTCCAGTCCATAATATCACCTCCAGCATCTTTCCCTAAAACTTTCAGGAGTTCACCCTTTGAATGCCTATCCAACGTATTCTCTGTGATCTTAGCAACAAGTTCTCTTAACATAGGGTGTCCTTTCTTCGCTTGAATGGTCCATTGACAGAATTGAATTCTTCGTGCATACCAATCCTTCCAATCTGGTCTATCAGGATCAGCTTCTATACCAACCACAAGACCGGCTATGTTTGGTTTATCTGCTATCTTCTGGGCATTAGAAGCCCATGTATCAATGGGTTGGACTCCTCTGGTATCTATATCGGAGTACACTCCTCCTCTGGCAAGTAAAATCAAGTACCTGAAAAAATCAGCTTTCAATATACTTTTGGGCATCAATTTATATGCCTTTGCCACATCTGGTACTGGTGTGTATAGTTTATCAATCAATTCATGACACTCATCATCTGGTAATACGTAATGTTTGTAATCGGGGTTCTGTTGTGGCCAAGCCTTCTGCAACTTTTTGTACTTTAGAGGAAATGTAGGGTCTTCCAAGCCTACTTTCCATGTTTGCCAAATATATTTCTCAAATGGCTTGGAGGGATCGTATGGGAATTGGAAAGCCAATTGTTGTCTTAAGGTGGATTCTATAGGTAATCTTGCTTTATTATTTGGTTGGAAATTAAATCCTTCAGTTTTCCAGTTCTTATGTTTCTCTAATTCTCGATACAACTTCATTCGATTACTAGAATATTCAGTTTTCGAAGCATAATGCGGCACAGATATACCTGTCTTGAAACCATATAGTATATACACGGTTACAAGCACTACTAAAAAGACCTTAAGTCTTTTCAGAATCATTGTTGAATATGATTTACTTCTCGCGGCTGAAAAATTCGATTAAAGTATATGATCTTGTAATTCTTAAAATGATGCTATACTACTAATTTATGCTGGGTCTCTTCTAATCTTGCAAAATTTCTTCTCATAGCTTCGGTGATGTATTCTTCTGCCGTCAAAGCTGCGTATTTATTTTGAGGACCTTGAACAATCACATCTTTATTGGCTTGATTAAACCAGGCAATTGAGTATCTAGCCTTTTGATTTTCATGAGTTCCAGGTGTTCTAACACGATGGAAGTTCGATTTGAGCTTATCATCAGACCATGACATCAACATGTCTCCAATATTGATGACAATCTCTCCAGTGACAGCTTCTACAGGACTCCATTTGTCTCCACTAGCAAAAGAAGTATGTGCTTCTCTTCCTGGACACACTTCAAGTCCATGGTCACCTGTACGTTGGTAAAGCACTGTCAAAACATCGAAATCAGTATGAGCACCTGCTCTCCAGCTGTTCTCTGGTACATGTTGTCCAGAAATGTCTGGGTAATGAAGAAGTCTCAAAGTAGACTGAGCAGTGGATTTTTCGATCTGATGAGCTTTAGTGAAGAAATCAGTATCGAACCCAAGAGTCTCTGCAAGACAACCTAACACTTTCATAGACAACTCTTGATTCTGGTACATAAACTTGTCCATAAATGCAACCCAGTCCTCTCCAACATCTTCCTTGTCTGGCCAATATTCGTTCTTTTTATGGTACTGTAACTGCAAACTTTCCTTGAGATCTGGAGTACCAGTAGAAGGACGAACTTGAGCTTTGAATTCGTATCCACAGTTTTGTAACTTGATGAAAGGCTGCTTCTCTTTGATTTCAGATGGTTGGTCGAAGTAAGCGGCTGAGTATTTGAAGGCTTTTTCAATATCTTCCACTGAAGGGGACTGTTGGTCTTTCAAAACGAAGAATCCCACATTAGTGGCAGCTTCGTATAACTGAGCTTTGATTTCTTCACGACGAGTGTCAAAATCTCTTAAACTAATCTTGGGGACTATAGATGTCATTCTTGCAGGTTTGTACAAATGGCAAGAAGTATCCTTTTATAGGCGAACACCTCGCTAAGGTTAATAAAAACCCCCGATGCATTCTCGCGTAAATGCGAGATCATCCAATTTTGCAACCATTAGATAACGGAATTGAAACAAATTGGAGCAAATGGGAGCAAATACGAGTTAAAGCGCAAATATCTGACGAATCAGCGGCTTGATCTTTGACGTCGATGCCTTTAATAATACTTTGTATTGAAATCTATATACACTTGTATCATGCATTCCATTTTTAAAAACCCCAATGTCTAAATCCAATAAAAACTTTTTTTAAAAAACCCAACGAATAAAAAAAGTTGAACTCCATTAATTATTAATCTATAATGTATTTCTAGTTTTTTCCTTCTTTCAAATAATCATCAAGTCCTTTTTCATAAATATATGTTACAATTAACAAATCAAATAAAAATGAACTCCTTTAAAACACAACCAAAATAATTTACAATTCAACAATTAAAACATTAAACCATAAAGCAACAAGAAAGAAAGGAAAAAATGTCATATCAAAATTAATGATCAATGAAATTGATATAGTATCTGTCTGATACCATGATAATTTGATTAATGTACACGAAGATCTATCCCACTTTTCGGATATGTCTCGTGTACTCTATAAGTATAATTTTAAGACTGAGACATTGATATAATAAAATTTTGAAATATCTTCTAAGATATTGCAATAGCTTCAAGTGTATACTTCTGTATAACACTTTTACCACCAGGAATTACTGGAGGATGATGGGTTACCGTAATTGGAACCCGAGTTGTTACTGTAGCCACCTGTGGATCCACGTCCACCACCGTTACTGTTACCATAGCTGGAGTAAGATGAGTTACCCCATCCGCCGGAGCTTCCTCCGTTACCACCATAAGAGCTTCCACCGGAACTGTATCCGTTTCCACCTCTTCTGAAATCTCTAGCACCTCCTCTGGCACCTCCTCTCATACCGCCTCTCATGCCACCTTTACCACCAGATTCTCTGCTGATTTTGGTCAAGAAATCTGGAACTTCTTGATTGGCTTCACTCAACAATTCAATCATATCTTTGACGATATTCTTGTTGTTTCTGTTGAAGAAGGCAGTGGCAATACCAACGTTACCAGCTCTACCAGTTCTACCGATTCTATGGACGTAATCGTCGATATCACTTGGTAAATCGTAGTTGACAACGTGTGACACATTTGGAATATCCAAACCTCTAGCAGCAACGGCAGTAGCAACCAAAATTGGAGCCTTACCACTCTTGAAAGAAGCCAAAGCTTTTTCTCTTTCGTATTGAGATCTGTCCCCATGGATAGCAGTAGCTGGGAATCCTTGGTCGTATAAGAAATCAGCTAAATTATCAGCCATTCTCTTGGTTTCAGTAAAAATAATGGTCAAACCATTTTCGTTGGCACTTAACAAGTCCAATAACACGTCCTTCTTTTCTTCTTCTTCGACGTATAAGACCTTTTGAGTAATGTTTTCGGAGGTAGATCCAACTCTACCGACCGACAAAAAGATGTAGTCTTTCAAGAAATCTTTAGCCAACATTTGGATATCTCTTGGGAAAGTAGCGGAGAACATCAAAGTTTGTCTGTCTTGGACATCTGGCATATCACATTCTTGAACAATGTGTCTGATTTGTGGTTCGAAACCCATATCCAACATTCTATCGGCTTCATCTAACACCAAGTACTTGATGTTAGCTAAGGAGATGAGTCCCTTTTCCAACAAATCCTTCAAACGACCTGGAGTGGCCACGATCAAATCACAACCTCTTTCCAAGTTTCTGATTTGTGGACCAATATCAGCACCACCGTAAACAACAACTGGTTTGACCCATGATCTATAAGAGAATTTCTTAGCTTCATCAAAGATTTGAGAAACCAATTCTCTGGTTGGGGCCATAACTAAAGCAGTTGGATAAACTTTCTTTGAAGAGAAAGCACCAGTTGGCTTTGGAGTTGGAGATGGTCCGTTCATGTAAGATTCAGACAAAACTGGGAACAAGAATCCACCAGTTTTACCGGAACCAGTTTGAGCACAAGCCATTAAATCTCTACCAGCGGCAACGATTGGTACAGAATATTTTTGAACTGGTGTTGGTTTAGTGAATCTGGACAATGTGATGTTTTCAACCAATAAAGGATCCAAAGGTGGGGCGGTGAAAGCAGTAATTGGATCTGGGACGTCATTACCAGAAGCTTCGACTGGAATTTCATCGTAGTTGTCGAAGTTGATACCAGAAGATTGGAAACTGGAATCATCAGCTTGACCGAATAACTTTAATTCCATTCTTTCGTCCTTTTCAGCAGGTTCATGTTTACCATCAACCCACTTACCAGTACCTGGTTTGTTGAAGTTATTGTTATTGTTGAATCTTCCACCATTTTGGTAGGAGTTGCCACGGTTGTTACCGTAACCGCCATAGTTAGAACGACGATTGTTGTAGCCTCCATTGTAGCCACCACCATAATTTCCACCAAAGCCGTTATTATTATAACCGTTTCGACGAGAACCACCAAAGCTGTTGTCCTCGTAGAAGTCGTTGGCACCAGGAGCGTCATCGCCGCCTCTGTTACGACGATGAGGAGGAACGTAACCTCCACGACGTTGGTTACCTGAAGGTTGCTGAGGTTCACCTCCTTCGTTAACGCTGAGGTTGTTCATTTGTTGATTAAGATCAGTCATTTTCTGTAAACTTTTAAGTATTCTTTAAATTTCAGGATTAGTGAATGAATATAAATGAATATATCGACCTGTAACAAGTTTATTATAGGAAAGAAAAGGAAAGAAAAATTTCAAAAAAAATTTTCCGTGAGAGAAAAGGTGACAGAATCAGATTCATCGGTACAGCCACGACTAGTTCCATTAGCCTTGATTTTCTTTTTGACACACACCCTGAATAAAAAGAACTTGATTGATCACGTGAGTTTCTACATTAAGACATATATTGCTTTACATTAGGTCATGTTATTACTAGTAATTGCTGTGACTGCTGGTGTCAGACGAAGTGGATGAACTGAATGTCACCTTGGCATTGGGGTGTGCAAAGCAGTGTCTATCCTCTAAATTGGTGTAGGATATGGTGTGTGAAGGAGGCGTACTGAGCCCATTGCCTATATTGGGAAGATAGGGCAGGTCATCTTCTGTATCACTTGGGGTAGAGGTCACGCTGTAGGTGTCAGTCATGCTGTCTGAGCGGGAGACGAATTGGGGATTGAAGTCGTGAGTTGGCTTGATAGCTTGTGGTTCCACGAGAGTATGGGTAGATGGACCTGCACTCTTATCAGATTCTTTGTCTGTGCTATCTTTGGTACCAAATTCGTCTTCGTCACTGTAGTCTATATCAAATTCATCTCCATCGTTTTCGCCCACGTACAATTTGTCGAATTGTCTTTCCAACTGATCGTCATGGGAGTCATTAATTTTGTAGTCCAGGAATGGTCTTTGTTGCTTTCTGACATTCCAGTGTAAGTTTCTACTAACACTGTCGATGTACTCTGTTTTAGAGGAGATCACTGTGGGGAATGGGAAAGGACTGGCTTGAATTGTCACATAATCACCTTGCGATAATTCGGTTCTTACTTTTCCATCGAATGATGCCCATGCTGTCAGACGACTGGTGTATGGAACCTTGACTTTCAAGAACATACCATCTGGTAGAAGAATTGGTCTGAAGGATAAAGTATGCGGACAGATAGGTGTAACACTGATTGCACTTACACCAGGATGAACTAGAGATCCTCCAGCCGATAAAGAATAAGCGGTGGAACCTGTAGGAGTAGCGATAATCAAACCATCGGCCTGTGCAACTGTCAATAAAGATCCATCACCATAAAGCTCCAAATTTGTCACATAAGGACTTGGTCCTCTGTCAACTACCAATTCATTTAACACTTGCTGTTCACAGACTAATTTTCCATCCAGCTTATGAACCCTACAGGTGAACCTCATTCTAAGATTAGCTCGCACTCCACTCTTCAATATTTGTACCATTTTAGACCTGAAGTCATCGAATTTAAAGTTAGTCAAGAATCCTAAAGATCCTAATGAAAAACTAATCACTGGAGGAACTATTCTCTGAAACAAATTAGACACATAAAGAACCGTACCGTCTCCTCCTAAAGTCAACACCAAGTCAAACGCTTCAGGACTTGCGCTTGTAAACTCTTTGTTCCAGAATTTCAAATGAGTTTGTGCACGAGGGATGGTTTCTCTCAATCCCTCATAATTGAATCTCTTCAGGTTCTCCAACTTACTATCCACATAAACTGTAATGATTTTGTTTCTCTTGAGAAACCATTCTACCACTTCTCTAGTCAAGAATATCAATGAGTTATCTTTAGCTTTAGTAACCACCATAATTGCTTTCACATCTATATGAATAGTGGCCTTCGCAAGATTTCTGGCTAACATTCGTACCCCATTAGCAGTCTCTGCCAATTCAGCATGGGATCTCACCGATTTCAACTCATCGTTATTCAACTTATTCAATACAGTGGATGGAGTTCTTTTCACTTTACTGGCTTGTTCAGAATACAATTTAGTATGTATTTTCGGAGGTATTCTTTTAATGGAGTCAGGACTATTGCTTCTCAGAGTAGGTCTATTATCTCTCAAAGCTTTCCGATGCTTTCTTCCATTGGTAATTGATCCCTTACTTGGACGTATAGTGAGAGGCAGACTCTCTGTCACTTTTTGATCATCCAACAGTAATGGGATGTCCTCAGTGTCTACCATGTTTCAATCGACCACCAACTTTTTCTTCTGTGAGATTAAGAGTTTAATTTAAATTTAGGTAATTTGCACAAGTTAAATGAATGATTTAATTTCACAAGTCGGTAACAACTTAGTTGCACTTCTTGCCAGGTGGGAAATTTTCAAGGCTTTTAAGTGATTATGAATCAAAAAATTAGATAGTGCGAGTACTGAGCCGGCTACGGAAATTACCACTAAAAAAAAAAAGAGCCCCACACAACCTTGTGAGTCACTTTGAATATCTAAGACTGTTTTATTATATGACTAATTAACTTCTTTAACTCTACAAGTCCAGCCAGATGACTTATCTAACAATGGCAAGGAAGCACCTAAACACCAGCCTAATTCGTTATTGTCGATAGTTTTGGCGGTTTTCAATTCTCTGTGCAATGGAATATCATAACCAGTATGTAACATAGTTGTAATGAAAGTCAAGTCCAAACACCATTGAGCTGAGTCTTCTTTTGGATCATTAAGTTGTTTAACTCCATCGTCTAATAAGGCAGAGGTCCATAAAGCTTCTCCTCCACAAACAACCTTGGCTAATTCTTTCAATTCTTCAACTGTGAAAGAAGATGGGAATCCTAATGGGTTGGTTTTATCGTAGAAGAATGAGAACACATACATGTCACTTTCTTTGCTGAAAGACTTGGTCAATGATGGCTGGTAAATTCCGTTGAATGAACATGGTTTTTCTGTACATTCCAACTCTTTGTTCAACACCTTCTCTGCCAAAAATCTACAACTGGCACCTGGGTGAATATTCTTATCAGCTGGAGCACCTTGCATATTAACGAGATAGTATTCATCGTCAGCCAATTTAACTTGAACGTTAGAAGCAGTAAGACCTGGTGCGATACATGGGTTACTCAAAGTGACTGTTGCATCTTTACCTTTTAAATCAGCTTTGCTAGTTACTTTGCTTTTCTTCAAAGCATCATTGGATTCTAATTCTGATTTGACAACTAAACCATTGATCTTGTTTCTACCTTCCATTAAACCGTATCCCAAGTGAGAGTATTGGTACAAGGTGAATTGATTGGTACCGAACGACAAAGAATATTCGTGTTCACCTTCAATCATTTTCTGGTCTCCCTTGAATTCTGGTTCAAACACAATTTGAGTAGAACCTCCACCCAAATCGAAAACGGCAGCTGTCTTAGTCTTTTCAGAAGATCCAATATTACCTAATAAGTAGTTGGCAGTGATCCAAGCATAAACACCTTCATCTTTACCTTCCATAATGGAAATACCTTCACCACTAACCACAGCAAATGGGTAGTCTTCTTCAAGATGTCTTCTGACTTCCTTTAAGATCTTTGTAGATTTCTCTTCTCCCAATAATCTCAAACCAGCAGTAGCTTTAACAGCTATAGGAGTACATCCTTGTTTATCCTTTGGAACCGTATTAACAGCCACATCTAACAACTTATCCAACGATTTGGCCGCACCCACAGTGTCTGTGTCAAAAGACGACAAACCTGGTTTCAACATCTCGAAAGTTTCCTTTTTCAAAACTGGTGGAGATTGACAAGTATCGAATTCATAGACATGAACACGAGATCCACTGGAACCAGCATCAATCATAACCACAAATTCTTGTTCGCTACATTTTCCACCGACAGGTTTGGTCTTTGGTTTAGTGTTTGACTGAGGTTTGGCGTCGAACACTTCATCCTCCAAAGCTTTGTTACCTTCTCCTGCAGCAGCCACCCCATCGCCCACAGAAACAGCAGCAGGCTTGGCTTTTTCAGCATGACTCTTTTCACTTTGTGAAGTATCAGCAACAAACTTCCCTGGGGATCCTCCTGTAACATCCTCTGGAGCTTGGTAAGGAGCTTTTGTACCTTCGTGTGGCTTACCCTGTAAGGTATTTTTCGTTTCTTCAACGTGAGAAAAAGGGTCAGCATCGCCGGCTTTGTCCTTAACTTTTTGGATCAGATCATTAATGGATCCATAACTAGAGATGATCACCAACAAGATGGTGACCAAAGCAACTATAGGCACTATTAACCTGAGAGTTCTAGTATTAAACATTATTTGATTTGCGAGTAACGAAAATGTTTTGAGATTAATCGCGTCGAAGTTTTGCAGAGACACGAAAGTGTATTAAGTCCGAGGAGACGAAGAGATACGACTGGTAGTTGTATTGATGTGTATAATAAAGACGATTTGATGTGTAGTTGTCTAGCATGTCAGCCTGTTGGTTTATTCGTTGATATCCCGATGTCGTGTATTAACCAACAGACGGGTATCTCAATACTGATTTCGTGTCGTGTCCTGTCGTGTCGTGTTGGTGTTTCTGCTTATATAAGCACACCCGTTTGAGACACATAAATTTTGCAGCAAGACACCAGACCATATTCAACGTCATGAAACCTGTATCGAAATTCTGGTGGTAGCACACCATGACGTACTGGGTAATTACGTCTGGGCGTGGTAGCAACATTTGACATTACAGAACAAGAAACGAAAAAGAAATGTTAAATATAGCAATCACTTACTAGCCACCGCAATAATTGCTAGTTATTAAGGTATATAAATACAGGGAGATGAACCAGTGAAATTCAGTACAGATCTATATTACAAATATTTCAATCAACATGATCCGTTCCACTGCATTAAGAATTCCAAGACAATCCGCCAGAGGTTTCCACATCTCCAGAGTTAACAGTTACTCAATTGTAGATGGTGTTAAAGAGACTTTAGATAAGGCCAACAAAAAGACCGGAGAATTCCTAGCTTCTACTATGGAAGCAGCTGAAAAGGCTCCAGAAAAGGTCACAAAGGTTGCTTCTGACGCTAACAAGAAGTCCGGTGAAGTATTAGCTGGTGGTATGGAAAAGGTGGAAGAAGCTGCTCCAGAAGGATTCAATTCTCCACCAAAAGACGACCATAAGGCCAGAGTTGAAGCCCACTCCAAAGGTTACAAGGACTTGCAAGATAAAGGATCCAAGGTGGAGACTGAACAAAATCGTCCCGATGATGCTCTTTAGTTGAATTTAGTTGAATTTAGTTATATAGTCATCAATCTATGAAGATAACGAATACATGATAAATTACTATGGTACATTAAAGACTATTTTACTTAAATGAACTCTACTGTTTGAACTCTTTCACGAGCTCTTGAGGTTGTGGAACAATGCTAGGTGATTCTGGGGTGGCTAATTGTCTAGGTTTTCTTTCTATTACCGCAAGATAGTTGGAAGGAACATACCCCACCTTACCAGATCTACTTCTCACTTTCCACCATTTACTCTCATTGCCTAAAGGATCTAATTTAGATAAAATGGCCACTAAATCATTAGGTTTAAGCTCAATTTCAATGTTTGGGTTTTCAGGATTGAATTCATATAAAGCTTTGGCAAATTGTAAATTAGAAGGATCGAATGAGCCAGGAGCTGCTTGGCCTTGTTGATGCTGAGTCAAAGTTCTTCTTTGTTGTTGTTCATTCAATTTTTGGATGGCTTTACTTAATAAGTAAGGGAATCCAATAGATGCAGCGAGGAATAACAATAATGGCTTGAAGGAGATTCTAGACTTACCGGAGTTTGATCTCTTTAAATTATCTTCGATTTTCTTTTGTTGGGTTTCGAACTTGCTGAATTCTTTGAAATTGATGCCATGGTTGTAAGTTCTTCCAGTAACTTTATAGAAAAGCTTTTTAGCAAAGTTGATTAATGCATATATTCCCAATAATGATCCCAAAGCATTTTTTAGATTACCAAATTGTTCAGCTAAAGACACCATTGTGAAAAATGACGAATGAGTGGCCATATACGTAGCTTCCAACATCTGAGCAAACCCTCCCACAGCTCCTATGATACTTTCAATCAATTGGAACGTGGCTTGGGTACCTTCTGCGAGACCTCCTCCAGCTCCAGGTTGGCCATACATACCAGATCCATAGCCTCCCATACCATACATTCCACCACCATATCCTCCCATACCGTACATACTACTCCCATATCCTCCTCCGTACATGCTGTTACCGTAGCCACCGTAGCCTCCTCCATAAAGACCAGAGCCATAACCGCCTCCCATTCCTCCATATGAGCTTCCGTATCTGTTGGTACCATAACCTGTACCATAACTCGAGCCGTATGATCCAGAACCATATGGAGATGTGTTAGACATGGACGATAAATCTGACGTTAAAGAGGTGGGCCTCTCGGGGATTGTTGTTGTGTTAGCAGCCGTATTGACCTCAGGATTTGGCACAGTTGTCGACGACATCGGAGCTGGTATTGTGGAGTCACCTCCTGACACCGCTGCCGATGAAGTACCGGACGAAACCTCCCACGGTTTCCTTCTTGGAACTGACATGATTAATATATGACTTGAAAATTTTATCCTCGCTCTTTTTCGCACTGGTAGTAAACAAGTCACATGATTCGTGGGGTATGCATAACAACATCCGCTTAGAAGATAGGCTTTGAGTTCTTGGTGTAAGGATGTTTTCTATCGTATATTTGTCGTTATTTAAGGAAGTGGTTCGGAAGAGCTTGATAACCGGTTCAAGTGTAAGTACACATCGGTTCCATAACCTTCCATGGAGATTAACTTTAAATCTCCCCCAAAGTATTGAGAATAAAGTCTAGAAATAGGTAATCCGTAACCAAATCCCGCCATGGGTGCTTTAAAAGACGTTTGATTGTATTCAGAATCTAACACTGGGGTTTGGGACACGGTGGTATAAAGGTACGTCCAAATTAATGGGATTTCACTTCTGGCAATTCCTCCACCTTCGTCACTAATTTTAATTGCAATATCCTCGGATCCTTCACTGATAATAACCTTGATTGGAGGGAACTTCAAATCATTAATATCAATGTCTTCCATTTTCAATTCGGGGTTCTGATTGATCATTTTCTGTTTAAGTAGTGGAGTATGGAATTCAATGGTGGCTCTTAAACTGTTCTTCAATGTTTCAAATAACATATGAATCAAGTGTCCTGGAACATACATGAATTCGATCTCATTTTTAGTAAGTATCAATTGAATTTCAGGACATTCGAAAAGCCCATAGTATTCTTCACAGATATACTTGGCAGTCTCGATAGCATCTTCTGCAATTTCTCCAACATTGCAGTCGGTACATATAACTCCTACGTAGTTACTTTTCTTACCTGAAACTCCATTATTGTTTGATCCATTGATGAAGTTTGAAAGCTTCGATTTGGGTTTCTGTTGAGACAAATTCAAAGCAATGTGCTGTCCGATTAACATTCTGATACCAATTCTCGACATGTAGAATCTATCCAAGAAAGTTTGGATTGAAGAGTTAACAAAGATTGTCTCATTTTCATGTTTCCATTCTTGAACACCTTGGGCCATTGTTGCAACTGTAGCATCGTGTCTCTTCTTGATCTTGGATAGCGAATCATGCACGAGTTTGTTATAGTCATACACCTCTTTCGGCCAAACCACGTTCATCGGAGTTGGAGTGTAGTAAGTTTTACCGAAAGTTGGGGATTCACTGATGGATCTGGAGGAAGATTTTGGGGTATTCGACGAACTATTGTGAGCTCTAACAATGATTCCATCGTCACTGAACACATTATTGATGGCAGGATTATTAAGTTCATCCAAAACTGGATTTATCTTTTCCTGAAGTGTTGTGTTATCTTCGTGTAAAATTTGATTGCCAACCACCTTTCTAGTTAATCCACCGTTGGAGTCCAATAATTTCATTAACTCATCCGATATCTTCGGTTTAGGTAGATTCACCAACTCTTCGAACGATTGAGCATACCAATTTTTCACCTTTATCGTAGAAGGCATGTTACTTAAACCCAAAGGAGCATTTTCCAAGTCTTTCACTTTTAATGCTAGTCTTATAGGCAATTCCTCCACAATAAACTGAGACGCTAAAAAGATAGACCCAGGGCTTGGATTAGGCCCAAACTGGACCATCTGTCTCAAAGAGATCGATGTTTGTTTGAATGAAGCATACTTATATATCTGGTCCCTCAAGGGCTTAGTTAGTTCCCAGCCGGTCCCCATTATATGTTGAGTTTTATTTATGAAGCGCACTTTTTCCTTTCACCCCAGATTTTTCATTACACAAAAGCTGGTAGTCCACCACTTAATCACATTCATAGTGCCAATCCTGTATATTGTTCCTGATGACCAAACAATTCACAAGACAGACGAATCGCAAAAGGACCAACGGCAGATTTGCCGGTCGATTGTTGGTGCGGGCACGGGATCAGGAACGGGCCAAATGTGACGTGATGTCGGGTCAAAGGCATCGCAATGTTATCTAAAATCAGGCTATTGAAAAAGTGCTATTGGAGTGGGAGTGTGGTAGTTGGAACAACGTGAGTGGTTTATTAGTTCAATGGTATTAGGTTATACATAGCAATTGCTGTCTGAAATGCAACAATTGAACCAAAAACACCGGTGTCTAAACTGTTCCTCGGATTGAGTCATGGAATTTCGCATGATTAGAAATTTGAGTCACCGGCGGATTTACGGATGTCACTAATCTGGGGTAGCGGTGAAATTTTCTCCCATGTGGTGAAAAAAATATAAAAGGCCCTTGATCTGCCCATCTCTTTTTTAGACATATTATTTACAATGAGTGTTAGACAAATATTAAAAGTTTCCAATTTCAAGACTGCCAGTAGGTGTTGGATACCTATCCAACCAGCCAATTCCAGATACTTCTCTTCTAAGCAAAGACAAATTAGTTTCAACTTACACAGTTTAAGTGAAGCTAATTTAATAGCTAATGATGATATCCTTACTGATTCACATAAGATACAAGAGAAGTTTGATGAGACGTTTGAGCCAAAGGTCTCTTCTTCAGAGGAAGTATTCACTGCTGGCCCAGTGAAGAACGAATACCAAAACTAGCTACAAGTAGCTTCATGATCTTTTACGCCTAAACCTTTACATATTCACAATAAATGAACCGTCATATTTGGCTTATCTATCTCTTAGTGGCTCTTATCTTGATAAGTTTGCGCTTCTTTATAAGGTTTAAACAATCGCAATTGTCACAATATCCTGTCTATAGTAAAAGTTTACTTATGCATCAACAATGCAGGGGTCTACGGAAAAGGGCTTGTGCAAAATAATTTATTTGTAGTCTATTAATTTATTATAAGTGTCATAAATGATATCATGCTATTTACAAGACGAATGCATACTTAGATTTTTCTCTGACGCTTTTACCGTACTTGTAAAATAAGAATGGGACTGGGATTAATACGGCGGCGAAACATCCCAACAAGGTAGAAGCCCATTTGATTTTCATGTTAACAAACATTTGTCTGGCAAACAATGGGAACGCAGCTCCAAAGGCAGATCTTAAGAAGGTGTTTCCGGCCATGGCAGATGCAGCAAAGAACAAGTAACTATCAACAATATAGTTGATACAAGGCAAGAAGATTGCAATTAAACCAATACCAGTAGATGCAGCACCTAAAGTTGGAACAATCCAGTGGACTCTATCGGCGTAATCACCGGCCCAACCTAACCAGAATAACCCAGCAGAGAAGAAAAATGATCCAACCATCATTGGTGGTAATCTTTCTTCTGGAACTGGCTTACCTCCATTGGCATCCATCACCTTCAAGAATCTACGTTCGAAGAAGATGCAAATACCTCCACCAATCAACGTACCGACAAACATACCCAAGTAAGGTAATTCAGCCACTCCTGGTCTGAAGTGGTACTTACCTTGGAAAATTAATGGTATAGCTGTTAAAAATAAGTATAAGATACCGTAAATGAAAGCATTGTAAAGAGTGATCAAGAACAAAATTGGTTCAGTGAACAACATAACCAAAGGTCTGGTTAAATTCTTCTCGGCAATTTCTTTAAAGTCCAAGTTCATCTCTTCATGTGGAGCAGCAATACCCCAATTACCTGTTCTTCTTCTCAAAAGTTCAGCTTTTCTGACCAAGATCAAAGGATGGTGAGTCTCTTCAAGCAAGAAACAATTTAAAAAACAACCAAGACCAGCAAGCATACCAGTGATGTATAAGGGCCATCTCCAGCCCATGTGTTGATTTTTCACAATGAAGGCAGAGAAAATTGGTGCCAACATTGGACCTCCGAATAACACCATGGCAAATACGGACATGGCCTGACCTCTAGTTCTAACTCCAAACAAATCAGCCATGATTGCAGGAGCAGCAACTAAAGGAGCAGCACCAAGAAAACCACCGAAGAATCTTGTGATCATGATAGTTTGAATGTTTTCAGAAGTAGCAGAAGCGAAACAGAAACACACGTAACCGAATGAGGAGCAAATCATGACAATCTTTCTACCAAACAACTCGGAGCAAGGACCCCAGATTATAGGACCTGAAGCAAATCCAAACACGAAAAGCGAGGTACCCAAAGTACCAACCACTTGACCTACATGGTATTTTTCTTCAACGACTGGAGCAGCAGCGGAGAACATGGCAGAACCCATACTGATAGATAAAGCATTCAAACCCACAATACCGCAGTAGAGAATCTTCTTCCATAAGGGAAAGTTGTGGGGATGCATAGGATCCTTAGGACCGTCGTAACTCACCAAGTAGGCGTCACGTTCAGGTAAAGCTGGAGGATAACCTCTTCCACCACCCATCACCGGCATCGGCTCATTGGTTTCATTTGCGGCTTTGATCAACTCATCAGCTCCGGTCATTCTTCTACTCAAAGTTCTGGCGGCTGTAGCATTTGACTCGTGTCTACTTAACTCATCGCCATTTTCAAGAATTTCGTTACGCTCTAAATCAGCGGTGTCTTCTCTGACAGATCCCATGAAAGGGGTGATAGGATCGACTTCTTTTTCATCCGAACTGGATTTATGGGTATTGGTCGACCCAATTGACTGAGTATCCGAAGGCATTTTGGATTAAAAAAACTCTAATGAGGCACGAGTTGTGAAAAATTCCGGCTCTTTTATACTTCCTATTGAGTATGGGAAAAAGAAAATTTTTGTGTTTCCATAATTATCCCAATTAGTAATAACTGAAGGCTTTTTGTGTTACTTCCTCGTTTGTGACATATTTTTACTGCCGATTAAAGCCGTTCGCTCGGTGGTACAATTTTCTTTGAACGAGGCTTGTGCTTGAGTCCCAACAAAAAAAAGTCGGTTTGGGTGATTCACACATTGATTCACATTGGGTCTGCTATTGTGTCATATCAGTAGGTTGAACCGGCGATCTACTGACATAATATGTGTTGGATTATTACGGTGTGCACATCAGACCTCTGATATGTGCGGACGCATTTTGTTTGTATTTGTTTGCCCCGTTCGGTAAGTATTTTATGCGGCGAAGCCTTTGAAATGCAAACTCAAACGGACACGGCAGAAATTTTCGAGTTAATTTGTTATTTGCAGCTGCTATTTACAGCAACGCAACATCTCTAAAAAAATATGCACCGGTATTGCTGTGTGAGGAAGTTCCCGTATTGCTGACGTCGGCAATGGTTGACAGTTTTAAGGTTGTGTGCAGGCATTTTTTGATTAGGTTTAGAACTTAAAGCCTACGGCACTAAGAGTGGCAGAAGCTCAATTACACGGTCCTAATTTATATGTTTATCTATGTAGCATACTTACTGTGAGCTCTTATCATATGGCCGTACCTGTAAAATAAAAATGGTACCGGGATCAAAATGGCTGCAAATCCCCCTAATAGTGTGGAGCCCCACTTAATCTCCAAATTCTCAAACAACTGTCTTGCAAATAAAGGACATGCCCCCGCAAAAGCTGACCGTAAGAAGTTGTTACCGGATAATGCAGAAGCTGCGTAAACTAAATAGCAGTCCACGATATAATTCATGCAAGGCAAAAATATAGTAATCAACCCTATTCCAATGGATCCTGCGCCTAAAGTTGGTACGATCCAGGGTGCCGACGAACTGCCGGACCAACCTAACCAGAAGAGTCCTCCGGCAAAGAAAAATGATCCCACCATCATGGCTGGCAATCTCTCTTCGGGAATCGCTTTATTATCGTTCTCCTCCATTTTCCGAACAAATCGTTTATCGAAGAAGATACAGATACCTCCGCCAAGAATTGTACCGACGAACATTGATAAGTAAGGTAATTCGGCAATTCCAGTTGCAAATTGGTATTGCTCCAGGAATATCAATGGAATAGCTGTCAAAAATGTGTACAATAATCCATAGATGAATCCATTGTAAATGGTGATGAGCAATAAGATGGGCTCTTTGAACAACATCACAAGAGGTCTGGTCAAGTTGTGTTCGACGATTTCCTTGAGGTCCAAGTATTTGTCTTCTTGAGGTCCTCTGATACCCCAATTACCTGTTTCTTTCCTGATTTCTTGTGCTCTTTGGGTTAACAAGGTTGGATGGTGTGTTTCGTCATATGCTAACATTAAGATTAAACAGCTAGCACCAGATGCTATTCCTGTTACATACTGAGTCCACCTCCATCCTAGACTAGGATTTTTTACAATATAAGCACCCATTATTGGAGCTAATAATGGACCTCCAAATAACACCATCGCAAAAGATGTGAAGGCTACTCCACGACTTTTGGTACCAAACAAATCAGATAACGCAGCAGGAGCTATGACCAATGGAGCTGCACCCATGAATCCTTCAAAGAAACGAGTAATCATCACGGTTTGGATGTTCATCCCAGTAGCACATCCGAAACAAAAGCAGCTGTATCCAAAACTTGAGACAATCAAGATCATTTTGCGTCCATATAACTCAGACATAGGGCCCCAGATCACTGGACCAGCAGCGAACCCGAACACAAACAATGACGTTCCCAAAGCACCAACTTCTGCACCAACACCGAACAATTTTTCAACTTGTGGAGATGCAGCTGCAAACATGGCCGATCCAAGTGAAATATTGAAGGTAGTCAATGCAACAACTGCACAGTAGACCAATTTTCGAATCATCGAGTAATTGTAAGGATATTGAGGGTCTGTCTTATCCCATTTAACGATGTATTGATCTTTGTTGGGTAGTTGCGGTGGATATGACCTACTACCACCCATTACTGGCGCATTCCAGTCAAAGATCTGGTTTTCAAGCTTGGTCACGAAAGGGTTCAATCTATTCACATAACTGCCGACTTCAAAATCGAAACCGCTATCAAGATCTGCTTGAGGTGGATTGATTCGTGGGGTATAACTATTACTTCGACTTTTATCACTACTACTAGCAGGACTGTAAGTGTGAACTGACACAGACACTTTCTCACTATCCTTTTCCATTACTGTGGTTGAAAAATGTACAGGGACTCAGCCAGGTATATAAATAATACAAATAAGCTTCCATTAATTCCCAACTAGTACATGATCATGGTATTTTGAAAAATTATACGGTCCACATAAAAAATAAGATCAAAATGGGTAAAATATAATTACATATTGTGAACAAATCAATTTATTAAAATAACTGGTTGGTGTTTTTCCATTATTCGATATTGATTGGCACAATTATGCATCAATATAAGGAGTGTCTTCTTGTTACGTGTTCTTATTACTCGTGGCTACGTTCTACAATTGCCTATATGCTATTATTTCAAAATTAATAGTACGCGAGGAAATGATTTTATCCTAATTGAGGAATGTAATAACCACAGGGATCTATTGTTGCATTCCGAACAAGCAAAAGGGTTCTTATTGTGGGTAAATTCAAGGACACTGTGTTGAAGAAAATCCCTCAATATGGAAGTAATACATCTAGTTGTGTATATGAAATTCTGAACAAGAATTTGTGTTCTAGACTAACTCTTTTTTTGCAACTGTTGCGGTCAATGTTTTTTGCAGCTTTTACAATCTAAGGTTTTGCAATCCTTTCACAGCTACTTTTCACCAACTGGCACGAAAACAATTTATTCAGAGGTAGACAGAGTTCCATTATTACTGTCCTTGACTACCACACTATCTAATCTATATAAATGGCCTACACCTGTGAGGCCGATACCCGAGTTGAATCTAAATGGTACAAAATACACGAATGGGGAATTAAATGGTTGAACGATTGGAGGAAGATCAAGGGTTTAAAGCTCTTTTCAAAGCATCACCCACATCACCGATGTTCAAATCAGGTTTGTTTAAGTCTTCCAAGTTTTCCACAGGTCTCTCTGCTTGTGGAGTGATTCTAAATGCGTGTCTGCTGATGCTGGTCTCCCAATCGATGATTGCCGAATGCTGAACACTTCTGTTGTCCCAAACAACTACAGTGTTTGGTTCCCATTTGGCTCTCAATTGCAAGTCATGGGATTGTTCGATATGCTTGTACAAGAATTCCAATAAGAAACTGGATTCTTGTTCCTTCAATTCGACAATTCTTCTGGAGAATGGCCTGTTGATGTAGATATACTTTTCCTTTGTTGCAGGATGGGTTCTAATCAATGGATGAACATTGGAGACGGGTTTCCGTCTTTCAACACCACCCTGAGTACGAGAGTTAGAAGCTTGATCTTCGGATGTATGCAACACATGAAGACCTTCTAATCTCTTCTGGAATTCTGGAGATAGTCTCTTGTATGCTTCCACAACGTTGGCAAAGATTGTGTCACCTCCGGTATCGGGACCTTCCAAGACGGTGAAAAAAGTAGTACCTGAAGGCTGCAATTCGTAACTAATATCACTGTGCCATAAAACAGCATGGGTATTAGAGCTGAACACTCTGTCAAACTCACCAGAATCAGCCCTACGGTAAGTGATATGCAATTGAGGATGGTTCTTTGGCACTCCACCGGTTGGGTGAATATGCAAGGGACCAAAGTGTTTACCAAAATCAACAGCGAACTGAGGACCATGAGAAGCGAAGTCTTGGTTTCTGAAAACCACAACACCTCTTTGGGCTACAAAAAGTGCCAATTCGTCCCTTCCTTTATGATCAAGCAGCGACAATTGAACACCATCAACTTCAGAACCCATTTTCGGAGTTATTCTCTTATTGACAAACTCTTTGTCTGCAGGGAACAAGCTCGATAACAGAGGATCTGCTCTACATCCAGGATCTTCGTGTTTGAAAAACTTCAAAGGTGGAAGTTTATCGTTGGGATTCCACGTTGGCAAGAAGTCTGGATACTGTGCCTTATCTCTGTTCTTCTTACTAACAATCAAAGTACCATCTTCTAACACTTCGTCGACACCTTTGACGTAATGCATATCATAGTTACCATATTTTTCACTGTTGGACATTTTCTTGAGTTGAAAAATCTTGGAATCGACCCAGTTTTATATAATAAATGTGAAGTAGGTTCATGCACATCTCCAGAAGACGTTTTCGGAAACAGTATCCATCTCGGAAAGGGGTCTACCTTTTTTCGAAAATCCTACGCCTATTGGTGGCGGAAAGCCCCACATTTACACTTTATACGTTACACAAACATACATCGATTTAACAATAGGTCAGTGACGCCTTTCCTTTTCCAGTATGGTTTTACTTGTGTTATCTATACGGCTTACACATCACACTCGAGCTTACGCAATTCGGCAATTTTGCACGTGAAAGTTGCCTTGCAACACATCTCAACCGCCTTCCAAGATACTGAACATATGTTGGAAGATGATGATGGTTGAGTAGTTGGTTCCACTGTGGAGGATGTTCCTCTGCACGGAACAGTTCCTCAAAGCTTATTTGGGTAATATAGCGGAATCGTATCTCCTTACAAAAGGATAGGTTATATTGATTTAGAAATACGGGTTTATATACAGGATAGAAGATAAAGGATCTGTAGGGCATGTAGATAGCAAGTTCAAGCCAGGAAACTGTTTGGTTCGGCGCAGATAGTTTAGTGAAGAGTGTCTCTGGTGGCTTCTTGAGTACTTGGTTGTATAGTACCTCAAACTTGTTCTTGTATTCGACATATTCAGTAGTTCAGAAATACTTTTCGAGTGCCACACGACCCTTAAGCACCAATATATACTCGTTGTAGATCCTGAAAATCGATAACGAAACTGAAGAATAGCTGCAGTTGATAAGCGGCAGCACCTGCAGACGGATGATATAGACCAGTTATGGAGGAACGTATGGAAGTAGAGATTTGGATATCAACGCTGATTGGCTGCCAAGACAAACTATTGTCATGGACATTTGTCAGTGTTCCAAGAATTGTCGTGCATGTCTCACTGATAGTTAACTATGCACCGAAATAGTAATAAAACGAGAAATCATATATTACATTATACTACAAAGATTTCGCACGGGAAGTGATATCCTTCATTATTAGGACTCTATTGCTTTATAAGCCGTGCCGGTATGGTTCATTAGTCGTAAGGTTTGCACACACATGATGGGAATTTCTGCATGGAGTAGTTCATTTGCAGCCAGTAGTGGTACTGTATTCGTAAGTTGCATTCGTAAGGTCGCATAACCAAGGTTTCTGCAGTCTTTTGTAGGTCCTTTGTGTCTCTACTGACTGATGGAACATAATCTGTCATCACTCACAGACGTTATAACAAACTTGTTCAAAGGTTCCAATGGTTCCAAAGGTTGTGGATTAGTCTTGGTCAAGAATCTTAAAGGTGGTAACTTGATAGGCATATCGTCCAAGGATGGTGACTTGGGACTAGGGTAAGAGTCTCTAGGACTACCGATACTATGAGACAAACTAAGGTGACTAGTATCACTATTATTACTGCTTTCACTTGAAACACTCAATTTTCTATCAAAAGACATAGGAGACTTGAGACCTTCCTTTTCTTGTTGTTTGAGTTGATGGAGCACTGGCCACGAACAATCTAAGAAGTTTCTGGTGCATCCTTGACATTTACCATCAACAATATTCTCATCACACTTCTTCTTTCTCTTTCTGCAAGTTAAGCATCCGGTCTTAGTTCTCAATTTTGGCAGCTGCTTTGGAGCTTTAGCTTTTTTCACTTTTGTGGGATTGCTTGGTCGTATGGATAACGAAATCACTTGTTGGTATGACTTATAGCTTGACATTGTCGTGAAAATTTTTTGTTTGGAACAGTCATGGCATTTAAAGGATTTGTATATGTTTCTTTTGATGGATAAATTCTCAAATGAGAAATCCACCGCGAGAGAAATTATGTTTTGTATGGAGACGCCATCGTTCGCACTTACTATTTTGGTTTTTTATCTTTTGCCTTAAAACTCGATGAGTCAATGGCTGCAATAACCGGTTTGGGAGAGGATGTTGTGCAGTTAAACGTACGATCGGAAAACCAGGATGCTGATGAAAGTATTATTCATGAATATTTGTGAACATTTGTGACACAACATTTTGTTATGGATAGTACAATACTCTCACTGTGTTTTGGCTTTTTTGTTAGCAGTTTTCTTATCTCTCTGTCAGTTGCCGTTTGCCGTACGTGGTGTGTCTCGGCGGTAGTACTTCCCGGCGGTGATAAAGTCCGTGAAACCACAACGGTAAACACACGCCCTGTTCCCGTAGACCCACACACCAAGACTGCGAAAACTTAAACTAGGTGAAAATTTTCAATAAACCACTAATGCCTGTAAAACCTGTATTGAAGCCTGCTTTAATAAGGAATGGGCTTGCCACATTCGTCAAACCATGTCACAAAATCACCATACAATACTGTAACTGGGGTGGTTCATCAAAAGGGGTCAGGGAAGTCTTGACAAATGGATCAGTGAATAACTTTGCATTGAAGAATTCAGACATATATGTTGAAGTAACCAAGAAGTCTGGACACCCAATGTTGAAGTTTAGTTATAACAATGATACAGAGCAAGTGGTCGATGTGAGAAACAAATCCAACTCCGAAATTGCTACTATATTGACTGATTACTCTCAAAGATCAGGTAATGATTTGAAGAAATTTAACCGTAAGGTTCTTTCTGACAATGAATCTGTTAGAGGAATCTGGTCTCCATTACACGAGTACAAGGACCACAGATTCAGGATATAAAATCTTTCATGCATTGTAAATAGATAATAAAGATACGACAGAGATGTTTTCACAATTTCACAGTTTCACAATTACTTATTATTAATGCGTATATAGTCTATTCCCTCGTCTCTTCGTCAACGATATCGTCATTAGTGGCATCTTTGGAGATCTTGTAAAACTTGTTTCTCCAGAATCCATCGTCACCTATCACTTCCTTCACTACAATTCTGTAACCACCAACAGCTGGCAAGAGCTTGGCCCAGACAATCCAATAAGCCACACCTATCCCGAAGACACCCCATGTCACAACAGGATGAATCCAGTATGGTAAATGCTCGTAAACGGTTTGTCCATTAGTTGGTGGGATATAAGGAGCTGCAATCAAATATAAGGAACTCAAGGCGAAGAAAATAACGATTGGGACTGGTGCTTTGAATGGAGGGTTCCAAGTCTTAACTCCTTTGTAGGATTGGTACTTCAAGTATAACAAACCAAAACCAACGAAAGTATTCACAACATTCAATGGGTATGAGATCAAATTCAACACAAAGTTGTAAGCATCACCAGGAGGTGGAGCTAAGATAGTAACAATACAGACGACCCAATGTTGGAACAAACCCATGAAAGGAGATCCAAATGGTTTAGAAGAAGCCCATAATCTAGAAAATGGCAAACTACCTTCTCTTCCTAATTGTTGAATGATTCTACCTTGAGAAAAGATAACAGATAAAACGTTACCCAAAGCCGACAAGGCAACGAAAACACTACTAGCTTTTTCAGCAGTTTCACCGAAAGCGTAACGGAAGAAAGTTGCAGCCAAGATTCTTCCTGAAGCCCCTAATTCTTCTTTTGGCACAACAGCGAAGTATGCAATGTTAGTCAACATGTACAAAACCACCAAGGAGAGGAAGGCAGAAGGTGCTGCATATTTCAACACTTTGGCTGGGTTTTTAGCTTCACCCAAAGCATAGTTGGCGTTGGAGTAACCAACATAAGACCAAATAACATTATATAAAGCATTGACCACACCGAATCCACTTGGAGATTCACCACTGAAAGCATTACGGAAGTTACCAGTTGGTTCAAAACTAGCAGTCTTGATTCCACCACCAAGAGCGACCCATCCAGTGACAACAATGAATATAACAATAGCAATCTTGAACACACCCAAGACGTTACCTAAAATTAAACCGGCTTTAACAGAAAGACCATTGATCAAAAATGCAAAAGTAATAACACCCAAACCGATACCTCTAGAATTCCACTGAGTGACTTCTTTACCAGCTGCATTCAACAAGTATTCACCAACCACAACAGAATTTCCTGCAGCCCATCCTAAAAAGAACACATAAGAACCATACATGGCAGTAGCCAAAAATCTTGGTTGTTTGTAAATGTATTCGATATAGTTCTTTTCACCACCATTTCTAGGTATAGCAGTTCCAAACTCCATGTACACCAATAAACCACTGAATGCAATTAAGGAACCAGCGACCCACATAATTAAAGCCGTTCCTACAGAACCACTCAATAAAAAGATGGTGGATCCCAAGGAAAACACACCACTACCAATCATTCTGTTCATACATAAAAATGTGGCCGACACGTAACCAATCTCCTTCTTGTTCTGGTCCACTTGGACTACAGCATCATAAGAAGAGGAAGACAAGACAGACACTAAGTCTTCCTCAGATGTCTTTTCATCTTTACTCTCGTGACTACGACTCCAAATGTCAGAAAGTCCCATTTTGTTCTAATTGACAATGTATCGAATTATGGGGTTCACTTTGGTTATTTATACAATTTATACAAAATTTTCACTTCTTCTTTGACAGCATCTTCGATGGTTTTTTTTTTATTATTATTTCTTTTTTTCACATTAACTTTAAAGATCTGCAACCACAGTCAATTCCGAGGGCTCGCCACAGTCTTACAAAGTGGTTCAGCGAGTCAGGGTTCGAGGGAACAGGTAACTTATCACGTGACAGGGGCACAATCCGAGGGGAGTTTTCACCCTCGTAAGTGTCGGGTCTCGCTCATAGCTGCAACATACAGAAGAAAAGAAGGCGTTCCTATTTAAAGTGCACCTTTCATAAGCCTAAGCTAACACAGTTTGTTCCAAGAGCCGTGTTGACGAAATCGAGGCACCACAGTTTTTAAGTATCTAGGCGACAATTAAAACTGCAACCATCTCGTAACTCTATGTACCGTGATTCTATACAAGCTCATCGCATGAATAAAAAAGTCACCGGATGCCTTGGACCTTAAAGTCCGGAGGTAACAGCTGCAGATGACTTGTGAGAGTTTCAACGGTTGTAAATGTTACAAAGCGTTAACTCCTGAACATCCGAGACCAATAATTAAACTTTGGGTCGTAATGCTTGGATGTAAAATCCACGGTTTTTGGAACCTTCCCCAAAATTGACCAAACCTGTCTACAAAGGGTCTGAATTAGAATTTGCAGGACCTCAGAAAACGTTTGTGTTCCTGAACCGTTCGTTAAGCCTCTTGTTTGCTGCATCAGATTATCTCAGTGATGCAACTATCATTCGCAGCAATTACATCACCAATAAAGCAATGTCGACAGCCACGTATATAAACACTTTAGAAACACTGTAGAAACGCTTGGTTGAAACAACGACAATGACTAGCCATAAGAAACAGAAGACCGAAAGGCAGATGCCTGAATTTACCAGCCCCTATTACCCACCAGAAATTTCACATAAAACAGTGGCTCAAAAATATTTGAAGGACGAGAATAAACCGGTTAACATTTTAAATTCTCTTAGAAAAAACCCAGATTCTTCCATAGATACTAAAGGTGTGGTTCACTTATTTAACAATGATTTACGTGTGAAAGACAACACGGCATTATACCAAGCATCCAAATTGGGAAAGAAATTAAAAAAGCCTTTGATCGGCCTCTACATCTATTGTGTGGAAGAACTTTACAGTCATGCGGTGGGTAAATTCCAGTTGCAGTTCAAGCTTGATACGCTAGAAGAATTGAAAAATGATTTGCACCAGTTGAACATTCCATTAGTGGTGCTAACTCTTGAACACAAAAAAGATCATTATTCGACGGTTAAAGACTTTTTGCAGCAGCATGAATACAGGTATTTATTTGGAAACATTAATTACGAAGTGGATGAATTAAGAGACTTCATCAAGTTTCACAAGCTGAAAGACTTCGAGTTTCAATCGTTTCATGACACTTGTGTGGTTCCCCCTGGTGAATTGGTTTCTGGTAAAGGCACTGCTTATTCTGTATTCAAGCCATGGTCCAATGCTTGGAACAAATACGTGAAGGAACATGATCCAGAATCGTTCCCAACACCAGAAGCTCAAGACTTCAAGATCGACAAAAGTTTATTCGATTTCGTAAAACCAGAAATACCTAAAGATAAGAAGCTCGACGAATTACAATCGAAGAACTACAAGAAACTATATAAGCCTGGAGAATCGAAAGCACATGACCAGTTTATGGAGTATATCAAGTCTCCTGAGATCAATGATTATGATGAGAACAGAAACCTGTTAGACGCAGATGTTGGAAGTCATCTCAGTCACTATCTTGCAATCGGTAGTATATGTTCTCGTTCTATCATAAGAGGACTTCTAGATCACAAGGCTTTGAAAAAGATAGACCAGGGAAGTGACAGCGTTCTTCAGTGGACAAGACAAGTGGCGTGGAGAGATTTTTACAAACATGTGGTAGCTCACTGGCCTCATGTGTGTATGTTCAAGCCGTATCATTTGGATTTCTCCGACTTACAATGGGAGTATAACAAAGACCACTACGAAGCTTGGGTGGAAGGAAAAACAGGATTCCCTGTTGTTGATGCTGTCATGAGACAGTTATATCAAACAGGTTTTATCAGTAACAGAGGAAGAATGATTGTAGCTTCTTTCCTCTCCAAACATTTATTGATTGATTGGAGATGGGGAGAGAAATACTTCATGGACATGTTAATTGATGGGGATTTCGCTTCCAACAATGGAGGATGGGGATTCAGTTCTAGCACTGGTGTTGATCCACAGCCGTATTTCAGAATCTTCAATCCCTATCTTCAATCAGAGAGATTTGATCCATCTGGAACTTATACTAAAAAATGGGTTCCTGAGTTGAAAGATGTGGAAGGGAAACGAATCCACAATCCTTATGAAAAGAATTCTGAGCCCATCAATGGTTACCCGGAACCAATAGTAGAACACAAATTTGCAAGACAAAGAGCCTTGGACAGGTTTAGAGAAAATAAGTAATCGACTTTTGTATAATATTAATCTCTACAAAATTAAATGACTTTCTCAATGGCTTGTTGGGCCAATTTCAAGCCTTCTTCAGTACCTACCATGTAAATGTAATTACCGTCTTTGGCACCTGCTTTTGGAATATGTATAAATGCATTGGATTTTTCTCTGATGGTTTTGATGGTTGATCCTCTTGGTCCAATGATCTTAGAGAATGTTTGAGGTTTGGAAGAATAGAACCATCCGTTGTAATTGGCAGCCTTGGCCAATTCCAACTTCTTGGTCAACAATGCCAAGACCTTGTCAGTAGCTTCTTTGTCACCCTTCAATCTCCATGGGATGACCTGAGAAGATTCTTCAACGGTGGCTTCTGTGAGAATAAATTTGGTGGTTTCCTCTTCAGTTGGTTGGGACTCTGCTGGTGGTAATGGAGCAGAGACAGTCGACAATCTTGAAGCTTTTCTGCCTGCATTTCCGTGAGTGACATCCACACCGAAGTCTGACTTAAGAGTTCTAAAGATTTGACCTCCATCGCTGACAAATGCGTGGTAGTTTTCTGGAATATCAATAGAGTTATTCCAATCATCCTTAGTTAATGCTTCAATCTTCACCTTAACTGCATCAATGTCTGCTGGCAAACCAATCAACTTGATGAGGGTAGATTTGTCATCAGCTCTAGGAACTTCAATAGACACATTGAATTCTTTTTCAAGAGATTGACGAACAGAACCAGATGGACCAACAATAAATCTTTGTTTAGCTTTAGCGACTTCAAAATGTTCAGTGACCAAGGACTTCTTGAGCGCAACAAAATCGTTGATTTGTTCGATAATTTTGTTAACAATCTCTTTAGGACCTTGAGAATTAATCAAGTTAGATCCACTTCCTTCATTTGGAATAGTCAACAATTTGTTGTACTTATAACTTGGAACGTTGTCACCTCCAGCATTGCTGATAATTTCTCTCATTTTAATACCACCTCTACCAATGATACTCTTGTGGAATTCAGAATCAACTTCTAAATCTATGGAAACAAAGTTTTCAGACTCATCGATGATTTCTTTGATTTTTTTAGAAGCTTCTTTCAAGGAAGATTTGGATCCAATTAACTTGACTTCGACCAATCCAGTTTTCTCTTCTTTGGCATCATCTCTGCTGAATTTATATTCAACCCCAGTACCGTCAGCGATATCGTTGATGGTTTCACCAGATTTACCAATAACTCTAGCAATAGCCTTGACAGGAATATTGATAACTTCCTCAAATCCATTCTCCTTTTCGAATTGATATAAGTCTTCTAATTCTTGCTTGGCAGATGCAACAGCCTTCGTTGGACCTCTGATGGTCACTTCATCTTTGTGCTTTGGTGAGTCTGGAGATGGTGAACTCATTTCAGTGGCAGATGGGTATCTAATTCTGACATTGTATTTATCTTGTAATCTGTTGATGATTCTACCACTTGGTCCAATTAATCTTCTATGATAATGGCTTTCGATTCTTAATCTGGCGGTGGTCTCATCAGCCCATCTCTTGGATAATGAAGAAATCTTAGCTTTACAACTTTCTACATTTCTTTTAACACCAACAACTGTGATTTCCGTCTTATCTTTAGACTCTTCTTCGTCTTGTACCTCAATCTTCACACCATATTCATCCCTCAAGGAGTTCAAGAATTGACCGTTCTTACCAATTAATCTGGATAAAACCACTGAAGGGACTGCCACATCAGATGTAAATTTGTCTCCGTGTTCTTTACCATCGGTGATAGCTTGATCAATCAATTTTTTGATAGTGGCAACTTGGGCTTTCAATCCAACAACGTTAACCTTTCCTTCGGCGGAGTTTAATTTGACAGCAACAGAGTTTGGCTCAACTTGCTCAATAAGAGCGTTCAAAGTGGTGTTAGAAGGTCCAGAAATGAATTTTTGTTCACTAGCAGGAACATCCAAGGTCACAGTGTCCAAGT
The DNA here is from genome assembly GCA_030571835.1 of Yamadazyma dushanensis. NCBI lineage: Eukaryota > Fungi > Ascomycota > Pichiomycetes > Serinales > Debaryomycetaceae > Yamadazyma > Yamadazyma dushanensis. The sequence goes on along the minus strand of JAJLYZ010000007.1, from coordinate 106,236 downwards.
TAGCTTTCAATTCTCTCAAAGAGTCCAAAGCTTTGTCAATAATATCGAAATGATTATCGCTTTCTTCAAAGTCTTCGAAATCTTCAGACTCCTCGGTAGCCTTTGTCTCATTGGCAAACAAAGTGATTTGGTTGTTCAAAATAACATAAGTGATGTTATGTTCTTTGCACAAAGAATCGATTGTTTCAGGAACCTTAGCCAACAAGAAATCATCAATATCACTGATAGATTTGCAAACATCTGGAGTCAATTTATTGACCTTGGAAACGATTTCTTTCTTGGAAGATTTGATGTTTTCATCTGTAGCCTTAGTAGTGTCAATAATGATTTCAATTGGGATGGAAGTAACGGTGGTGTCGCTCAATTGCTTCAAAGATGGTACTTTAACAATAACATCGTTAGCAGCTTCCACAGATTTGAAGAATCCTTGCTTCAGTAAGAAATTGGCAACGGATTTGACATGGGTCAAATTACCCTTGTGAGCTTTAGACATGTCCAACGTTTCAATCTTGAATCGGGAGGTAGTTTGTCTAGCCTTTTCTTTAGCAGAAGCGATTTTGGACTTCTCACCAATGAATTTGACGCTAGTTTCACCAGCTTCCGGTAATTTGATCAAGACACCTTCTTCTTCCAAAATAGGGTCAATTGGTAAGAACTGGTGTTTCAATTTTGGAATTGGAACTTCATCAACCACAAGCTTGGAAGATAATTGGGCCAATTTCGTATTGAACACTTCCTTAGCTTCCAAAGCCAATTCTCTGTCACCAATGATAGTGATGGAGTTCTTGGAAGATTTGAAGTCTGGAACAAGGACGTCCAAGTCACCAAAGGATTCATCAATGATTGGTTGCAAGTAAGCAAGAGCGAAAGGTTTCAAAGATTCAGCGATTGGAACTTTAATTGACATGTTTTTGGTTTCTTGTTTGACAATGTCCAAGATAGCTTTCTTGGCCATTTTACAACCTTCCACGTCACCATCAATGGTGATACTGATAACACGATTGAACACATCATCGTTGGATTCATCACCATCCAACAATTCTTCAGAGTTACCGATATCAACTTTCACATCAAAATTGGTGATAATCGGCTTTAAGTTTTTACCTTGTGGACCAATGATTTTCGATCTTAATTTTGAAGGAACTTGAAAAGAAATGTTGACAGGTTTAGTCAATTTCTTGATGACCAATCTCTTAGCCAATTTAACATCATCAGACTTACCAGTAATTAAAAAGGTTCTCTTCTTAGTCAATTGAGAAGTGGTACATTCAATATTGGTCTTAGTATCAGCTTTAACAGAAGTCAAGATCTTAATAAATTCAGGTCTAGCGACATTTAACTGATCATCAGAGTCTAAGGAGAACGCTTCTTGGATAGTAGAAGATTTCAACTTACCTCCAGAAACAGCACTCTTGGTAATAGAGCCTGAACCAGAACTCCAAGAACCAGAAGCAGAAGAACCAACATTCTTCTTACCACCACCCAAAGAAGGGAAAAGAGTCTCATCACTCAACGAAGGAATTGACCCAGCTAATGAAGTAGTACCTTCTTCATTGCCGACAGATTCAGGATCGGAATAATCGTATTCGTCGTGAGTCTGATTCTTTCCATTGAGAGCGTTGGCAGCGATACGAGCGGCAATAATCTCAGCAGGAGTAGACATTTTTCACAAAAGGAAAACACAGATAGGGAGCAAACAGCAGTAGTATATGAACCGGAACACAAACAGTTGGAAAACTTATCACAGATAGGAAGATTACTCGTAATTGAACCTAAGAACAAATGTTGAGAAATCACGTAATAAAGTACCAATAAAACAAACTCTTGAAGGGGAATCTATACACCAACTAGAATTTGAACAGAATTAGATAGTTAGGTTTAAGTCAAAGGTAAGTCACCTGATAAACACAAACTTTCAATTATAATATACCTTGACTTGGAAGTTGAGGACACTGAAAAATTTCCAGATCGAAGTACAACGTTAAACGTATGCTTGGAAAATTGGTCGGTACACGATTTCTGACTACTCTAAGCCCAAAATTGTTACGGTGGCCTTTAGATTCCTGCACAATATACTTTTTTTGTTAAATTACGAGACTATAGAATGGAAATTGAACAAATACCCCTGGGCTCGAGTACAACCTACAAAGTTTCGTAGATAATTTCACGGACTCTGTACTCTTCATTGGCATCTTCGATGTCTTCCCAGTTACCGATGAAATCATCTCCTCTAACTACTCCTGGGAGGGTTTTACCGTTGGAATATCTTCTCCAGATTTTTTTGGCTTCCTCGTCACTGCTCAAGTCTCTAGCAGTGAATTCAATATTGTTAGCCTTTAAAATCGTTTGCAATCTGTTGGTTTTGTGGATGATTTGCATTCCACCAACTAACGAAGTGAAAAGGTAAACAGGTTGTGATTCCAAATGCTTACGTAATTCTTCTGGTGATATGTCTAAATCGTCTAAGTCGTCATTGAGACTAGCATTTTTCAAATTCTCACTCACCTCTTTAGTTTCAATTGGTTCAGCTGCTTTGGGTTCTAATTCTTCTAATTCTGGTTCCACAGTACCCTTTGGTTGCACCTTTTCAGTGCCTTCAAGTTCATCTACTTTAGTTTCTTCTTCGGTGTCATCTACTTTGGTTTCAGCTTCTTTGACTTCTTCCTCTTGCTCTTCGACTTCAGCTACCTCAGTTTCTTCTTTGTTGTCTACCTTGGATTCTTCGACCTCTTCAGCTTCTTCAGCTTCTTTCTTCGTTTGTTCTGGTTCTTTGAGTTCTTCTTTCACAACCTCCTTCGACTCCTCAGGATGCACTTCTTTGCTCTCACCTTCATCTTCTACCACCACGTCCTTTGGTTCAGATTCTTCTTCCTTCTTTGCTACATCCTTCTCATCTTCTGCAGCTTCACCTTTATGCAAGACTTTATCCACCATTGTATCAAAATTGTCAATGGTAGAGTAAGGATCTTCATTGATCAAAGCACCTTCCTTATACAACTCAGAAGGATTGGCATCATTCTTTTCGTTGGTTTCAGCAGCTGGTTGTCTCGATCTAGATCTTGAAATGGTTCTCAAGTAATCAGTTGAAGCATGAGACTTTGGATTATACTTGTATGGAGTAGCAGGTTCATGACCAGCACCATCCACATTGAAGTTAGTATAATCACCAGTGGTCAATAAAGACTTTTCTCCATTCAAAACAGAGGCCTGATAATTTTCGGAGTTGACCTTTTCTTCCTCAATCGCAGCAATAGAGTCACCCATAGTTGGTCTTGACTGTCTTGATCTTCTTTCATCAGTTTCTTCCGTGATGGTTTCAGCAATATCAAAGTCAGGAGGTAATTCGTACTTTGAAGGATCTTCTCCATTGGTGTTCTTATATGAATCACCTCTTGCCAAATGAGGTCTCATTCTAGAGGTAGAACGTGATCTGGAATTAGATCTTGATCTGTCCATTGAAGTCGGCCTGGTATCCTTGAAAAAGTATGGAGAGTGGAAACCGGCAGGGCCAGCTCCACCATGATCCACCAAAGGTAAAGGATTGAAACTGGAGGAAAGTGTAGGTTGGGGTCTGACAGGATCAGACAGTTGCTTGAAAGATTGGTTTTCTCTTTCAAAAGTCTTACGATGTGGATCATCTTGTTTGATATTGGCCAACAAATCATCATGGCTCTTGATATCATTAGTCAATTGATATTCAGATAAGTTTGGATTGGAGTAATCTGATTGAGAGTAAAACTTATTGTCACTTGAATGATCCATCAAAGGTTGAAACTTCATCCCATTGAAGCCAGTAGGGCGAGCTTCAGTCTCAGATTCTTCAGTTTCAGATTCCGGTTCTTCTTTCTTAACTTCAGCCTCTTCTTTCTCGCTCTCCTTTTCTTCGGTGGCTTCAGTGTCATCTTTCTTATCTTCTTCCTCTGATGCAACGAATTTAGCATCATCCAAAACACTTCCCTCCTTATCCAAGAACTTATCAAAGTCTTCTTCACTTCCAATTAAAGCACCTTCGCTGATCAAATCATCCAATGAAGCAGTGATATCTTTATTCAACAACGATTTCCTCTTTGTTGCAGCAGCAGAGCTATTTCTACTAGTTCCTTTATATTTTTCAGGATGGATGTAATTGTTGTGTGGAGAATCATCGGCAGATCTAACACTGGACCCTACTAACGAGGGACTTTCTAACTTTTCCGCTTTCTCTAATTGTTCTTCGAAATCCATGATAAGGGTTGGAAGATTTTTGCGATCTTGAGGTTTGCTTGCCTGTATAAAGGATTACGAATCGAGGGAATTTTATTCGCAGAGCCAGACTGGTTCCGGCCTAGCGGGACCTGGTCGACATAGGAGTGACTGTTGTATAACTGACAGATTAAAATTATACATCGACTAAAAAATGTTATCCTTATTCTCTTTAGTGTAATGGTCTGATGTCTGGGTATGGTGTGAAAAAGGTGGTGTCTGGGTCTAATATGTGGTTTTGTGGGTCGTAAGATGAAGCGAAGCTTCTGTATGGTTTATGGTAGACACTATGTTAATGGCTTATCTTAAACGTTTGTCAACACTGATTCTCCATTTGAGACGACGGGGCTCATGTCCCAGGTTTTGTCTCTTGTAACTGAGATGGATAAGATGCGGCTTATTCATTTGTATACGTAGAACCTTCAACTTCACCACTACAACAGAACCAGAACTGATCTATCTGTTGGATTGTAAATGTTCCCAGGATATGCGCCATAGCCTTTGTGTTTGCCATATGAGCTCCATTCCAAGAATTAGCCCCTACACGCTACAAGTGCCTAAATATTTTACTGTGATTCACATATTACCTATAGCAGTATTGTTCCCCTGTTGCAATTGATGCCATGCACATATTACTAATTAAAGCCCCTCGGAGATGTGAATAATGTGAATAATGTGAATAATGTGAAAAATGCTGAAGGGGTTGGTAGTGTTAGTAATGGTAATGAGAATGGAGTGTTAGTAATGTGAATGGTGTGAGTAGCGTGAATAGTGTGAATAGTGTGAATAGTGTGAAAATTGTGAATAATGTGAACATTGTGGATAATCCGAAGATAATGAACTGTGTTTTGACTGTTCATCTCACACAGCATTCAAAGCTCGAAACTTGAAAGATACAACTACTTGCCCAACAGGTAACATTGCGTGGTCTGTTGAATGATACATGGTTCCAGCTTAAGAAGAGTTTCTGATTACTTCAGTTATGTCATTTGGTACATTAAACCTTGACCAAGTATTAGTAATATCTGTCAATCTGGAGATGATTAAAAGTATGGATTCGGATTTTCCCTTCTAAGACATTCACCGAAAGTTTGGATATGTGCTGACAAAGGTGAACAGTATATAAGCTGGTGAAAGAACCTCCGTTTTCAAAAGTATCATTCTACAAATGTCTACTTTAATCTCATTGAACAACAATACTAAAATTCCTTCCATCGGTTTCGGTGTTTTCATGACACCAGCAGGTGAAACCGAAAAGATTGTTTATACTGCTTTAAAAGCAGGATATACTCACATTGACACTGCTAACATGTACCAAAACGAAGCAGAAGTTGCTAAGGCTATGAGTGACTACATCAAAGATACTGGTGCTAAGAGAGAAGACTTCTACTATACCACCAAAGTTATTGATAGTGACCATGGTTATGAAGCTACTAAGAAGTCTATCAAAGACAGATTGGCATTGGCTGCCCCTATTGGTTACATTGATTTGTTGTTGTTACATTCTCCAAACTCCGACTATGAAAAGCGTCACGGATCTTGGACTGCATTGCAAGAGGCAGTTGAGCAAGGGAAGGTTAAATCTATTGGTGTTTCTAACTACGGTGTTAAGCACCTCAAAGAATTATTGGCTTATTCAGACTTGAAGATCAAACCAGTTGTTAACCAAGTTGAGTTGCTGCCTTGGTTAACCAGAGAAGATATTGTGTCCTACTGTACTGAAAATGATATCAAATTGGAAGCGTACTCTCCATTGGTCAGAGGTAAGAAATTCGGAGACGCTGAAGTTTTGGCGTTGGCTAAGAAGTATAATGCTACCGAAGCACAAGTTCTCATCAAATGGTCCTTACAGAAGGGATTCATCACCCTTCCAAAGAGTGCCACTGAATCCAGAATTATCAGCAACTTGAAATTGGACTTCGAGTTAACCAAAGAAGAAGTCAAACAACTTTCTGCTAAGGATGAGTATTTCACTTCTATTCCCGGTTGGGATCCAACCGTCTACCCATTGGACAGTGAAAAGTAGTGTACCACAGTTTGAATATGTTTTTGTTTCGCCTATGTTAAATATACAACTCAACTTTTTTGCAGCCTGTGTGGCTTAACCGAAAGTAGTCTGTTGTTTGATACATCAGACATTGATAGGCACTGTTAGAAGACGAACCACAAGACTGGTATTTTTGATCAAGTAATCTACTAATTTAGGTATACATATCGCTGCAGCATCTGCTGTCTATTCTTGCAGTGCTGCATAACTCTGGTATTTGATGGTGGGTAAGTGTGGTGTAAGGAGGTGTGGCGTCTGGTGTAAGGGTCTTTTCAAAACAAAATGCACATGTGCCGCATCTTCATCCCTAGCACATTTTTCTTTACCAATGTCAGTTCCTATCCCATATACACCCACAAAACAACCAATTGAAGACACAATCCCATTCGATGGATTGAATTTCAAAACCGTTGTATGGTCACACCCTGAAGATGTTCCCTACAAAGGCAGAATTGTGTATGTACATGGTTTTGCAGAAGACTCTAAGATATACACCGAATTCTTTGATAAATTATCCAATATAGGATTTGACGTGTTTTTCTTTGACCAAAGAGGAGCAGGTGAAACCTCACAACCTAAAGACCACGGGAAAACCAATGAAACTCTTGTTTTCAAAGATTTGGATTTTATGATCAAAACCAATTTGGAGAACAACACCTACAAGGATGATACCAAGTTTAACAAGTTAATCTTAATGGGACATTCTATGGGGGGAGGAATTGTGTTGAACTATGGAATTAGAGGTAAATACAAAGACCATATCAAGGCAATCATCACCACAGGTCCTGAAGTGATGTTACATCCATCTACTGCCCCCAATATGTTGATGAAAGCATTTGCTGCATTCGCCTTCAAGGCAATGCCTAACTTTAGAGTTGATGCGGGTTTGAACTACGAGTACATTTCCTCCAACAAGAAATGGGTTGATTACATCAAAGCTCATAGTAAGAAATTTTGGATATCCAGTGCTTTGTTCTATGGAATGATCACCCGAGGTGAAGCTTTGACCAAACCGGAATATGTCGCCAAATTTGACCCTAACATTGCCGTATTAGTATTCCATGGTACCAATGACCACATCAACCATTTTGAAGCTACCGAGAAATTTTTCAATTTGTTGAATGATAATGTCGACAAAGAATTTGTGCCAGTCAAGAATAGTCGTCACAGTATTTGTATTGAACTGGACGATATCGTAGACTCAGTGTTGGCCAAGATCGACTCGTTTATTCAACAACATTGATGGTGTATGGGTCACGTGTCTTGTTAGTATCTCTATGTAATGAATGTATGGATTGTGTAGTCAGGTGGTTCCATATGGCTGCAATTCTCGAATAGTGCTGCAGGATTCTCCCAAAAAAAAAAATCTCATAACCTGAGGAACACTCAGGACCGAATCTGGTGATGAACTGAAAGGCCTTTTTATCGCATAATTACTTGAACTTCCAAAACTCTTCGGTGTAATTATCGTTACGTAATGGGTTATACCATCAAGCAAAAAATCGATATCTGCTTAAAAGCAGAGTCGAATCCTGAAATGACACAATCGGATCTCGCAGAATGGGCCCATGAAACTTTTCAGGGACTGAAAAAGCCGAGTCAGACGACCATCTCGAGAATCTTGAGTAGTAAGAATGATTTGATTGCTTCTAAACAAGCAGACTTCCAATTAGTGAGACGACGGAAACGGCTAAACCCAATCTTGAGACAAATCTTGACTGAATGGGTGACTCAAAGTATATGGGAGACCATTCCTATTACAACGCCAATTATTCAGTCCACTGCTAATTCTATTTGGACCAGGCTCCCTATGGAGGTTAAAGATGGTAACGGTGTGTTTAATCATAAGTGGTGTACACAGTTCATCAAAGATCTTCAGATAAATTTGACAGGGAATGAGGATGATATTGCAGCTAATTGTGGTTATAAACTCAATAAGATATGGAGTTTAGATGAAAAATTGGACTTGAAACACTATTTGAAGAAGATTATCACTCGTGAGAACTATCAACCTCAAGATATTTTCAGTATAGAGGAGTTCCAATTGTTCTATTCTTTACCTCTAGATCAGATCTTTGATATCAATTCTATTGATAAAGGGTTGAAACAGAGTTCAAGTTCTACTGAAAACTCATTGACTATCATGTTAGGGACGAATCTTGACGGATCAGAGAAATTGACACCTTTAATTGTTGGAAAACATGATAATTTCGATGTGTCCAAGAGCTCCCATAGTGCACTCAAGAACTTCCACCATCATTATAATGGATTAGATAACTCTATCCACACCCACATGAACTTAATGAATAAACTCACAGAGATATATAATGTGATCTACAAGAATAATATCAACAAATGGATCACGTCAACTATGTTTCAGAACTACTTGATAACGTTGGAACATAAACTCACCAACAATTCTCCTGGTAGAAAGATCCTTATCATCTTAGATGACTCATCAACTCATAGAATCTTGAACTTGAAATTTAACAATATCAAATTGATTTACTTGAAGAATAATACCAGTCATAAATCTCCGTTCAATTCGTTGTTCAATGGTGTCAATTTCGATTACTGTCCTATGAACTTTGGAATTGTTCATGAATTCAAGACTTTATACCGGTTACAGCAGTACTTGGAGATGATTGGAATGCAGAATAAACTGCACAGCAATAACGCTCAATCATCTTTTGACTATAAAATCGACACAAATTCTTTGACCACTGATGTGCTATCGGAGTCAGACTATGTTGTACCTTTGATCAAAGCTATTGAATGGATCAAGAAAGCTTGGGATACTGTTTCACCAGAGAAAATTCTCTATTCATGGAATAAAACCCATCTCATCAATATCAAAGAATCCTGGTCAAACAACACTCTTTTGATACAGAAAGTGCTCCAGCTTCCCCACATGACATTCGATAGAAATTATAAAAGACTTGTCAATGTCATGCTGCAATTGAACGTGGTTTTACCATGGCAAACAGATGAATTACTAGGATTGGTGAACGAAAGATCTAAAGCTACTTTGAACTATATTTCAATTGAAGAAATAATCACTAGTTGTCTACTGGAATCTCATTTCATTCATGAAGAGGACAATTACAATTCCAAAAACCAGAAATCTAACAATGGGAACTGGGTAATGAGTCAAATGTTGAGTCCATCAATGAATGAGTTCAATGAGCTTGATGTGATGGATTCAGATTTCAATTTGGATGATCAAATGTTTCCACCTAGTCGTCCGTATCAAGATGTTCAAGATACCATTAAAAAAGGGGCAATGGCCCCCCAAATGGTACAACCTGGAATTCAATACCAAGCAAATCGGACAACTAGCCAAACGACCCTTCCTGATATACCAGAACCTCAACCTGAAGAAATTGGAGTGGACTCATTAACTGGTACTTTATCTTCATCGGCCCAATCACCTGGCTTCAAAGATCCTATGAACTTGGACAATAATCCTTTATCAATAAGTGCATTATTAGCTGCAGCAGATGAAATGAAACAAAACGACTTGAATGAAGCGAATAACGACTTAAGACACCTTGCAAGCATACCGAATGCATCACAGACACAATTACTCAAGCGTAAGTTATTAAGTGAGGAACCAAAGGATCCAAAGAAACGACAATTATTCATGAGTTCCACTTCCCCCACCTTACATCTAAATGATTCATTGCCTTCGTCTTCCACTCCTTCGCCTTACTTGCAACCACATTCGTACCCTAAAGTGTACTCGGGTATAACTTTCAAGTCTCCTTCTGTCAGTAACCTTCAAAGCTATAGCAAGAATTTCAGTGACAGGGAACTCATGAAACTGATAATCAGGTTACTAGAAGCCAGTAAAGTGGGTGCCTTACCCATTTCAAAAGAGACTTATAGAGACCTCAAGGCCAATTATAGAATACTTCAAAACAGAGCTGAACGTGAAGGTAGAAGCCATCAAGTAAGTCCCCGGTCAGAGTCTGAAACTGGAGGACAACCATTTCTCCCACAATGATCACCACTTGTAAATACCAATGAATGAACCTTGTTACGACTGAATCATATCAAACGTCTTACGACCTCTTTTTATTAACAGTATGTTTTTCCCTATATACAAGATCCCAGTTACTCAGCATCATCTTCAGTTATCCCCATCTCTTTAGCCTTAGCTTCTAATCTCTTTCTCTTTTCTTGTCTTTCTCTTCTGATTCTAGCAACTTCCGCTTGGATTTCGTGTCTTTCCTTTGGAAGCTGGTTCAAAGTAGCGGGATCAGGCCAGAATCCTGGCAAGTTGAATTTTTCATCTGAATTGATACCAGAATAAATCATCACCAAAATTGGTGTGAAAAGATAAAAACCAAACTAGAATGATTAGTATCAGTCACAAATCACATATAACAAGCGTGTACGTACCTTTCCAGTTTCTAAATGAGTTCTTGTAACCCTGTTCAAATACTTTCCTATCATTGTTAAAAATTATCAAACGATTTGCGCATAGATTTTTTATACGTACATAAAATGGGAGACTATACGCCAATAGAACCAGACATTCCAACAACAAATTACACAAACACAAACACAAATGCAAATACTTACACAAACTCAAATACAACCACAAATGTAACTGGGTCAATGGATCCGGCGGTTGCTCCTTCCTCCAGCCCCAGTGATTGGACGTGGTCTCAAAGATTAAAAGAAAGCTCCCATCCTGTGGCATTGTTATTCTACATCTTCTTCAGAGTTGCACCTATAATAGTTTACATATTCGGAAACTTCTTTATTGGGTTCATTACCAAAAAGAATCGGTTCATTTTACACTTCATCACATTGATTCTTCTCAATAGTGCAGATTTCTGGAACTTGAAGAATATCTCGGGAAGGTTACTTGTAGGGTTAAGATGGTGGAATGAAATCAACCAAATCAAAGATACTGGTGACTTTGAAAATGTATGGGTGTTCGAAACAGCCGATCCGAACAGATATATTAATCCTATAGACTCCAAAGTATTTTGGGTATTATTATATGGTCAGCCAGTAGCATGGGGTTTACTTGGGATTTTGGCAGTATTGAAATTGCAGTTCTTATACTTGATTCTTATCACTATAACTATTTCATTGTCATTAACCAATGCTGTGGCTTTTACTAGATGTGATAAATTCGGTAAGGCTAACGATGTGGCTAACAATTTCCTTGCAAGTGCCAGAAATTCATTATTTAGTCGGTTGAATCCTTTTGGTTGAGAAGTTATCCTTTCGGTTGAGAAGTTATCCCTTCGGTTGAGTACTTCTACCTAGAAGGATGTAGTCTCTTGGTGGAAAGCATCCGGTTGACTCCAGATTTAATGGATATCATTGATTTGATTCTTTGGATTCTTTTGGGGGATGATGGTTCATGATCCCATAAACCCTCGGTATTATTATTCACATATATTATCTCATCATCTTGATGGTATATCTTACGAGGTTTCAAAACGCCTTCATCTATTCGGCTGTTTAAGTCTGTCATGGTTGCAAAATCTTTGTGACTCCTCGATCCTTTTATACTCCAACCAGAAGATCCATCGTATATATTCTCATCATGTGTATTAGTTACCCTGGAAAAATTAGATTCTGGATCCACAGGATCCACACAATCCGAATAGATCACCAGTTTTCTCAAGTTCCTTTCAACCATCCCGTGCGATGCTCTCTTGAACAACGATCTCTTACTCCAACCTGACCTCTTGCTTACAGCAGTCTCTGCTGCACTTGAAAAGTTGATTCCACTGGAAACTGAACTAGTTTTGGTAGTTCCTGTCAAATACCCCATAAAATTGGCGGCGATATGGTTAGCCGTATTGCCCGATTCGGGAGGTGATGATTTATGAAGTGCAAATGCTTCGATGCAGTCCGTTTTGGTATGATCGGCCTTATCAGTCATTGGGTGATATAAACCAGTTTCTAGTTTGGAGTATGACTCGAATATCTCGTCAATTACTGTATCCATAGCTTTTTCATGGCATCTTCGTTCATGTCTTATTCGGATCCTTCTTAAAATCCGTGCTGTAAACGTCTCATAGGGATCCTGCGATGTGGCTGATTTAGAGGGTTGGGGTGATGTTCTTTCGGTTCCGGGGTCGCTGGATACATCACGGTTGTCATTTTTAGCCGTTTTAGTGGCGTTTGCCCTTTGATTTCGTCTTTCTTTGGTGATCTTTTGAGTGGCTGCAAATAATTCACTTAATGTAATTGTTGCATTTGTAAGATTCAATACAACCATCTATCATTTGTCTTCCCTTGTAAAGGAAGTTGTTGAGTAGTTCTTTAAACCGGTCTTGGTTTGAAAGTTACAAAAACTTGGAAACACAAACAGAAAAGATTATGAAACCACAAAAGTACGAACAAAACATGAGAAGATTAGCCACCAAAAGATTAAGCTTGATTTATCTCGCTATTTGTACTTACCTATTTACCTATGCCTATTTACCTAAGTGCTTTGCAGTTTCTGTTGCTTTAAATGCTCGGACAATGAATCCAAGTGTCTGAGCTTTGAAGTCAAATCTTCATACACCACCTCATCCAACTTGAGGTTGGGAAACAATTGAGCTTGGCCTTTGAGTTCCGGATCCTTGTTCACATCATCACTGTACAACAACATCGTTTTGAACTCATGCAAGAACTGGTCTTTAAACTCTTCTGTTGTAGTATCAATCTCTATTCCTCTAAGCAAATTTGCACGGAACTTCTTCGAGATAGCTTCGGAACTGTTGTAAATCAAGCTGAGGATAAGCTGATTCAAGAGGTACGTCAACTCGTTATTTTCGGTGATTTTAGAAACACTGGTCTTCAACCCATCGATCTTTATATCACTTGGAATCTTTTTAAAAATGGATATCGGATCATAGAATGGATTAGATTGATCATCGGCTGTTTCGATTAATGCCTTGATGAACCGAGGTTTGCTCATAGAATAATCAAGTAAGATATTCCATGCTTCTTTGTCATTCTGATGTTTGGCGAAATTTATAGCTACTTCAGGGTCATCCAACTTATCGATAATCAACATCAAAGCTTTCTTATTTTCTCCGATTTTACCTAGTAAGTAGACCAATTCCTCTGTGAACTCCGTATTTTCACATACCTTAATAGCATAATCGATATCGTATTCGCTGCTTTTCATCAAGAATGGTAACAATTTACCTCTGTTGAATTCAGAATAGAGTCTTACTCTGTCGTTACCGAAACTGCTGATCAAGAAGTCATCAATCTCCTTCAACTTTTCTAAATAAAGGTAGTTGACAACATCCATACCGTTGCTTCCCATTAGTTTCAAGATCGATCCAGCACTGATCTCGTGTCTATGATCTACCAAAATTTTGACTGTTTCGCTCAAGTTGTCCTGAATGGCCTCTATAGGTAACTTATCAAATTCACCTTCTGCAAACTGAAGCTTGATAATCTTTGGCAAATCGCCAATGAAATTGGTCAAAAGATGATTGTCAGAAAGAAACTTAATTAACGCCGGATCTCTGAGCTTAATTAAGTGATTGACACTTTTCTGAGGCTCAAAGGTTTTGACATACAAATCAACCAAACATTTTCTAAGTTCTGTGTCGTCAGCAGCTTCCAATGAACTCTCCATGAGATTTTCTACCTTTTTGACATCATATATCTCATCATCCCATTCATTCACCAATTTGATGGCTCGAGAAACACTTTTGCTCATCCAATATACAATAATCTCTGTATATATGGCTGAATTTAATGACAATTTTGCAGATGCAGGGATTATCTCTGTCAATTCATCAATATGTCCAGATTTCACAAAAATATGACTCCAGCTTTCCCACTGCAGTATAACTTCTTTGATATACTCATCATCATAAACACTGGAAGTACCTGTTTTATTTGACGTGGTTGTAAGTATAGTACTTTTCGTGTCCCCTTCTGGGAGCTTTGCTTCATCAACATATAAGATGACTTTCAAAAACTCAGCAGCTCCCTGCCAATTATCTTGTTTAACTAAATCATCCACATGACACACCCCAACGTTAAGCCTTTTGATTGGTGTGAGAATATGTTGACTGATCTCCCATGCTTCTTTATACTTATTCCGTTTCATGAACCAGTCCAAACGGTCGTTCAATTGTGTTTCCTGAGCAATGACTCCATCCTTTGCACTAACAATGAAATAACTGGTTGTTTCTAAACCAATGTGTCTGCTCAAACTGAAATCATTTAGACCAAGATTATCTATATTTTTGAGGCCAATTTCTTCTTCAAAATCAGTCTCTCCATTCGTTGAATTGACTAATTTCAAATCAGGGAAATGGGATTTTACTTGGCCGTTTTCTTTTGTTGGTGGTTCATAAGACAAAATCATCCAGTAATCGTCTTTAAAACTTGCAATGCCAGCTATCAATGTATCCAATTTGAAAACATGCTCTATTTCCACCTTTTTCTCCTGTACTGCTCTGAAAGATATAGTGGCAGCCGAGGGAAGTATTCTAGATTTAGTAGACCCAGATTCCGCCTTATCTTCAGATGTACGAATAGAAAACCGTAGACACCAGATATAATTAGCCCATCCTATAAGAATTCTGTCAATCTCTAAAGAATGTACTCTTGGCCAGTATAAATCACTCCGAGGAGCATCTTCAGGCTTTTCTATCACTTTGATGACTTGTCTTGCAGATGTGTGGAAAATTGTGATTCCCTTGTCATTCATCCAGAGTAAAATGTCATCTATGCTATGTATGGCCACTATAGGGCCGTTGTCTTCATCCAATACCACATCACTTCTCTGGCCCAACCAATTCTTACTAGAATGTATGACTTTCCCACTCATACCACCACTTACAAAGCTTCTTGTCCGAGAGTAATTAGGATCTAGCACAACTGCATGTATGGGTCTCTTAAAGTCGTAGGCTATAATATCTTTCTCGTCTTGTATAGATCCAATCACTATAGTTCCGTCCATGGATCCGGTTGCAAAGAACACCCCATCTGTGTAAACGCTTAATACCGAGGCTCTATGGGCCTTAAACGTTCGTACCGTTGTGAAATCAGGTTTGGTAATGTGAATTATTCCCGAATGGGTTGCAAATATGAAATAGTTCTCATGGAAATTGCTGCAAGAAACAGGATCATTATTAAAGAAATTAGAAGGAAGCCCATTCAATCGGCTGTATTTGAGTCTTGGGGGTTCCTCATCTTCACTATCATCTCCACTTTCATCTGCTCCGTCTTGCAATTCATATGTTTCATCTCCACTTTCTCCTGTGTCGTAAGTGGACTCAAAAGTAGTATTTCCTACCGTCTCATTATCTTCGTCATCCGTATCTATTTTACCATTTTCCGACGCCGTTTCGAGGTTCAACTTCGATCCTATAGATCCATTTGTCGTATGTGATATCTGAGGAGACATGTGTTTCTGTTCCACAGCATGAATCTCGCCAATTGACTCTTTGTCGTCACTTATCTCGAGATTCTCCATGATAACATTAATCGAAAACGCGAAGACATTTTTGACATTTTTATCATCGATGGTTTCGGCTACTGGTGGTACATTGGTGACTTGTGATCCGAGTGTAAGAGCTCTTATCATTCAAATGGATTATCAGAGACACGACATTATTCTTCAGGAACTCGACGATACTCATTTGTTGGTTGTGAGTGATAAAGTGCCATACTTGAAACAGGAATTGAATTTGATGCTTTCAAAGAACATCTATAATCCGTTCGAAGAGGATGCAGAGGCTTAGATGTGGTTGTTTATTATGTTGTTAGGCGGTTGGCTCCAGTGTGGTAGCTGGTTCTGATCCCGGCGTGATAGCTGGTTCTGATTCTGGTATGGTAGCTGGTTCTGGGGTGGATGTTGTAGGATGTGGTGCTTCGTCTTCCAACTCATCATTGAATTTCAATAATGGTTTCACGTCAAGAACATTATTCTGTAATGTCTCATCATCGAGCAATTCGTCAATTGTGTTGGTGAAGAAGTTGTTGAACACTTCGGGTTCCATGACATCGTCCAAACTGAGCGTTCTGTTCAAATTTATCAAGTTTAAATGGAACCCTTCATAGTAGTCAATGAACACATTGATCAAATTGTTGAACAATATCTTCAAAATATTGTAGTCATTGATGTATCCAACAATTTGGCCCTTGAATTTGGGTGTTAAATTATGGATATTCTGTCTAAACAGTGCAAACGAAGAATCCAATTCTTCTTGAGATACAGAATTGATTATAACCTTATTCAATGGTTCAATCAAAAGATTTAAATAGTCAGTTAAAAGTTCATTCATGCATAAGTTCATCTCGAGTTCCACCTCTAGTTTTGCATCTATCATATTATTGATGATTTTGGGTACAGTTTTCTTGATCAAGTTGAACCATCCGTTTTGATTCAAGTTGATTAAGATTTCTCCATTTTTGATCAAGTTGTAAAGCTCATTGAGTCCACTGGTAAAGTCCAAAGATGTTTCTGTACGAACAAATTGGATGTCGAAGTTATTCAATTGGTACTTGAGGATAATTAAATTCTTCAAATAATATAGCTTAGAATCAACATCTCCTGATAACTTTTGGCATAAAGCACTTCCTGTCTTCAAGATATCAATGCAACTATGCACTATATAATGGGCCATATCGTCGAAGACCACAGAATTGATCAACTCGTAGATATTTGATAATATAGTGAGTGCTTTACCTAAAGGTAAATATAAATCTTCAAACAAGTTGTCAGGAAAGTCTTCGTCTAGGGAGTTTGTCTTTAGATCTTGGGTATGTCCAAGCTTCAAGTCCTCTGGTGTGGGTTTATATGGAACCAATTTGTTATCGATGTAAAGTTGGATCCTGAAAATCAATCTAGATTGACAGTCTTCCAATATTGGTTGAAAGACTTTAGAAAAGTCAATTTGATCTTCCTGGTACGACTCAAATTCGTAGTAATTATTCTGCAAAAGATTAGTGAGCTGACAAAGTAAACTGATATTGGTTTCTTTCAAGATCTTTTGTCTAATCAAATCGTAGAAAGGTTCGGTTAATGTCTTGAAATAGTCATACAATGACAGAACCATGAACTGAGAAGATGGTCCTTTGTTATCGTTGAAAAACAGTCTGAACAACTTATGCTCTCCGTTCAACAACTTTTTGATCAGTAACAAGTTATCCTGGGTGAACTTGACCAAATCGTCCTTCTCTATATTTACATTATCGAAATTTTGGATCCTTCGAACGAGATTACCCCGGATTCTGAAGTAATAATTCACAACTTCCATAAGCAATCCTTTATATTCCAATTCATGTTTTTCTTCGATTCTTATCAAAAACACTTCTATCAAGTTGTTGAAACTATAGAAGTCATCTTTATACTCGGTTAAATAATCCTCAAATTCTTTATAGACCGATATCCTAAAGATTTCAGCTTCTTTGGTGGAATTTATCTGATTATCGAGCTTTCTCAAATCCAGTATCAAATAATCTTTGATTAAAGTCAATGCTCTTGTCATGCATTGTCTAAATTTAATCTTGTAAATTTCAATGTTCTTAAACACCAATTTCTTATCAGTGGTATTGAAGAATTCCAATGAAGAGTTTAAATTTTCAAGAATCTTCTTAAATGATTGTGATCTGATAAGTTTCAAGTTATTTGGTGTCGAAAGCTTATGAATAATATCCTCCAAGCTCTCAAAGTTCCTCAACACCAAATTTATAGATTCTACTTTGGTATTCAACTCAGCTTCTGTCTTCAATAACCGCTGCGACTGAGTGTTGAACTCCCCAGTTTGAGTATGGATCTGATTATATTTATCACGGATATGAAACAACTCTTTATCCAAGCCCATCAAGTCATTCTGGAAGTTGTTGAGTTGGTGGATGTTCACAGATAAGATCTGATGGAAATTGTGGATATCGTGTTCTCGAAGCTGGTGCAACTTGACATACTTTTCAGTCTCATATTCCACGTAATTGCTCGGGTAAACCAGGTGAATATGATCGTTCCATATCACATCAAACTCATTGGCGGTAAAAGGATCCAATTTAATGGTGGGACGTGACTTTTGAAAGCTAGGAATCGACCTTGATCGAGTCAATGCTGGTTGAGTACTTGACACAGTAGATGTTACAGTTCTGCTGGAATCAGCCCCTTTTTTGGTTCCGTTGCTTGCTTCACCATTGTGATCATGTCCGTTCAAATGTGGACCGTCCAGTGCTATGGATTGTACCAAAGATTTGCTTCTTCCTCGTACCATTGATTTCTCACTGTTGCAACACGAACGAATTGATCGCGGTCGCGTGGAATTTTTATTGCAACCATTTAAAGATGATTGATCCAAGAGATGAAGTGATTCGGTCAGACGATGAACTTACCAACGACGAAGATGAAGAACTCATTGATTTACAGAAAGAATATGATATAAAAAAGCAGCAATTATTAGCCAAAAAGAAAAAAGATCAAGTAGCCCATCGCAAATTCTTAGAAGGTGTTGCAACTGTTGCCGTAGTGAAGTCCATTAATTACGAGAATCGAGTGTTCGAGTTTGATTTGGGGCCTATAAAAGAGGTGGTATGTGAGGATACGGAACCGTTTACAAAGTTGAAATTGCGTAAACGATACTTTTCCGATGCTAGTGTTTCTGATTTCATTAAGAAACACGACGTAAAAGTATTGACGGTGAACAAAACGCTAGCTAAAATCATCAAACCAGAGTTCAAGGAACCATTGTATGATAATTGGGCGTTTGTAGGGGTAATTGTCGAGAAAACGATGCTTAAAACACAAAAAGGTGATGCGTATTTGAAATGGAGAGTAGGAACATTTGAAAGAACCATTAGTGTCAATTTGTTTAAAGATGCAAAGGAAAAGTATCACACTATGATCCCAGGAGAATTGATTATGATATTGAATCCCAATATCCACGGAAATGGTAAAACATTTGATTTTTATAGTGGAGATGCCATGAACAATATCATAAGTGTGGGGATCATCAAAGAAATCGGAAAGTGTGAAGAACAAGGTTGTGATAAGTATATTTCCAGTAAATTCAAATTCTGTGATTACCATGAACTGAGACAGGAACAGAAGTTTTTAAAGAACAAACGAATGGAGTTGAATGGGTCTATAAAATTGTTCAATCCCATGCACAAGCAACAAAAAACTTACAATGAAGATTCTCGATTGTACAGTTTAGAAAGCAAATTCGATAGCAACAAGTACGATGAATCGACCATGTTTCAAAACAAAGGAAGCAAGAGAAAGATACAGGATGAAAAGGCAAATCAAAGACTTGAAACTAAACTCCAAAAATTGGCATCAGGTACATTTGAAAAGATCGGTCTTATCAAACCCAGGCCAGAAGAGACTGTGAAAATAAAAAAGAGAACTAATTTAATGCAAGAGATGAAACTGTTAACAAAGGATAAAAAGATTAATTTGGGTATGAGCAAAGAGGATAAAGTCAACAAAAAGAATAAGTGGAACCAAACACTTTCGCAAGTAAATGTGTCAAATGGTAAAAAGCCGATTGGTAAAATGCCAATTGGTAGTAAGCCAATCATTATAACTAAAAATAAGCATGAGGATAAATCCAAGTCAACTCCGAAAGGAAATAACCAAAAACTTGTTAACTCCTACAAAGCAATGTCTAAGCCGAAAATGTTCGAGGATTATGAGATGTCCGATGACGATGATTTGAATATCAGTTTTACGGACCAACAACTTCTGCATTACAATAAAATCAAACGGTAATATGTATCTTACGGAGATACACTTATTACGTATTACCTAATGGAATTAGTTCCTGACGGAATTAACTTTGATAGGCGTCATCTTGTTATATTATTTTTTTCCTCGACGGATTTAATTTTATTTAGTGGTTGTGCATCTAACATGCTCAAAGTCATCAGCAGCAAAGATTAGAACCATAAAAGGTGGGGTCTTTTGTGAAACTCAACATTTACGTGCGGCAGCTATGAATTCATATGAACTGAACTTTTGTTTAAATAGCCTTTGAAACCCTTGGGGAATCATCAATAAAGAAAAATGGCTTTTCTTGAGGATAATTTATATTACTTGCTTCCTGCCATCTTGTTGGTATATGTTATTGTTAAACTCATTAAGCAGCTGATCTTTGCTGCAAAAAGAGGATGTAAGTCTGCCACAGTTATTGACTATGTAACTTTAGGTCTTTTGAAGAGAGCTTTAAGTGCTAAAGCTAAAGGTGAATTGGCTGAAATGGCCCAAGATCTCTTTGGTCCATTATTGACAGAGAAAGTTCGTATTCTCGGAGTTGTTCCTGTTACTTTGACTAGAGACCCTGAGAATATCAAGGCTGTTTTGGGTACTCAATTTAATGACTTTGCTTTGGGTACCAGACATGACCATTTTAGACCATTATTGGGAGAAGGTATTTTCACCTTAGATAATTCTGGTTGGAAAAACAGTCGTGCTATGTTAAGACCTCAGTTTGCTAGAGAACAAGTTGCACATGTTAAATCTTTAGAACCCCATGTTCAATTGTTAGCCAAGCATATTTCTAAGTTCAAAGGTAAAGAGTTTGATATTCAAGAGTTCTTCTTCAAATTCACCATTGACACTGCATCTGAGTTTTTGTTTGGTGAATCAGTAGATACTTTGAAAGATGCATCTGTTGGAGAGTTCAACGGGGTTGAATTTGCTGGTAAGCATGAATTTGCTAATGCCTTCAATGTGTCTCAAACTTACTTATCTACAAGAGCTTACTTACAAGTGTTTTACTTCTTTGTCAATAACAAAGAATTCAGAGATAGCAATGCCAAGGTTCACAAATTCACCAACTTCTTTGTCGATAAGGTTTTGGCAACTGACCAGAAAGAATTGGATGAAAAACTGAAAGGTGGTTATACCTTCTTGTACGAATTAGCCAAACAAACAAGGGACCCTAAGATTTTGAGAGACCAATCTCTTAATATCTTGTTAGCTGGTAGAGATACAACTGCTGGATTGTTGAGTTTCACATTCTTCGAATTGGCTAGAAACCCAGATGTATGGGAAAAATTACGTAATGTTGTGTTGGAAGAGTTTGGTACTGGTACCAAAGAAGATATCGATAAGATTTCATTTGAAAGCTTGAAGAAATGTGAATACTTGAAGTTTGTTGTCAATGAAGTTTTAAGGTTATATCCTTCAGTTCCCCACAATTTCAGAGTTAGTACAAAGGACACAACCTTACCAAGAGGTGGTGGACCAGATGAAAACAGTCCAATTTTTATCGCCAAAGGAACAACAGTTGCTTACTCTATTTATGCCACACAAAGAACTGAGCAGTTCTTCGGTAAAGATGCTGCAGTTTTCAACCCTGAAAGATGGGCTGATAAGAATTTGAAGCCAGGTTGGGCATACTTACCATTCAATGGAGGTCCAAGAATCTGTCTTGGACAACAGTTTGCCTTGACAGAAGCTTCTTATGTGATTGTCAGATTAGTTCAAATGTTCAGTAAATTATCCACTACAGACAATGTTTATCCCCCAAAGAAAAACATCCAATTAACCATGTGTTTATTGGATGGTGCACACATTAGCATGCTGTGATTTTATAGTTAAGACGTGTTTTTTTGTAATATATTTATTTACAGTTATCCAATTATCGACTATGTAATTTGTATTAGCGATGAGCACAAAAAAATCTATACATGTCTAAAAGAATCAAAATGGCTAAAATCTGTACCCACTCAGGCTCTTTCCACGCCGATGAGTCCTTGGCTGTTTACATGCTTAAGATCTTACCTAAGTTCAAAGACTATGATGTGATTAGATCCAGAGATCCAAAAGACTGGGAAGAAAGTGAAATTGTTGTGGATGTGAGTGGAAAATACGATGGAGTGAAATATTTCGACCATCATCAAAGAGAATTCACAGAGACATTCCCAGGGTACAAAACAAAACTTAGTAGTGCTGGTTTAGTGTACAAACACTTTGGTAAAGACATTTTACAGCACAGGTTACAATTGAAAGATTCAAGTGTGATTGAGTCGCTTTATGACAGAATCTATAAAGAGTTCATTGAAAGTATCGATGCCAACGATAATGGGGTAAACAAGTACGAAGAAGAGATTACCCAAACTCCAAACTTCAATGATAAGAGTTTGAGTTTACCTTCTATTGTGGCCAACTTGAATCCTCCATGGTATGAGGACCCTGAACCACAAGATTTCGATGAACAGTTCAAAAAAAGTAGTCAATTAATGGGAGAGGTGTTTGAAAACGTTATCAAGTATCACGGAATCTCATACCTCAAGTCCAAAGATATTGTCACCGATGCCATTAATCAAAGATTCGATGTGGATAAGTCTGGTAGCATCATTAAATTGGAAAGATTCTGTAACTGGAAGACTCATTTATACAACATTGAAAAAGACCAAAACATCTCAGAAGAAATCAAATTCGTGTTATTTGAAGATTCTGGAAAAACTTGGAGAATCAGTACTGTTTCCATCAACAGTGGATCTTTTGAGTTCAGACAAGGTATTAAAAGTGAATGGAGAGGTATTAGAGATGAAAAATTGAATGAAATGGTTGGAATTCAAGATGGGGTTTTTGTTCATGCACTGGGGTTCATTGGAGGTGCTAAATCGTACGAAAGTGTCTTGAAAATGGCCCAATTGAGTTTGTAATTTTACTCATATAATATATTTATCTAGTTAATCTCATCGTATGCGAAATTTCCATTTCAACAGTTTCAACATGATTGAAGTGTCAGTAAATGATAGGTTGGGGAAGAAAATAAAAGTCAAGTGTTTGCCTGAAGACACTATTGAAGACTTTAAGAAGATTCTCTCGTTACAAATAGGAACTAATTACGAGAAAATCGTCTTGAAAAAAGGTAATCAGATCTTCAAAAATCATATATCATTAGATGACTATGAAGTACATGATGGATTTAACTTTGAGTTGTACTACACGTGACCGTACGTATGTAATATATGCATTAATCATTAGAGGAAATATTCAATTTGTTTGGTCCGGAAGAAACTGGTCTCTTCTTCACCACTGCTTATAGACTTGCCATTAATTGTATCTTGGTCATTCTGTGGTGAAGCATCAAATACGTTGAAATGTTGACCTTCAATCTTGTCTTGTTTGTTGTGGAAATCTGTATGGAGAATTTCCAACACACTGGCTTTGTTACCACACCTATAACAATAATTGGGGGCACTCCAAACTGTTAAACATTTATCATTCCAATAGCTGACGTATCCTTCGTTACAAAGCTGATGTGCCCGTATAAGCTGTACCAAGTTATTATCATGGCAGAATTTGGACATGACATCAGATCCAAAGAGATACCCAGCACCTCTAGGACTTAATTTGAAGTCAGTGATCTCCGGGTCGGGATCACTCCATACCAAATCTGCCATGATCCCATCATGTGGAATCTCTCTGAATCTGTCCACTGCTCTTATCTGGTCCAATTGCTGACAACTAGGAGATAGTCCCCCATGGGTAGCGAATATTTTATGGTCAATTATAGCACCCAAAGGTAAGTAGTCGAACACATCTGTAATGTGGGTCCACACCTCGCTGGCCCCATTATACTTGTTCAACACCTCGGAATAGAACCCATAGTTAGTGGTAATTGTTCTCGACTCATGGTTCCCTCGTATAAGATAAACTCGATCTGGGAATCGTAATTTCAACACAATCAACAAGGTAATTGTTTCTACTGAATAATAGCCTCGGTCGACATAATCCCCCAAGAACAAGTAGTTGGTATGAGGAGGCGGACCTCCGATCTTAAATATCTCCAAAAGATCGTGGTATTGACCGTGTATATCACCTACCACCGTGATCGGTGATACAATGTTCATGATATTTGGTGTTTCCAACAAGGTGGTTTTAAGCTGATGACATAGTTGGTGCACTACAGGCACTGGTAGTATTCTAGGAGGATTGAACTCCAACAACTGTTCGAGACAGTAATCCAAATCGGGAATCGATGTTGTTGAAGATATCGTCATAAGGAAGAAAATGCGTGAAAATTTGGAGAAGAGAATAGAGGAAGAGAAGAGAGCAGCCATATAACTGGTAGAGATTTTGGCAATTTGACACCAAATAAACACTGTAGATGAACACGGTAGATGTATTGGATATTCTGAAGAATTGTCTTTCTATTTCATGTTCTTGTCCACTGCAGCACTTAAAATACTCATACCTTTTTGGATGAGATCATCTGGAATGTTTAAAGCAGGCACTAATCTGACGACATTCATACCGGCACTTAACACCAACAATCCATTGTCTCTGCACTCTTCAATTATGGCATTGATGTTGATTTTTGGATCAAATTGTAACCCGAGTAATAATCCTTTACCTTTAACTTTGGCAACTTCTGGGTACTTCTCTGCTATCTTGGTCAAAGCTTCAGTAAACTTTTCAGATTTTTGTGTCACTCCTTGTAAGAACTCCTTGTCACTGACTTTATCAACCACATAGTTACCAATCTTGGATCCAAGTGGATTACCTCCAAAAGTAGTTCCGTGGTCCCCAACAGCCAAAGCGTTCTCTATTTTTTCATTGATTAAAGTAGCACCAATTGGGAACCCATTACCCAAGGTTTTGGCAGTTGTGACAATATCTGGGTGTCCTTCTTCTGGTAAGTAAGAATGAGCCCATAATTTACCGGATCTTCCTAATCCACACTGTATCTCATCGTAGATCAAAACCACATCGTTCTCCTTACACAATTGGCTCAATTCGACCAAGAATTCAGGATCGGTTTCGGTAACTCCTCCTTCACCTTGAATTGGTTCGATTATGACACCACATGTCTTTTCTTTACTGATCAATGATTTGACACTTTCAATATTGGTTTCTGCCACCTTTATACCTGGAATCAACGGAGCAAAAGGTTCCTGATATTTTGGGTTGGCTGTCACCGATAATGCTCCCATGGTTCTTCCGTGGAACGAGTTTTGAAAGGTGATAATTTCATGCTTTTCAGCTCCTCCTGTAGTTTTACCGTACTTTCTAGCAAATTTCAAAGCTGCTTCATTGGCCTCGGTTCCTGAATTACAGATAAACACTCTGGAAACATCATGCATACCACCGCTTGACTTTGTGGCAGTAACAAGTTTATTCGACAATTCCCCAGCGTGTAAGTTGTAGAATAAGTTGGAACAGTGGATTAAAGTCTCTGCTTGCGACAGTATCAAATTGGAAATATCAGGATTGGAGTGTCCCAAGGATGTCACTGCAATCCCTGCAATGAAGTCGATGTATTCCTTGTTTTCCAAATCGTACAAAAGCGATCCTTTTCCATGTGTAAACACGATATTTGGTCTTGCATAAGTTGTTGCTGTGTATGGTTTGACTATGGTGTTGATGAAATCTTCTGATTGGTTTCTCAACGCAACGGAAGAGTGGAACCCTTTTGTGAGCTGTCCACATAAACCTTTAATCCCGGTTTTGTTGGTGTAACTGATAGTCTTAAACATCATAAAAGGTTGCAACTTGTGAATATTTTTCGTTGATTTTATCGATTTCTCATCGCGGTTGAGTCATTGCCAATTGCCTAATTGGGACAACTGGGGCCTACGAGTGTGTAGTGTTCATTTATAGTACATGCAAAGGCTAAGTTCGATCGATATCGATAGTAAGCTCGAGTTTAAAAGGGTTTCTGTGGCGTTTTTGAAGTTTGGCGTTGACCAACTTGGAAATTTCGTATCTTAGACGGGCCTCGTCATCTGTGGATCCACCTATCATCGATACACTTATTCCTGCCACGAAGAAATCGTAGTAAACTTTGGTGATGAATAACTTCTCTATCCTATAGTTCTGTTTGAAGCAGTCTAAAGTGGTGATACCATTAACTATCGAGGCTTTCAATTTGTTGTATAAGTGGTTGGAACTGGGGTACGATAAAAGAAGTATTCCACCAAGAGCCTTGACCAATTTCCAACCTGTCAAGCAGAAAAGCAATGAGATAACCAAGGATGCTAATTCATTGACATCGAATTCTAATCGTTTCAGGACAATTTCCGATATCATTGGTGAAGATGTCAAATATGCTGCGTACAGCAATGTCAAGATATAAGTTGGATTCTTCGTGACAACATTGGTCAACTCATCGAACTTAGTCAAAAGTTTGTTCTCTTTCGCAGGATTGTTAAGTTGGATTTCATCAAGGATTCCAACATTGATGTTACTAATGTTTCTGTTATGACTTGGACTGTCCCTGATGATCTTATTCAACTTCTTGGTTGAAAGAATATAATTAGACGTAATGATCGTTACGACAAAAGTCAACAACAACACTGAATAATAAATAAATGAGTCTGTTGAACCATTTTCAGTTCTATGCACATGATGAGAGCCACCTCCATGGTGTCCTTCTTCTTCACCTACTGACATGACCATGACAATGAATTCTTCAAAGATATGACTGAGAAGATCGAATCCCACCATTATTAATGAAGAAGCCAACCCAAAGCCAATCAACACCTCCAATCTTCCAAGTCCAAAAGGGTAAACTATAGAAGGATGGTTCCAAACTTCAAAGTTACCAATAATTTCTACTAGAATGATAACCATTGATCCCAACGAATCATAGAAAATCAAATGAGCCAAGGTGCCTAATTCAGGTGTTTGAATCTTGTGGGCTGAAACGAATACAATCAATGACAAGACCAAATGAAGTATTGACCAGCAAACTTTGATCTTTTGTTCTTTTGTGATTGAAGCCACCGACTCACGGAATGTTGGAATAGGATACATATCAGGAACTGTGCTCAAATACGGAAGACTATCAGGTTTAGTCGGTGTAGGTTCTTGAAAGTAATTCATGGACACAGAAGAATGTTTATACTTGTGACCCTTTCTGTGAGCTGGTTTCACCGACAACGTAGAAGCATTCCCATTGTTGAGCATCACTTCCTGGGACTGGAAATTGAACGGCTGGTACAGTCTGACAGGGGATCCTGGTCTTCTCACGGGACTTTTCGACCTGAATCCTTTATTTGACCTTGTAGGAGACGTGGATCTAGTGGGAGACCCTGATCTTGAGGAGTATGGAGGTGCTATTATTGGAGGCGGTATGTAATTGGATCTTCTGTGGTTTTGTCTACTTCCTGGAGCACTAGGAGACTGCAATTGTCCAGCCATATTGGTGACGTTGTAAGGACTTTCTTCGTTTCTGAAACTCTCATCACCGAAAAAAGCAGACTTGGGTCTCGGTTTCACGTTTGCATTCGATCTCATTATCTGAGTAGGTGAGTTGACTGTGGATATGGAGTATCTCCTGTTGTGACTACTGAAATTAAGAATGCTTGACGTCATCTTAGGAGTGGTTGGTTCGTTCACATTAGTGTAATTGTTCATGAAATCTTCATCTACTTCCGCTATGGAATCTGTTGAGAAGTTTGCACTGGAAAGAAAAGTCAAATCCCTGCCGGCCTCTGTGGGTTGAGCTGAAGCTTTTACCTTATTAACCAAAGGAGATGATTCAACACTAGACGAATCATCGAATTCTTCTTTCTCAGGCGACGACGTCACGTAATCAGCCGCCACAAACGGCTTACCCAATTCATTTGCCATTTTTCACGTTCCAAAGGCAATAAAGTCTGTTTGTGGATGCTGTGTTTGTGGTTTTGTCGGATTTCTTCACTAGGAAGGTTGAATTTCTCAAGCTATTTTTGTTCAATGGTACAGACACGGTACATTAAGTCGCGTCTGCTTATGTCAGCATTAATGGCTGCAACAAGTTTAGGGCTGAGGTACAGCAGAGTAGAGTGGAAGAGAATGGTTGAATTTGAAGTAATGGCATTGTCATAAACAGCTTCAATTACAAACAGCGTCAGTTGGTTGTTTTTAAAAAATATATCTTGAAAGTGATCTCAAAACCTTTTGCTGCAAAAATTACAATTCACAAGCTTCTCAGAAAGGACAGCAAAAAAGTGAGTTGAGATGAGAGATGTTTACTGTTTGGTCCAATTAAAAAAAGCACCACAACGAGCAGCACAACCAGTGAAATCGTGTACGCTCAATTCTGGTGTAGTCTTGGTCCTGACCAGTGTTTAGTGGAAAGCACCATGAAAAAAAGAAAGCCCGATGCGGGGCTCGAACCCGCAACCTTTTGATTAAGAGTCAAATGCTCTACCGATTGAGCTAACCAGGCCTCTTATGATTAGGTAATCTATCACAAAAATATGACGTCGCATGTGAATCCAACACCTGCACATAGGTGTTTTGGGCCACTCAAAATTCAGTGACTTTAAAGTACAACATTTAGCAGCAATTCTCCAACCAGTTTATCAATTGCAAAATGTTCAGACTTTTCATTCAAAGAACAAAGTTTCCAAAATTCTCATTCAGAGCAGTTTCCCCTTACAAGTTATGTTTACTTCCAATGCTCCAACCAATCTTGAATGACAGTTATTCATCTCCAGCACCTACTTTTAACAACAGAACAGTGAATGTGCAAAATGAAATCAAGAACTTGGACGTGTCAAAGAGACAAAAGATGTACAACGAATTGACCATTGGGTCGGTGACAGGTCTTTTTCTTGGGATAATTATTGGAAAATTCAGTTCTTTGATTATTACGTTATCACTCTCAGTGTACTTATTAGTTCAATTTTTGAAGTCCAGAAACTTGGTGAATATACCATGGACTTATGCATTCAAGTTCAATAACCAGTCATTTGATTTGAATGCTTTGGTGTTTGAAAACTTCAATTTTAAGTTGAGTTTTGTGTCAAGCTTCTTGATCGCATGTTACAACATATAATCATACTATAATGTTTTATTAGCTATTAACAATTTTTAATTTTAATGTTTTTTATGTCAATTTAGTGAACAAATCAAATGTACCAGTTCCCACGTTAGATAATTTTCCCATAACAATCTTAGCTGAAGGACTTTCAAGCTCTTCTTGTTCACCATTCAAAACAGATTTGGTGATGAACTGGCAAGTGGTTTCGTAAGACATCTTCATGAATGCAGAGGTGGATGAGTCAATACCTTGTCTGTTAAAAGCCAAGTATGTACCTTCTCTGGTCATCATATCCCCAATAAGATCCAAATGTCTGGATGAGACGTTAATGGCGTACCTCTCGAACACATTATTAATTTCACGGACAATAGTATTTCTAGCTGCTTCAACACCATAAGTCTTCAACACTTGGTAAATATCGTTAGAAGTGATGGCATTAACGTCAATGAAATCGTCTTGATCCCACATGGCTTTGAAATTCACCCCTTCAGTGGTCAAATGTCTTTCACCACTTGGGTGCAAACATCTTCCAATCTTAGGAACTTCTCTGACAACAATCTTTTTACTCAAATCTTCGATGATGTTAACCATCAATAATTTTTCAAAGTTTCCAATCAATTCCAAGCTGAATTCACACCATTCACCATTTTCATCATCGAAATTGAATCTTTTGACGAAACTGTGGTTAGTGATAACTTCTTGTTGTCTGTTCTTTGCTACTTTACTAAGTGGAGTTTTCTTTGGAGTATCAACTTCCATTTTGTCTTCCGAGTCGGAATCAGATTCACTATCACTAGATGCAGAGTTGTCACTATCGACACCTTCTTCATCACTGGTTTCTTCAGCTCTGTTCATAGTTTCAATTTCATCATCGTCAGGACCATCATATGAAACTTGATCCTTTCCTTTCTTAGATTTAGCGTCATCTGGGTCTTCATCATTATCTTCGTCGTCATCTTCATCTTCTTCATCTCTGTCATTATTGGCATTATCGGTTCTTCCTTGAACAGGTTCACTAACCTTAGAGGCAGTTCCAACTTGTGGTAATTCAGAACGTTTTTGTTTCTTGATCTCTTTGGTGATGTTGGTTTCCAAAGCACCAATGAATTTCTTGATGATAACATCTTCCAAATGCTTTTGGTCGATATCGTATTGTTTTTCATATTCTTCTTTGGTGAAAAAGTTCAATTTGATGGTGTAAGATCTAGAGTTGTCCCCACTATTGGTAGTACCAGTGGTTTCCACAACTTTGACGTTCAATAAGAACTCACTCAACACAATCTTGGTGATGTTCTTACAGAATAATTCAGCAGCTTCATCGTTAATGTCTTCTCTCAATGGCAAAGTCATTTGAGGAGTAGCAATAGATGAAGAAGCTGTCATGATAATTTCTCTCATTCTTGGAATACCCAAGGTAACATTAGCAGCACCGTGACCGGCGAAATGGAAAGTATTCAATGTCATTTGAGTAGATGGTTCACCAACGGATTGGGAAGCAATAATACCAACAGCTTCACCAGGGTTGATTAAAGATCTCATATATTTCAATTGCATCAAAGCCTTGAACTTTTCTTTACCAACCTTTCCACTCTTGAACAAGTCTTTGTTTTCGCTGACGAAAGAGTCCAAGTTATGTTGGAACTTTTCACTGACAGCACCCAAATATTTAGCTGGGTTGTAGACAGATATTATAGGATCGTATTTCAAAGTTTGTTCGTAATGTGGTAAAGCATCCACTTTCTTGACAGACTTCTTGTACTTCTTGACGTAGTCACCGGCATCTTCAGTGTTCAAGTGTTGGATGAATTCTGGTTGGTATTTCTTCAACAAAGAATCGTAGTTCTCCAAACAGAATTTGAATTCATTCATGTGTGATTGTTTGGTGGTATCAATAGCATCTCCACCGTATAAGAATTGGATCAAGGTTCCATCACCATCTCTAACAGTGTTATCGTAAGTGACATGTACCCCTTCCAATTGTTTGGTCAAACATCTTTGTAAGTAACCAGATCTGGAAGTCTTGACAGCTGTATCAATCAAACCTTCTCTACCAGCCATACAATGGAAGTAATATTCTTGTGGTCTGATACCAGAGTAAAATCTCTGTTTGATGTAACCACCAGCTCTAGCATCGGTTTCAAAAGGTTTGAAACAAGGTAATGATTTACCCGACACCATAACTGGAACTCTTCTACCTTCCAAAGCTTGTTGTCCTAAAAGACACATAATTTGGGACACATTAACATTGGAACCTTTAGCACCAGAAAGAGCCATAGCTTGCATAGAATTGTAAGGGAATCTCTTCATAGTACCTTCTGGAACAATCTTGGAAACAACTTGAGATGTGACAGAGTTAACCTTGGAAGAAGTAACAGCATCTAATATACCTAATTTGTTATCATCTCTCAAGATTTCTTCTAATCTCTTCAACAATTCTGGATCATTAACTGGGGTATCTTGTGGTAAATTGGTGACTTCATTAGCAGCAACTCTACCAAGATCAGTGGCTTGTTTCAAGATGTCTTTTCTCCATTCATTACCTTCGGCAGTTAATCTCAAATCATCCATACCACAAGTGAAAGCAGTCATCATGATATAGTTGGTGAAAAGTCTACCTAAGATACTCAATGCCTTACCAGCAATGGTTGGACCATATACTTCATGCAACGAGTGAACAATACCGAATTGAGAAGCACCATATTGAGATTTATCCAAGATACCACACACAAGTTCACCATTCTTGAAGATAACCTCATTTTCGTTGGAGCCTTCACCCCAATATTCGTTCTTGATCTTATTTTTAGACACCAAATTGACCCCTGGAACGTTATCTGGTTTGATGTTTAACAAGATTGTAGATATCACTTGTTTACCAGTCCATAAAGGAACAGGCTTGAAAATAGTAGGTGGTAAAGTCTTCAATCTGGTCTTTGCAATATGTCCATCTTCAGGTCTAATACATCCATAGATCAATTGTTGATAAGTTTCTCTAGTGAAGAAACTATCTTTACTGGTTAACCAAACACCAGCACTAATATGATCTTGAATCAAACCTCTTAAAGGAGAACCAGAAGTAGGAGTCAAATATTGACTGTCAGTGTTAGCCAAGTTCAATGCTTCAGCTTTGGCATTTTCATTTTGTGGGAAATGCATGTTCATTTCATCACCATCGAAATCGGCGTTATAAGCACCAGTATTGGCATAATGCAATCTTAAAGTCTTCTCACCAGGTAGCACTCTAACTTTGTGACCCATCATGGAAGCTTTATGCAATGTTGGTTGACGATTCATAAGGACAACGTCATGGTTTTTGATGTGTCTCAAAACTTTCTTGTTCACTACACCATTAGCACCATTACTTGGAGTTAATAATTGGTTGGCAATGGTTTTACGTTGTTCCAAATTCATCCCCACTAAAGAGATGAGAGAACCATCTTCGTTCTGGACTTGAACTGCACCCGGCCATTTGTCTGGACCATTGATAACAGCTTTTCTCAATTCATTGATGTTATAAGAAGTAACTGGTTCTGGGTACGTTAATTTCCTAGCAAAAACTGGTGGAACACCAATTTCGTTGGTTTCCAACATTGGATCAGGAGAAATAACAGATCTGGCAGCAAAATTGACTCTTTTACCCATCATATTCTTTCTGAACAAACCTTCTTTCTTTTCCAATGCTTGTTTAACACCAGGGATTGGTAACTTACCAGCTTGTGTATTTTGGTTCTTAGTAGAGTCAATGAATGAATTGACATCATTTTGAATAGTGACAAAAGAGTTCATAAGTCTGTTGAACAATATACTCTTGTCTTCAATGGTAATCTTGTCTTTAGTAACAGACGAGATCTGATCATTCAAGTCTCTGATCAACAAACAAGTCTTCAAGATGTTCGATAATAACTCATTTTGAGCGTTTTCATGCACTTCGTCACCTAACTTAGAAGGTAATCTAAATCTGGTTGGTGGAACAACCATCGACGTCAAAAAGAACATATCAGCACTGATAACCTTGGTTGGATTTGGTCTGGCACTGAATACCTTGTTCAAAACATTTTGTTCGTTCTTAAACACAGCGTTCAAGATGTTTTTAACTTCAGTGGATAAAATATATTTAGCACCACCTCTTTGCTTGATGTTTGGCATAGAATCGTTTCTAGAGTTAGAAGCACCAACTCTTAACATATCTGGACGAGGAATACCAATGACTCTGTTGTTAGTGATTTGTTTGTCTCTCAAAGAGTTTTCAAACAACTTGGCAAAACCATCTTTTCTGAAAGTTGGAGAATACAGACCACAGTTATCACATCTTGGTCTAGATAACAATCTTTTGTAGAATTCTTGAATGGTGTTCTTTCTTTCTTCCCCGATGGTGGATGTAGTTACACCATGTTCACTGGTTCTTCCTTCACTGAGAGCAGTGGCAATAGCAGTATCAACGAATAATTCTCTACGTTGCATCAATTCTCTTCTCAATTTAGGATCAACTGAGTTCTTGGAAGTGTATGATTCTTCTTCACCTTCTTCAGCTTCAGCATCTCCACCTGGTGACTCAGTTGCTACCAACATGTTGTCCAACTCCACACACTCTAACAATAAACCATATTGGATAAGCTTTAATTTACAAGCGTATCTGTGGACTTCAAGTTCGTTCAATCTGAAATGATGACAGTAAAGACATGAAGATCTGATGTATAAGAATAATTGGTTGAAAAATAATGGGTTATACACGGCAATGGGAAGTTCAATGTGCCCTTGATGTCCTGGACAAAATCTATCATCTAATCCACAAGTAGTACACAAGTTTCTAAGAAATGCTCCTAATGCTAAATCGTAAAGACCTCCACTTATAGGGTGTCCCAAGTTGTCAAAAACGGTTGGGTTGGTGATCTGCTTGGCCGAGAGGTTTCTGATCTCTCTGTCCAGCAATACCCCGAACTCCACCGATGTGATCTCCGATCCCACTGGCTTAGAAACATCCATCTTTTGTAAGTTGAATTGAGATTCGATAAAAATTTTTGTAGATTTTTTTCAGTTAGATGAGCATGGGGGATTTTGATAAAGACACGACACCCTCTATATCCTTTGTATTTGCAGCCATTCAGTAATCAGGTAAGTAACAATTGTCTTTTAACAATGTCTTTATAAATCAGTAAACTACAGAAACGTACATATTTAGCTTTTACCGAATGGTAAACCTTTGGCAAGGGTCTTTCCTACACCTCCAATACCTTTACCAACTCCACCAACAGCTCCAATTCCTACTTTCCCAACACCTTTTCCAACACCTTTACCAAGACCACCAACGGCTCCGAAAGCGTCTCCGATATCAGAGGCAGCGGCAGGTTTAGCAGCGATGATGAATTTAGGCTCGAAAGAGCATTTGACAAATACACTTCCACCATCTTCGTCGTCTTCTCCAAACAATGGCACTTCAATCTCTTCGTCTGGGTTTGACCAATCAATTTCACCTAATCTCAACACACCAGACGCCAATAAATCATCTTGTTCTGGACCTATATCCCAATCGTAAGCCACAACTTTGACAAAGGAATCGTACTTGTTGAGGACATTGGTAGTACCTTCTTCGTTGAAAACTGGGTCAAGTGTCTTCTTGACTTTCTTGGTCTTGAGGAAGTCGTCTTCTTCTGTGTTGAGGTATAATTTGACGTATGGGTCAGATTTACCGTTGCTATCACCAGCGATGAAGTTAGTACCTCTGAGAACTTCCACAGTCAATTGACCACAGTTTTCGATAGAATCTTGTGGTGGAATACCAGTTTCGTAGATAACTGGAATCCATTGAAATTGCACCTTGAATTCTGCAGCAGCATCTCCAGATAATTTGATGGTAGTTGGTTCATAGAAACCATTTTTAAGCAATTCTACAGTAGATATGGTGGTTTCAGCAACTCCCTTTTCAGCCCTATTGTCTTCTTTATCTTTAACAAGCTTGAAACAAGCAGAAGAATGTTCCAACTCTTTGATGGTAATATCACCCACAGTGGCCACCTTCACGTCACCTTTACCTTTCAACTTTTGACTGCAAACGTCTGCATGAGAATGGTTATCAAGGAAAACTTGCAAGTACAAATTGTCCTTATTAATATGTCCATCCAAGATCTCACACACTAAAACACCACTCTTGTATTCCAAAAGTTCTTCCAAGGATAATTTCAATCTCATTCTTTGTTCGTTACCTGAATCAGTATCTTCAATTTCACCCTTTTCAACCTTTTGTTTTCTGATCTTTTCGGCTTCAGCATCCTTCTTGGCTTTCTCTTTAGCGTCCTTTTCCTTTTCTTCGGGAGTCTTAGCTGCTTCTGCTTTAGCCTTGGCCTCTTTCTCTTTCTTTTCCTTCTCTTCAGTTTCCTTGATTTCACTCAATGGAATGATTGGCAACACTGGATAGAATGCCAAAGAGTAAGTAAGAACACCTTTTGGTCCCTTCTTGGATATTAATTTACCTTGTCTTTTTTCAGTATCAACATGTTCAATGTACTTGTTCATCTCATTCTTGCTAATAATTTCGTGTAATCTGACATCGAAAGAACCCAAAGTTCTATCAGCAGATCTCTTTTCAACATCCATGACTTCCAAGGTTAACAATTGATTTGGAGACGTAACACTACAGTAAAACACTTCGTTCCAAGTTGGATTCAAAGTACCGTCAGCAGCCACAGTTCTACCTTTCTGGAAGTGATTGATCATGATTCTTGCATATGGATCAATCTTACCAATTCTTTCTAAGTTACGTAAATCTTCAGCACCTTCAATACTGATTCTAACAACTCCAATTGGTGGAGTGTAACCAACAGAATCTTCCATCTTGATAGGAAGATCGACTGGTTTCCATGAAGCATTGATTCTGATTTCACCTCCTTTAGACAAACCAAACCATGTTTGATTGACTTGAGAAGCATCGATAAGCTCGTTCAATGACGTAGTAACTGAACCCAAGAATGAATCATCCTTGTCTCTGATAACGAATCTGACTCTTGACTTAGATTTATTATTAATAATTGCTTCATATCTCAAACCCCATGCTGGATTGTTGGTCTTTTTAGCTACAGGTGAAGTTTGTACCAAATCATCATTGTAATGAATTTCAGCGTATGCAGAGGATGGGTTTTTCTCATCTCTGTTGAAGTTTCTAGCTTCCAAAATTTCAATTCTACCAATACCAGTATTCAAATCAGGTGGAGGAATAATGGCACCATCAGGGTTTCTCTTTGGAGGAATTGTTGGCATGAAATGTAACCCGAATTCCAAATCACCAACTGGCTTGTTATTTCTGATGAATGGAGCTGAGAGCTGGGTTTGTTTAGGATTCTTTTGTAAGGTTTCCAAATCAAATTGAATAGTACCAATCTGTCTGTCTTTTCTCTTACCATTGTAATCAAAGAGAGCAATGCTCAAAGGTTCAGATAAAGTTTTAACGGTGATGAAAGTAGTTTCATTCCAAACAGGTTTGTCAGTGTCTCCTTTCCATTTTGTTTTACCCAATACCTCCTTATTGAACCCATATTCTAAGTAAGGGTCTAAAGTATTACCAATTGTCAGGAAACCTTTAATGCCCTTGGCCCTCTTAGCTGTGATGGCCAAAACACCAACAGCAGAGTCTAAAGCATAACCAGCAACAAGTTGTTGAACATTCAATTGGAAAGATAATGGAGCGTACACAATAGGACCCACATACTTCTTGACCATCTCATTAATGAACAATTGAAGGCCTGGAATAGACAAGACTTCCCAGGTGAAAATATTGTCACCAAGAACCTTGGAATTGAAGTCAAATTGAATTGGTTCCAACAAAGTAACGTTAACAGTTTCAATATGAGGAAAAGCAGTCATCATTCTCATTCTGATTCTAACAGCAGCTTTAAAAGACACATCAGAAACGGCAACAGGAATAGTAAAACCAAAAAGCTTAGCCTTAATAACAATCTTTTGGTTAACATTGTTCTTCATTTGCTTAGTACTAGAATCAGCCAAAGCATTTGGTGTGAAGGAGGTAGTCCAATCCATAACCACCACATCATCGTTAGTCCCACCTAAAGTCTTGACAGCATCAATTCTTGGTGGTTTTGTACCAGCAGTGAAACTATCAATCCACAAAGATTTGATGAAAGCTGGAGCAGGAGATTCCGCCAAGATTGGGTTCACTTGTTCACAAACGATTTGAGAAACCGATGGTTCCAAGTAATACCAGAACTTTTCCAAGAAAACATTACACCAATCCATGGTTTCGTAATCATTTTCAATTGATTTAATGGAATATTCACGTTGGGCTTGTTCTCTCAACATTGTCCTGTATCTTCTGATAGAAGTACGGTACAAGATAGAAAACACCACCATAACTAAGAACATAGGAGCCAAAGAGAATCTGAACCAACCAATTATCCAAGATAACAAACCTCCCACAAACAAATATCCAACATTGTGGTACCAATCACCATAAGCGACAGCAGGAAGGTATTGATCAAAGATGGAACTCTTGGATAACAAATCCACAATCTCATCTTCCAAAGTTAAAGCATCTTCTTTCTCATAATTACCCACTTCTTTCCATCCTCTAAAAGTAGGGTCTACCGATTCTCTTGGAGGAGGTTTCTTCACAGCACCTGTAGTATCATAATCTTCACTTGGAGTAAGTTCAAACGATTCCATACTAGCAGCTCCATTAGTGGTGTTTCTGGTGACATGCTTAGAAGCAAAAGATTTAGCAGTGCTACTTTTCTTCAATGCTTTTTCATTGACTGGAGGAGGTTGGGCAGGTACCGCTACCTGCTCCGGAGGATTGAGAACCTCATCAGGTTGCACATTTTGTGTCTATTTGTGTTAGTAAACAATACAGGGACTAGAAGCAAAGGGTGTTAAACTACGAGAAAAATGATTCTGTTCGAGATCTTGAAACTTTCACAGGAGCTCCACCCAATTTTTCGTAACCAATTGATTCAACGTACATTTTCAGCCATCTTTTCAACCTCAATTGAAAGTTAAGTTCCACAAGAGTCAAAAGCAAGTAGTTTCAAAGTTGAAAAATTAAATGCGTTCAATTTCAGGAACCGCAACCAAGATGAAATTGCAGAAGATGAAAGTCGTGTCGTTACCATTTATACTGATTTCATATATACATTATCGTTAATCTAGCATTACAGGGTCTTCCCAGCTTCCAGAGCCAGAATATTTCGATCCTTGGGGATTAAGTGGTTGGACTTCGTCTTGGAATCGTTTGTAGGAGTTTTCAAAGCTGTCGTCAGAGTCAAGTTCTGGGGTTTGGTTACGGTTGATCAATTCTTCCTCTTCTGTCTCATCATCTTGATCATCTTCGAGCTCATCTCTGCCAACTTCGGGAGTAGGAGTATCCCAAGGGTTCCAAGGTCGCATTGAAGGATCAAACCGCCATGGTTCAGATTCTTCGGACGGTTCTGGTTGTGCTTGTGGTTGTGGTGGAATAGGTTTGGGTGTGAAAGATGGTCTCACTGTGGGTTCTTCATCACTGTCATCTGATAACACTATTATATCTTCTTCGGGTTCATCTTTCGATGTGTTTGTAGGGACGGGATCATCTGATACTATTTTGTACCTGACCATATCTCGAAGTTCTATCCTGTCTATATCCATTGGAGTAGTCTTGACGAAGAAATTGAAGATATCTGAGATGAATAGTTGATTGAGGAAGAAGCTCTTGTTGCACACAGGGCATTTGTACACAGGAAAGTGGTGTTGACTGTGACCGATAGAACCATTGGAATGTGAAGGTGGTTTAAGGGGATTGAATGTAGGGAAACTAGGACTGTACATGAATTCCTTGGTGAACATTGCGATATCTTGCAGTTGATTAAACTTCTTATCTTGTTTCTTCATTTCTGTGCTTTTCTTAATCAAATCTTTCCTCAAAGCCAGTTTAACTCCATAGGGAAGATGGTTGAAAAGACAAAAGTTGTCAAAGTCAAAGCATTCGAAATGGGAACACATCACTGATTTTATAGGGAGTTTTAGTTTGGTAGAACTTAAAGGGTCTCGTAGGGTGAATATCATCTTTTCTATCATTTCTAGTTCTTCTGCTGTCTCATTTAGTAGTCCGAGTTCTCTTTTAAGTATGCTTATTAAATTAGGAGGTATAGTCCTGTAGCCTGAGTCGATGGAGTCTAGTGATTTAGATGCTGCAGGAGAAGATCGTTCTGCCTTCACAGCAGGAGATGCAGATGCAGACGGTATTGGGGACTCGGATATAGAATCTGACGTCACAGGTTCGGAGGTAGCATCTGCAGTGGTTGCTGGCAAATGGAGTGAAAATTTTGGATCAGCGTCAACTTTATACTTGAAAGACACCATGAGCGTCGCAGGTTCACCCACAGAGCTCTCTGAAGATTGTAGTGCATTGTTCAACTCATTATCTAGTGAAGAAAGGTCATCATCCGTTACATAATCGGAATATTCATCATCGATCGTTTGTAGTATGTTAGAAGGAAGCCTAATTTTAACCATGAGATTTGACAGTTGGACAGAATCCCTTAAGCGCTGTGGTCCACTGAGAACTGTCATAGAGTACACAGACACCTTGCTATTGCCCCTTGTTAGCCCTTTAAATCTGACTGTGGGGGGCATCTTGTATATGAATGGATGGATTTTTTTTATTTCTCACTTTGAGATAAGAGACTAGGCTGCAAAAAGAGAAGAGGTAATGTAAGAACAAGCATGTATTGAAGCGTGAAGTAGTGTTCTAACCTTTATTACTAGCACCTTTCATTCCATTCAAGAAAGCGTACATTCCACCATGGCCGGTTTTTCTTTTGAACTTGTACTTTGCAAGTTCGGTTATACCTGCAACAATAGGATTATGCTTCTGAGTAGGCTTGTCAAGTACTACATCTGACAAGAACCCACGGTCTTGAGCACCGCTTGGAGTTGGGTCAGCCCCAGGAACGGCTGGTGCAGTGGCCAGATGAGAAACTGGGGCGGCTCCAACTGATTCGGAGCTGGCCTTATCGTCTTCTGGAGGTTCCCATTGGGATTCTCCTGTCACAGTGTTAACATAGAAGTACAACTTGGTGTCATAATCATACTGGGCAATCCAGTTTGGGGGTAAATTAACCATGTTGACACAATGATGGAACACCTGTTTATTTATGATGCCACAGGTCAGGGGATGGTTTATTTTTTAAGCCCCGATACATGACGGTAAGTACACTTTATACAAGGATCTGCAGTGGAGACACTGACTTTAATTGGACCAGTGGAAAGACAAGCTTTTTCACTCGACATATGTTGACCATTCCGGACTGTCTCAGCCTCCAGTTAGCCGGCTGGTCACAGTCATATCTTATTGTTCAAGCTGGAATTGGATCGACGTTCCCAAAATATCGCTCAATTCTTTAGACAACAAGTCACTTAAATGGTCATTATCTCTTAATGACACCCAATGCCCCTGGATTAAATCATATCTATTGGGTCCTGAAATGGGAGAACTCAACCATATCTGCTTGTTTGGAGGTTGTCTATTAATGACATAGGTACCTTTTGGGGTATTTAGCGTCAAAACTCCCTGGGAGAGGTCGAAATCGATGTTCGAGTGGTCCTCAGAGACGATATCTAGCTCATCTCCAAGATCTTCTAGGTAAATGTTGGATACTTTATCGTATTCTGAAGATGTCAAATGATCTATCTTAGAGTCCACTTTCTCTCCGAGTCTGTCTAAAGAGTAAGGTCTGCAGAACGTGAGGTTTGATGGGGGGATCAATTTGGCTTTGGACAGCACAATGCTTGTGAAATGTCTGGGAAGCCTGGTTTTTGTGGCCACTCTAATGATATTCTTGTACATTCTTGCACAATTTTTTCATTGAGACCAATGATTGTGGTTTTGTAGTAAGAGTCACGTGACAGAGATGTCATGGATCTGAATTAAGAAAAAGGTGGTAGGATGATATTTGGGGGTAATGGAGAGGTTGAGAGACGTGTAGTATAGTGATGAGGCGTTGTTGTTATTGCTTTTGTGTTCCTGCAGCGGTTTCGCTCGACCGATGAGATATTAGATTTTGCAGCCACAATGGGTTCCTATTTAAACCATTGGAACTACCAAACCAATATGTGTCAAGTGAAGATAGTGTCTTATATTTGTTGGCCATAATAACTAAGGAATTTTCCACTGTCCTTTGTAGTTGTCCTATCAAGGATGCTAATCAACAGATACACTGTCTCAGTTGGACTGATGGGATTGAAAAAATCAAGTCCCTGGAATGGTTCCAGCATTTCAGTATCTACCATACCTGTGTGAACCGCTATTATCACATCTCCCTTATCTTTCCTTTCTATAGATAACTGCTTGACCACAAAATTCAAACCTTCTTTGCTTGAATAATAACTTCCATTGGTGTATTGCATTTCAGCGAGTGCTCCTCCATTACTTGAAACAAACATGATTTTAACAGGTTTACCGTTCTTTTCTAAACGTGGGTGAATGGCTTGGTACGATTTGACTGCTCCAAGAGTGTTGGCATTGAACATCCCTTTAAAATTATCATGCAATGGTGTTACTGTTTCTATTGAACTGATTCCTGCATTGTGAATAACTATATCTATTCCTTTTGGAGTCAAGGCTTCCAAGTCTGCAAAAACTTCTTTAAATATTTCGGATGGCCCTTTTAAGTCTAAGTATAAGAGTGTAAGGTTTGAATAGTTTAAACTTTCGATACTGGCTGAGTCTGTTGCATTTCTTATGGTTGCAATGATAGTATTTTTTGGATTTGCACCAATTTGTTTAACGAACTCGAAGCCCAATCCTGTACCAGCTCCAATTATCAAATAAGTTGACATTGTGGGATGGCCATGTGACTCTTGAGTCAGGAAACTTGGTTTTGTAGGGTCCTGCTTAGTAGATCCAAAATGTGCTATTTGGGACACACAGATTTTTGAAACCGTTTGGAACCTTTAGAAAAGAATTTATATCGGGATGGTCCCCTCTTTCATTAACTCATGGCCATTTTTGTGGAATTACACTTCCTTATACAAGATTTTATTTCAAAGATGATCTGACTGTGAAACAGAGACCAAAAGTGATTACAAATACCATGAGCGGTATTACGGGGATTCAATGTATCCGACTAAACCTTTAGCATATTGAAAGTATGGTTTGATAACTCCACTCATATCGCGTCGTAGATTGGATGCCATCCACACATTGTGAGTTACCAAATGGGGGTACATTGACACATATTCCGTGGCAGTATTGTTTCTGCGTTGCAAAAAGTCCATTGAGGATGATTCTTGATACTGGACTGGTTTGAGTACTACTTTGTGATTCACATTGGTCGAAGGTTAAACATGGGATGATTAACGGTACGAAACGATTGGAACTAGAGGGAGAGTTTTACAAAGCTAACCTTAGCTTGTCTTGACCCTTAGCTTGTCTTGTGTTTGATGGTCTTGTATTTGAAATGATGTAGAGATAGTTAAAGTTGATGTTCCATGGTCAGAATGGCTCTACCAGGCCTCCCCTACATTCTGCTTCACCAAAAGCACTTGAAAGTGTAATCCTTTAGGTTTATAGCATGGGGAGAGTTCCTCTTTGGTTTCCACCATTCCCGACCGTATAGAAATACGGGACATGAGGCACGGGATATAAGACACGGGACATAAGACACGGGACATAAGACACCGAAAAATGTGATTCACACTTCGGAATTACCATGGTTCCAACGGGAAAAACCTTGGGAGACGGCAGTTTGTAATGACACAATTCCGTACAGCTTGACTTAACGGTGTTGAAGAATCTTGTTTAAACCAGTTGAAATCGTCAAGCTATAAAATTCGATAAAATAAATGGTTGCAAAATGGGTGATATATATTGATTTTCAAGGGTTGAAGGGGACCCAGACGAATGTAAAAGACCAGAAATCAAATCGCAATCACTCACAGTCCTAGTCAACCCCTCCTCCTACTCACAACATCCGTCCTCATATCTATTCATTACCTATGCTTTAAATGTATTCTCTGACTATCTAAATCTGATTCCGCACAATACCAGAAAATTTTTCAGGCCAACTCCAAATGTTCTTGTTACTTATCTTTGTGACGGTTGTGTTGGTGGCACTTGTTTTGGTGTTGCCATACTATATGAAGTTGGTGGATTACAAGTATGAAAAGAAACCAGCATCAAAAACCAGTTCCCTGTCCAATAACAACACCATCTCACAATCTGGTTATGTTCCACCAGATGTGCAGTTGCAACAAGAAACTAAAGCCAAAACCACTGGAATCAAGAAATACACAGCAGACGATGTTCCTTTGAAGTTAAAGATCAATCAGCCTCATATCACCAGAAGAAAGGAGAAATTGGCTACCGACTCCAATCCTGACACTTACGATTACGACTTGGATGAAATAATAAATGAAACCGAAGACGTGGAACCAACCAAAGTTGCTGAAACTCATAAGGTGTCTGAACCTTTCAGTGAGGAAATGGTATAAATCTCCTTCAAGTATAATAGCTTCAAATAGGTAATCTCGTTTTTAATGAATAAATCCTTTAATGAATTACTTCTTCTGAGTGTTTGAATATCATTTTTGAGTTTCTGGTACATTTCTGCTACTTTGGGAGTATTCTGAAACGATTGAGTGATTCTGGATATCAATTGATCCGAAAGCTTCAACGTCTGTCCTTCGTAAACTGGTTTTATAGCTGACGAAAGGTC
Organism: Yamadazyma dushanensis; assembly: GCA_030571835.1. NCBI lineage: Eukaryota > Fungi > Ascomycota > Pichiomycetes > Serinales > Debaryomycetaceae > Yamadazyma > Yamadazyma dushanensis. The sequence continues at coordinate 62,533 of JAJLYZ010000007.1, read as the reverse complement.
TTGATCGAAACTGTACGACTTTTGAAACTCGTCCAACAATCTCTTTAAGAACCCAGATGCTACTTGAGAGTCCATAGGATGCTTGAAGATGGACATGAAAGTTTTGGTAGTTAATGGGAGCCTAAAATCTTTGGTCTTGTTTAGCATCTTTAAAACCTTGGTGAAATCTTGACTCTGGACATAACTTTCCAAAAAGGGAGTGAATGTTTCAATATTGGGGATGATGGTTATTGGTGGAATCTCCAAAAATGCTGCTAAATTGTCATAATATATCAACTGTTTATCGTAGGCCAGTTTTGTCTTAGGTGTCATGTACTTGTATAACGTATCGTCAATCCCACAAGGAGAAAACGTATCAAGGATCTCTTCGGCTCTCTTCAAGTGTCCTAACCGTATGAACCCCTTCGTCACTTCGTTTAATAGGGTGATATCCATACTAACGTTAATATTGGAGATGGTGTCATTAAACTTATCAACGTCTTTGAATTGACCAGAAAAAGCCTTTAGCAATAACTTAAACGTCCATCTGTCTGGTTCCACACGCTTGTTGATATCATCAAACACCTCTCTGTTATTCTGCATCAAACTGATATCTATCAAATTATTAAACGATGGAGTATCTGAAACTGTGAGCCGCTTATAAAAGTCAAGAGAAAACACTCTTTCTTTCGGTTTTGGTTTCCTCAAAAGTACGAATGCTTCATTGACTTTGTCCATTATTTCAGATTTGTCTCTGAAGAAATTGTAATGCAAAAATCTGTTCTGTTCCTCTTTCAGTATAGGAAGCTCATTATCTCGTAAATCATTAAACACTTTATTAAGCTGCATCAAATATCTGTCTCTGAACTTCAACGTCTTCATATACCCATGCATTATTGTAGTTGGTGATGTCTCAGGACTCAAAAGTCGTACTGGTCTTTTAAATTTGGGATTATCAAGGAACAGTTGCATGAACTGGTTAAGATGCTCTGGTTCGATGGATCTTAAATCAACCTTATTGTATTCGTTGAAGAGCGAGTTGTGACTTATTCCGTGTTGAACATCGTTCATAAACAGTGAATGCGGCGTGGGATATAGCACTTTTAATAGACCTAATTGTGTTCTTGCATTATTTTCCAGTAGTCGTTCAGTTCTTCTGGTTCTTGTGATTTCTGAATCATAGGCTACAGGGTCGAGTTTTGTATGGATTGAAGCGGGAGAAACGTTCAAAACAGCGGATATTCGACTTTTGTTGTCTCTGATAGCTCGTCGTACGTTCTGGATCAAAGGAACGCTTGTTTTGGTGGCCCATTCCATAAAGAATTTTGCAATCTATCAGAAAACCTACTCGCGAGACCTGAAAAATATCTGAAAATTTTTCAACTATTGGCACACTATGAAGATACAGAACCAAGCTACGACGGTACTTGAAAGGACGTCTGCGTACTTGAAGTCTGGGTTATTGAAGAACAAACCTGCCTGGTACGATGTTGTGGCCAACCATCCACCAGCCACTGATTTGACAAAGGTGCCTAAAAAATTATTGAATGGAAACTACCAAGATCCAATACTCAAAAAGATCGGATCCAAGACCAGATTATCGGACAAAGAGATACAAAGTAAGAACAATAGCATCCATAGAGTACCCAAGTTGAAATTTGTGGAGGATGAGCTAAGAAACTTGTTCTATAAAAGACATCCATGGGAATTTTCTAGACCCAAAGTGTTAGTGGAAAACGAAGGTAACGATAATATCCACAATGACTGGAGTCATATGGTTCAATTGAACAAACCGTTAGATGGAGAATCAGTGGTTCAAAGAACTATGTGGTTATTGCAGAACTCCGATAAAGACATTTTTCAAGCATATGACCATGCCAGATTCGAGTTCTATAAATTGAGAATGGAAGAAGAGATGCAAAGTGTGGTGAGTAGAGAAGAAAGTAGCATGTTTGGGGCCATATACACAAAAACCAACTTACAACACGGAGTGGAACAAGAACAGATCTTTGTGGACGAATGGGCTCGTTTGGCAGCAGAGAAGACCAAAATCAGAAAAGCTAATTCTAGTAGTAGAACCAATACTGATAGTGGAGAAGAACCAACTAGATCAATGTTCGAAACTATCGGAGATACTGTTGAGGTGGAAGAGGTTCAGGAAGAATTCACCAAGTAATCATATCCACACCTTTTACCATTTGTACATAGCTTCATGCAATAAATATCTGTATATTTCAGAAATAATGACTTCTATTAATGATGTTCTTCATGAGGTTTGGCAGTTAATTTTTCGTATCCACAATAGACGACAAATGCGGCTAACCCTATACCCAAACCTGGGAATGCGTTTCTGAATCTGTTAAGACGGGAGAATTGTCCCTCGTATCTCCAAGCGTCTCTTTTAGCCCAAGGATTACTACTCATAATATCTTTTGGTGAAGTTTTTATTGGATAATTTTGAACGAAAATTTGATGTCGCACTTTGATTATATAAATATTACGTAAGCGGGTGGGGGCCATTACTCTTCTTTCTTTGGTTTCTTAGACAACATGGCATCTAAGGCACCAGCTGAACGTTTGGTGGCTTTTGCCTTTTTGTTCAGTTCCTTCTTGGTTTTGTCTTCGAATTTTTTGAGGTGCTCGGCTCTTTCTTTGGCACCTTTCTTCAGTAATTCTTCTTTCTTGGTTGCAAATTCTCCTCCATCATCTTTCCCTTGTAACCATTCAAGAAGTTTGATTTCCTCTCCATAGACGGCATCGTCATCTCCCACTGGAGTTTCCAAGATGATTGGAATATTATGTAATCTTTTATCATTTGAGATCACTCTGAATGCTTCAAGACCTAAGAACCCATATCCTAATTTCTGATGTAAATCTCTGTTAGCTCCAAGAGGTGCTTTGGAATCGTTCAAATGTATAGCACTTAAGAAATCCCATCCGATTATCTTCTCGTATTTGCTCCAGAATTCTCCATACAGTTCTTGTGTGCTAATATCGTAACCTGCGGCAAATGTATGACAAGTATCAATACAAACACCAACTCTGTCCTTATTGTCGACCATGTCTATCACATCTCTGATATCCTGCAAGTTAGAACCGATCAAGTTCCCATGTCCTGCCATATTCTCTATGACAATCTTCACAAACTCCGTTTCTTCAATGGCTTTATTAATGTTCTTAGCTAATCTTTTAATTGCTTCATTATGATCTGAATCCAAACTGGAACCTGGGTGAAAGTTGTAAAGTCCAATGTTAAGCTTTTCACATCTCTTCAAATCATCCAAGAATGACCCATAAGCCTTCTCTTCCTTTTCTGCATCGGGGTTAGCCAAATTAATGAAATACGATCCATGCGGAAGTATATCAGTTCTAGGATTGTATCCAAATTGTTCACATAATTCCTTGAACTTTGTGGCTTCTTCATCCTTGATTTCGGGAGAAACCCATTTACGAGGTGACTTCAAGAACATAGCAAAACTATTAGCTCCAATATCTCTAGCATTTATCACGGAATTGCTCACACCTCCAGTTGTGGATACATGAGCTCCAAATTTGAAAGGACCAGGGATTTTTTCATATTTGAATGTTTCAGGGATTTTACTCTTCGGAGACTTCTTCGTGGCTTTGGTTGTGGTTTTTTGCACAGCTTTCACTGCGGTTTTGGTGACTGTTTGAACCATCAATTTTGAACCACCAATTTTTCAATATTAAAAACGCGTTCATTTCTAGTGTGGAGACATGATATTTACAGATTAAATGATACATCACAAGCGTTACAAACACAAACATTTTGGCTTTTCAGACATTTGAGCTTCACACCTTTCATCTTTTCACACCTTTCAGCTTCTCAAACCGTTGTGTCATCTGACTTGCTATGTTTTGTGGATCCTTGAAATTTTTCTAGTATTGTGCTAACGTCGTGTTCCGTAAGCTTAGCAGAATCTGAAAACTTCTCTTTGGTTTGTTCTGATTTACTTAACTTTTCCACCTCTTGAAACACATCGAGACCTTTTGACTGTCTGATATCAGGATCACAAAGACCCATCACTGCTAACAATGTGAAATAAGCATCGTTTCCTGCATTATGTAACAAACCATGGGGAATATCCAACAATCTTAAAATTCCCCTAAGAGTTCCTCCACGGCTTCTGGAGAAACGATATAACGCATGAGTATCAACTGTAGGCACATCTGAAGGGATAGGAATATTCAAGCTCCGTAACCACTTAATATCGCCTGAAATATGGTGTCCCACAAACGCACCTTTCCTTTCCACAATGTACTCCTGAAAAATGCTGGATATGATCTTAGTGGCGTTACTGGATGTCACTACATGTGATTCACCACCCATGTATCTTGTTTTGTTATCGGGGCAGAATTTGTGGTTGTTCAAAGTTCTGTGTTCTTTGATGATGAGATGACTGTTCTTTATGATAGGATAAATTGATCCTGTTGAAACTTCGGGATCGTAAACTGATATACCGATTTCAGTGATCTTCTTAAGACTTCGCTCGTATGCTTCGACATCGAACGAAACCAATGGAACTTGTCGAAGATACACGAGCTCCATGCTCTGTTTCAACACAGCTTTGACTTTCTCACCATCTTCTCTTCCATCGAGATTTAGATGTTTGAAATATTCATCGAGCTTGTCCTTGTGGCAGGTGATAGTGTTGATATTTGTGGTTGTTGAAAGCTTTCTTGCGACCGACATTCGGCTTATTTTCGAAACCACTGAAGACCTCATCGAACCTCAGTTGCAACTAACGTGAAAAATCGCGTTTAATCATTTTGACATGAATGGCCATTCAACGCTTGATCTGTATATAAATACGTTGAAAAATGGACCTAGTGAGTCACAAGTGAATGAATGTCTTGAATATTTCATTGTCCAACTGCTATCTCGAGTTGAAGACTTTGTGGTGGTGTCTGCAATGTTAGATTTTACTATACCTCAACTTTTCACCTTTATCAAGAGCGACACTCAGAAACTTATCGTGCGAGTCATTCAATCGTTAAGTGGTGTAGGTGGTCTTGTGAACAAGATACGACAGTGTTTGGCACAGAAAGATGGGTTGGTGGTTGCAAAAACCTATTTGGAGGTGCTATCTATGGCTCTTGATGATACTTTATTAGGTAAGCTTGATGCCAAATCAGTGCCGCAAATTAACGAGGTCGACAAGTTATTGTTTAGAGGAGGATGTCTTGCTGTGAGCAATGAAGCTAGAAGCAAAGGTGTTGAGGTTAATCTGTCGGTTTTGTCGTCCACAGATGCTTTTGTGGTGTATTTAACTAGACTTCTTATGGGGTGCGAATCCAAAGCATTTGGTAAGTATTTGCAGTCGACAATGTCACTATCTGATACCAGTCATTTGTTGGTGTTTGATACTGTGTTTAACAGGGACAATTGGGGTCTTTTCATGGTGAGAATTTCACACTTGAGACTGTTTGAGAAGAAGTCTTTGACGATATCTTTTATGAAATTTGTTTCTAGAAGAGGCCTAATAGATGGCTTAGAAAAGGCTGAAGCTGCTGCTCTGCTTTTGAAAGCCATGGGAAATATCGATTCTGGTATGGTAGAGAAAGTTGTCTCATTGCTGGATAAAGGTGTCAATTCCCTAGTGTCTCTCCTTGTGGGTAAAAATAGTGACATTTTCACTCATTTATTAAACACCTGGGGAGATACCTCATTGATCAAGTCTGAGCCCATTGCAATTCAAGAATCAAGAACTCATCTTTTGATTCAAATGTTATACATCCAAGGTCCTAGTTTTGCAACGAGTTTGTTGGATCTGCCGAGTTTCTTGGATTGTGTGTCTAATCGACTCAGTTCCTTCTCCAGTGCAGTTAAAATCTTTGCCTTGATATTTGCAGATACTCTCTGTAAGCTTGGAGGAAGAGACAAGATCTTCCTGATGAATGACTTAGAAGGTTTTGATTATCTCATGGATGAGAAAACATACATACAAAACACCAGAACGATTGAGCTACATGAAGCCTGGGACATATTACAAACACCAACAGTTACATTACCAGAAGAAGAAATAACATCAAAAGTTGAATCTTTAACCTTACTGAAAACTTATAAAGACTCGGACGACGAATCTTCAGAAGATAGTGAGGACGATGAAGATCCTTCGGTCGTAACCAACTCAAAAATGACATCTCCCATTTATATCAAGCAGTTGATAGAATACTTGAGTGTTGAAAAGGAGCATCCACAAGCCTATGATATGATGAAATTAGCACTTTCCACAGGTCCAACATTGATCCGTCAAAAAGCTCATTTTGGTGCTGAGTTGGAGAGTAATGCTCATGAACTCTTGCAGATATTTGTGGGATTACAGAACAACTTCAACGAGGCCAATTTTGAGGACTTGAAACTCAACTGTTTGATCGCTGTACTTGTGGGAGCACCCAGTAAAGCAAGAGATATCGTCCAAATGTTGGGAGCTGGTGATTATTCTCTCCAGCAAAGGATGATGATCTTATCAGCACTTTCATTGGCTGCAAGAGATATCAGAGGACTTCAGGACGATGTGGTGACAAATTCATATAAAGAGAAAGCTTTCCCAACCAAACAATTGCCGCCTCAATTACATGCTGCATATCTAGGGTTGGAAAATAATCAACAAGGCACTTATGTGCCACCTGCATTGCAATCTGCACATTTGTCTATACAGGATTCTTTGATACGTGAAGAATCTGAAGAAGCCAAAGATCAACTTCTGGGAGGAAGAATTCTTCGTATCAGCAGAAAACTTCAACCTCAACAAAGCAAAGTCTTTAAGCCAAGATACGACAACTATGCCATTATACTCAGCAAAAACTTTTACTTCCCATTGACTCATTTATGGTACGAATCAGGAGGTATCAATATAGGCCATTATTCTGGAGTATTGATAGGCCATTACCTCAAAACACTAGCACTTTTGCTCCATTGTTCATATGCCTCAGTGGCTAATAGTGATATGATTCGAGAATTCCTCATCATTTCACAAGAAGTCATAGGCACTTCTACAATGGACGAACTCCAAGTGGTTGAAGGCGTTGTCACAGGAGTGCTTTTGATCTGTGATATCTCAGATGAACAGAATTTAGTGATCAATTTTGGTAATTATTTGACTGCTATTCAATCTTGGGTAGCACAGAATTGGGAAGGAATCATTGACGATAGAATCAAAAGTCTTTGTGCTGGGTTCCTCTTGAGGATCACCAAGATTTTCGAGAAGTACCAAGCCTTCTTACTTGATCAGGTAAATAGTATTTACTGAATAACTAGTACCCATCATCTGAACTGGAATCTTCCTTGGATTCTTGTTCCACTTCAGATCTTTGATTAAATCGTGCACAGATCTTTCGAAGTTGTACCCTCAATTAGGCTGTTCTATCAGGTGCCTCCAGCTTTCCCTTGTCAGGTGGAAAGCCCTGTAATCGTGTTCCTTATTTTTGTTGACAGATAATGGATAAAGGCGGTCCAAGTTGAAATTTTTCCTAGCTTGAGGATCAGAAGCTTTCAATGCCAAAAGCACAGTATAATACACATCATTCCCGGCATTGTGAAGATTGGCATGTGGGATATCAATAACTCGAAGACAACCACCTAACGCCCTCTTCTGTTGGGTGGAAAACGAAAGTAACGTTTGAGTATCGACCGTGGTACAACCTCCAGGAAACTTGACCCCTAAACTTTTCAACCATCTTGCATCTCCTTTCACACTATGACTAACTAACCAACATGGTAAATCATGAGTGACGAAGTATGTATTCACCAACACTTGAAGGAATGCCACGATATCAGCCGTTTCCATCACATAGTTTCGGTTTTGACATTCCAACCAGTTCATGAGACTAGACTTTCGTACTGACTTCTTGGAAGTGCTCTGCGTCTTGTGTTTGGTGTTTGGGCCTGGTGCTATGGATCTGGATCTGGAACGGGTGGCCTTTATATCAGTGGTGAGGCTTATGTCTGACACCTTTTCCAGAAAAAATATTTGCAGCCACCTGAAAATTCCAAAAATCATAACCATATGAGCGCTATCTTTCAGCTAACCATAACTCATAATTCATAGTTGCATTTCATATCATCATGTAGTTCTACTCATCGTCATATACTTGGTCGATCTCATGGAATGCGTCATACACTGCCTTATCAAAATTGTACCCTCTATCAACTTGTTCCACTAAATGCTTCCAACTATCTTCTGACACCTGCAAACACCCGTGTTTCTTACCTTTGCTCTTTGTCACAGGCATAGGATATAGGTTATCCAAGTTACACATATCTCTAGCTTGAGGATCTGATGCTTTCAATGCCAAAAGTAAAGTATAGTAAGCATCATTTCCAGCATTGTGAAGATTGGCATGAGGGATATCAAGCATTCGAAGGCAATGTGCTAAAGATCTCTTTTGTTGTGTTGAGTAAGAAAGTAATACTTGAGTATCAAGCCTACCACAATCCTTTGGAAAATCAATACCCAAACTATGCAACCACTTAACATCTCCCCTTAGGTCATGGCCCACCAAACAACATGGAAGAGAACTTCGCCTAAAGTACCTGTCCACCAATAATTGAACAAACGCTACGGCCTTATCCATGGCCATAATATAACTGGCATTTCCCCCGAAAGAAGTTGTGTTATCCGGCACAAACCTACCATTTTTTAAATGCAGATTCTCCTTGGGACGAATATGGAATGTCAACAACGTAGGAACCATTGCTTCTTCTTGTCCCGAGGGATCGAAAATGCTCACTCCAATCTCTGTAACTTTTGAATTGTCGTGTTCAAATGCTTCCACATCAATACAGAAAAGAATGGTTTCTCTGCCGTAAATACCTTTGACACAACTGTGAAGAATTCTAAGGTTGTTTATGTCCCGTAACTTCGGATGAATGTCGAACGACCGAGAGAGATATTCCTCTATTATATCGTTTCTGGGAGACATGTTATTGAAAGTAAGTTGAAATTATTATTTTTCATGCGTGTCAGATGAATCATATAATATTACATAATGCATGTATTTCTATAAAGCAGCGAACAAAGCACTGATTCCCAAGAGGGATGTGATAAGTATGACCTTTTTAGTTGTGTAGTCCTTTTCAGGGGCAAAAAACGCTCTGTTTCGGGCGGCTGAAGATGTCTTGTTTTTGACTGAGTGAGTGGTCTTCAGAGATGCTGATTCCAGACTGTCCAGACTGTCTGATTGAGCCTGCCACCTGGATTGGTCTCCAGTGAACCCGAATTGGTTATATGAGACTCTTGTAGTGTCGGTGTTGGTGTCTGTGGTACGGGTGTTTGTGTTTGTGTTTGTTCTGGTAGTGGCTGTATCAGTGGTCATAGTTGTTGGAGTCCACCATTGAGTTGTTTGTGTGTTGGTGTTGGTGTTGGCGTTTCCGTTAGCATTGTTGGCATTGGAGTCGTTATTTGAGTCGTTATTTGAGCTATCGTTGGAGCCGTTGGAACTTGAATCACTGGAACCGGAGTTCGAGTCACTTCCATTTGAATCATGAGAACCTGAGTTCGAATTGGAACTGGAGTCAGAATTACCATTGGAACTGGAATCAGAATTGGAACTTGACCCGGAGTTCTGATCCGCAATTGCATCAGCATCAAGACTTCCAGACGTTGCGTGGACCGCAGAAATGTAATAAAACGCTATTGGAATTGCAGCCAAATTATTTTGGAAACTTAAACTCATAATTCTTTGAAGATTTTCAAAAAGTAATAGAAAGCCACAGGAGGATTTACCTTTCTATATAAAGTGTTAGTAAACCCGAAATAATAAGGCTAATTGGATGAAATTATTAGGAGAGAAGGGCCCGCATACAGAAATAAGGACCTATTGCCTAAAACAATAACCAAGGAACCCCTTATACGTGTTATACGCACAACTGGACCGGAAGTGCCGTGCTGTGCAGTCCCTGATGGTCATTAGGGTTGGATGTGCTTCGGTGAACAATGCCAATCACATCGAAATTATTACCACAAACCGATGAAACATAAATAAATATGATGAGATCTTCCATTTTAGGAAATAATTTTCGCAGCTACTACTAATAATTATTCTATTGATCGGTTATGAAAACACCTATTATGATCCCATAAAACAAAGGAATCTTGGACACTACGTCATAAACAAGAGGTTAAGGTTTAGGCTTGAAAAAAGTCTGCGTTTAAAGATCGTATAGAATGTTTTATTGAAATGTTTTATTGAAATACAGTAAAAAAAGAATTGAAAGTGTGATGCAACAACTGGAACAAGTTCCATTGTGAATGCTGAAAGTCTTCTATGAGGCTCCTTTTTAGGTTTGATGGCTTGGTGTTGACTTTTGTTTTTGTTTTTCCGTTTTCTCTAAACTAACCAGTTAGTCAAATCTTTACAGGCGATTAAAGCGTCCACTTCTTCTAACCCAAAGGTGGATGAAATAGCTTTGAGATGGTTCAATAAAGATTCCGTGTACGTCATTATATTGACTTTTTGATGTTTCATCGAAATGTTATTGTGCAGGAAGCTAAGATCGGCGGGTTTCCCAACTTCACATTCCATGGATTCTTCATCCAAAGTATTTGTTGACAGGAGTATCACCCCAATAGCAGCATTGATAATTGTTTGGTTTCTCATGGATTGACCAGGGATTAAACTTCTCAATCCCTTGATCACTTCAAGATCAATAAGCTTCTTGACGTATCTCTTGGTAACTGCTCTCTCTGGTAAGAAGTCATTGTCATCCACCATTGGAGGAGTTAAGCTACCATCAAGGAAGCTTCTGAATCCACTGAGACGACGATCTTGATGAAGATGGGCATTCAACACCTTGTAATCATCGCTCTCGTTCAACCAACTGGGCATATAAGAAAGTAATGGAATATCAATCAATTTGTCATTATTATAGTTCAAAGTATCCAAGTTCAACTTGGACAACTTTAAGTTGACGTTCAAAACAAGATTCTTTTCACAGTTGACTGTGATATTGTTGAAGCATATCTTCAAATTGGAAAAGTTTTCAATCTCGATCAACTTACCATTAACTTCAATCTTGAAGAAATCAACAATATCTCTTGTTCCAATGATTTTCAGAATATCCAACGAAATGTTAGGCAAACAACTTTGATGATACGATCTCTTTAGTAAAGTCAAGAAATGATGATTGAATTCGTCAAAGTTGTCGAACCGAAGCAATTGAGATCCATGTGGAATCTTCAAAATATCATTGATCAACGATGGCTGCAAGCATACTTTCTGTCCGAACTCTGTTTCGGGAGAGTAAGACCCACCAATTCTGAAGAAGTCAATGGAAATGTTCTTTTCTCCGTTTAACACGCTCTTGAACTGGTTCTCAAGAGAAACCAATCTTTCACTGATGACTGTTGAATTATCGTAAGTGTTGGAATTCAATATGATTAATTTATTGAGGTTGTTGACATTCGAATTCAAGAAAGGTAATAAGCTCTTGCACTTTTCCAAAGTGATTTGTAGTTCGTCGAATCCATTCGTCAATATTGGTTCACCTTTAGTAGTTAAATTTGATCTGATCTTAACTTCGTTGTAAATAGAATCCCAACCAGACCAATTTGGTTCAACACTTCCAATAAAAGATCCTTTCTTACCTGGGAAACCTGCTCCATCGATACCAACAAAGATCAAACTCAATCTGTCAACCGAACGCAAATTACTTCTGACACTATTCAAGAATTGAATGATTTTACATCTGTATTGATCGTTTGAAAGGTTTGGATTGTTGTTCAACAAAGTGATTGAAACAATCAAATTTAATGGTAAGATTTCCGGTGAAGGCATAGATTTGATAAGTAACTGTTCAGGTATTTCCAAATTGTTTTCAATGCAGTTCTGAAATCTTAATATATCCACAGGCAAGCTGGAATAAGTGTCTCTGACCATATTCCAGCCGTTGGTAGTGAGTTGAAACAACGATGTCTCTTCAATGAATTGGTGATCCAAAAGTTTTTTGAAGTAATATTCCAATCTGCTAATGATAAGTGGAATATCGGAGCAGATTTGCAATTCAGGAATTGTTTGGTTGTTGAGATTCAATCTGATTCCACTGACGAATCTAGTCATATCAAGAATATCTTGAACGATTGAAATTTGACCAATCAACACTTCTCCTTTGATGTCAACCAATATCAATGACTTTTCAAAGAGGAATAATCTGACTTGATCCCAATTGCTACCGTTTGTGCTGATATCTATGATTTCGAAAATGATCAAGCTTCCCAAATTGTTGAAGTCAATAATGCTATCATCATTCATCCCCACCACATTGTTCAAGATATTGAACTTGATTTCTTCAAGAAGTTGATGTTTGATGTCTAACTGTTTGTCGACATTAGCACAATTGAAGAATTTCGGAGGGGTGACATTGATAACATAGTTGAGGTTTTGGTCTTCGTTCTGATTTTGGTCAATCATAATCCTAGAATCTTCAAACTCACTTATGAATTTCACTTTTGGCTTCATTAAACTGTCAAACAAATCCTTGTTCAAGTTCTTGTTGAAAGAAGATCTTGGAGATAACAATTGTTGTTGTTGCTGTAATTGGTTTTGTATAAGATGGGAGTTTGGTCTACTTCTCAGGTTATGTGTCACTTGAGGTGGTGGCTGCAAAATGTTTTGTGGTTTCTTTTGTGCAATTGCAGGATGCGTTCTTAAAGGATCAGGGATCATTTGATCAGAAGGAGTCAGTGGAACATCTATAGGTGCAAGGTTTGGAGTACGAAACTCAGATGGATTTGAAACCGTAGGCATTTCAGCATCCACACATTTCTTGCAAGTTAGAACATTGTTTATGAAACAGTCTCTGTGACACACATGGCTGCAACTTAACAGCAATAAATCTTCATCAATAAAGAAGTTGCAAATTGTGCAAATTGGAGGTACCGTTTTGGGACTCTGTTGCAGCAATTGCAGATTAATTGAGTTTGCATATAAGGGAGAAGGAGGAATAGGCAATGAATTGTCTATGATTATTGGTCTTCTGTTGAAAGTAGAATGAAAGGTTGTGTCATGTGACATTGGAGGTAATGGAGGAAGCTCTTTTGTATCCTTCAAGTCAATGGGCAACTCAACATCCAAGAAATCGTTACTAGTTGACGATAGATTTAATGGACTAGGTATCAAAGTATTATTTCTTTTCTTCACAGATTGACTGAAAGGTTTCGTCTTTCTATCGTACATGCTCATCGTACTCTATAAGTGTATGAAATGTTTTTTTTTTATTTTTGTGGTAAGGGGATTCTTTGATGTATAAATATGATAAGCACTATGAAGTTGCACGCCAATTGGGGAAATTAGAAAGGGAATGAAAAATTGCAACACAAGCTTTGGTGTTCAAAAAAAAATACAAAAACAGAATCCTCGGAATGCTAAAGCCATATATGTAAACATAATTATAACCAAGGTTTGGGAATGAACCTGAAGGGAACGGTTTTTTTTTCAATTATTTTTACTGGGATCTTGTTTTAGTTCAAAAATGGTTAATTTGTTTTTCAGTTTTTAGCCTAAATCGTTTAAAGATTTTTTTTAATTTTCTTGCTCGCAACAACTGTCCTTAATTTGGTTAATTTATTTAATTAAAACAATTGATTTGTCCGATAAATCGTTATTAATTTTCCAAATCGGGGTCTATTATTGTTGAAAAATGTCAATATGTTACAAATTCCCAAAGGTCTCGTCTAACAGGAATGTCGTCTAGATGTCTATTACCACCTTAACTAGTAGTGCAATTTCTTTGTTCAGCTGAATCTACCGGTGATGCTGTAAGCCTTAACGCGAGCAACCTACTTAGAAAGGGGCAGATATTATTTGTAAATGGTTTTATGCGAATTACCCATTCAGCATAAAAGATCTAATCAGGATCGAAAGAAAGGCAACTTTAGCAATGGGTTAAGAGGCGGGAGAGAATACTTCTACTGGGCGGGACCACTTACAATTTGATGCATCGATGTTCATCTCGAGAGCTTTCATAATCTATTGAGCTTATGTGTAGCGCAATGAAAGTCCATCAGAGAAGACTCTTTGTAGCCACGTCATGTGTACAATTAAGCTTTTGACTTTAGTACCCTAATGGTAAAAGCACCTTGCACCGAGTGAAAAACTACGATCTTGACGAGATTGTTTAAGATTTCACAAGTGACCCTTTCTCCGCCAGACTGCATGTTAATCTTCAATTCGGCACAAGATATTTCCACTAAATCAAACCGTTTGAAAGTAGTCAAGAAAAAGAACTAGACACGCGTAAGATGGATCTACCACTGAAAGAACGTGCCAATTTGAACAACGTACCTAACCTGGTAAACAAAAGGTGCATCAGACAAGGCATTGATGTTTACGTATCGACCCTGCCGAAATTCTCTCTCACATACAATTTTGAAACTATACCGAAAGTTCACTTTCCTACGAGGTCAGCCTGTTTTAAAATAAAATTTTCAATAAGATACAGTTCAGAATTCTTAATTATTAAACGGTTTGTCTAGAACAACCCAACAATCACATTATGAATGTGAATTATCAATGGCTGGTGTTGCTAATTAGTGCTTCCAGGTCTTATGATCAAGAGGTTCCACGACATTTCCTTTAAGAAGGTTTCACGGTTCGTAACCCTGTTTGTACCTTCAGTTTAATTCGTACTTCAGTTACATTTTTTGGGTGGACATGTCTGATTTTGAAATTAACCTTAGACTCGTCTACCATTTGGGCTTATCACATACTCGCCACTGCATTTCAATTCGCCTTTTTACCCTTTTGGTGTACGATGGGTTATGCTAAAACACGCTTGAAGCCATCAACAGGGAATGGTTGTAAGGACAAAACCCACAGAATTCGAAGTGCTGGCCAACCCTTCAACCCTTAGTTATTGTTGTTGAATCTATTACAGGAAACAATAACCAACAGTTGTGCACTATGGACAGACAAAAAATCCATTGTTTTTTCGGATCCATTTTGGGATAAATTGCAGTATGCTCTCTTTTTCTGAACCTGATTCGGAATTTTTTTTGAAAAAAAACATAAATTTTTACGGTCCCTTCTATATTTTTTCATCTCTGCTCTATTTTTCATGTCTTGAACGGACATCGTTGAGCCTTTCAATCGTTGATCAGCGCTAACGTCAAGGTACATGCATGGCCGCATGAAAGTTTTCAGATGCAAAACATCTTTTACGCTCAAGCGTTAGTAAGCTCGTATTTTTATTCAATAGCCTATTTTTGTACAAGGGCTCTAGAATCCTCTATGGCAGCGATTTCCCAGTTGCAATTTTACCCAACCCTTCTTGCTTAGTACCCATACAATTCACTCAAAAGACAACAATAGACAAGATCCACTTATTTTTCCGTTTTGAGAAATATCTTTATATGGTATAATAATAATCCAGAGGCTTCCTCATTATACCCCCTGCTTTATGTAACATACTCCGTTGCATAGCGCAAATAAGACGTGTTTCTTGTGGCTGGTGATCGGTAATGTCACGGATACAAGTTATATACCCAAAAATGAGACGTGTTGGTGCCCCAGGCTCAAAACAAATTTGGTCTATTCCCTTATTTGGCAGTGGCTCAAGTGCAGTCGTCTAATAGTGATGCCGCATAGGTCTACCAAAT
Source organism: Yamadazyma dushanensis (assembly GCA_030571835.1). Lineage (NCBI taxonomy): Eukaryota > Fungi > Ascomycota > Pichiomycetes > Serinales > Debaryomycetaceae > Yamadazyma > Yamadazyma dushanensis. The sequence goes on along the minus strand of JAJLYZ010000007.1, from coordinate 46,937 downwards.
ACGACCGACTCATAACTACTGTGCTCCGCAAGATTGAGTTTTTGGATGTGTATTTGTTGTTGTTGTTGTGAATAGGTGGTATGTGAGGTTTCTGTGGCCTCGTGCATGTCGTAGAGATCAATCTGCAACAAGGGCCCTTTGAAACCTTGGGGATTCACTGGACATTCAATACTTGATGAATTCCGTGAAATATGAGGCAAACTCGCTTAAGAAATGTCTACATGATGAGCTGCAGAAGCGATGCAATACCTAAACTCTATTAAACATCCTAAATAATATACCTAAATCTCACAGATAAGTCACCTTTGACCAATTCTTTCTCGTCAGACTCCAACTGGTCCATCAACAGTTCACGTTTGATGTTTTCCCTTCTATACAAGTAAGATTGGATCATTATAAGCACTGTCGAGGCAATGATACATCCAATGCTGAACCAATGTCCCAACAAATATGGTGCTTGACGGTACACTTGTGGGGCCACAACACCAGCAGTGTTACCGAACGCTTGATTGATTCCAATTGCCACAGCTCTCTTGGTGGCAGGACCAGAATTTGCAGCGATCCATGATTCATTCATCCCCACACAGGAAAGTAACATAACTGCAATCATATAACATCCAAAGTACTTCACTGCATTGTTGCTTTGAGCCACCATCAAGATGTACCCAATTAACCCAAAGATGTTAACAGCGACCATGAAAGGACCTCTGATCCTGAACTTATCAGAGTATCTTGCAACAGTCAAGTATGTGGCACCTGCAAGCACATACACAGGGATAGTCAAATATTGTGCTTCCATTGCAGTGAATCCCAAACCAAGTCTCAAAATGGATGGCAAAAAAGTGGTGAATCCGTATAAACAGATATCTTGAAAGAATTGAATGAACATGGATATATAACATCTGTAATTGGAGAAAGCTTTTTTGACATACTTGATGTCGAATTTTTCATCTCCCATATATAATCTTCTTTTTTCGTCTCTAAGCCTGTAGATAACTCTTTCTTCTTCATTCAAAACATCAATTGGGTCAGCTGGAAGGAAAATCAACACAATCACTCCAATAACAAGAGTGAGTAATCCTTCAATCAAGAAAAGGTATCTCCATCTTTCCAAAGGACCACCGTCGATAGTTGTGATACCTGTTCCGATCAATCCACCAAAAGCAGATGATATGGCAGCACTCACAAAGAAATACGAGATTCTCTTACCAATCTCGTGTTGGAAAAAGCAGTTGGACACATATGAACTCATTCCTGAGAACAATGAACCTTCGAAAAGACCCAACAAAAGTCTACATGCAATCAAACCACCAAAACTTTGAACAAATAAAGTGAATGTTGTAATTAAGCCACAAATTATCACCAGTATACCAAAAAAGTAATTAGCCTTGCATCTTTTCAACAATAAAACCCCTGGGATTTGAATGGTGGTATAAGTAGCATATAACACCGAACTGACAGCGGAGAATTGTGATTCAGTTAATCCCAAGTCTTCGGTTAACCCAGCAACTCTAGCATTTCCAATATTGGCTCTATCTAAATATGATAAGAAGAAGATCAACGAAAATAATATTGACAATCTTCTGTCTAATTTCCGAAGGAGAGCTTTCTCCTTTTTAGGGTCGATTTCAATGGCAGAATCAAGCTCGTTCTCTTCTGTTATAATCGCTTCTTCTTTGGACATTGTGATGATTCAAATATCTGGCAAGGAATGCAAGAGCTTAAATATCAAAACCATCGAATCAATGGCCATCTTGGAAAGGTACACGACTCTCTGTATCGGGCCACTGATATGTGAAAGGTGTGAATTATTGAGGCATAGATAGGTGTTTTTGGTAATTGCGCCCGAAACTTTACATTCCAATAACCGGGTAGCATTTTTGGGTTTTGGGTGGATTTTTCTATGTACCAGCGGCTTTTATGACTGTGAACACCGTCTTGTCCACATTCAATGTTATCTGATACGATTTTTTTCGGTATTACGTGGATGTTTTAAACGTGTACCTTTAATCAAGGGTTGACATCCAGGGTGAGGCTTATTACCTATTTAGGCATCAGTGCAGATAACATTCCGCTAATACCATAGTAGTTTTCCGACGAAACTTCAATACATATTTAGTGCCAGACGTCTCTCAAGTGGTTCAATGGATCCTCATAATTTCAGACTTGGCTGTAGGACAGGTGATTTTGTGAAAAGTACCACAGGTGAATGTAAAGGGTACGCACAAGCTAATTTGATAGTGGTGCCTAAAGCCTTGTCACGTGACTTTGAAGATTTATGTTTAAGGAACCCAGTTCCGTGTCCCTTGTTATCCAAGGTAGTTGATCCACAAAAGGTACAAGATACAAGGATTGTGTCCGACACTGATTTCGATATTAGAACCGATATACCGAGGTATGCCATCTACCGAAACGGTAAAATGGTGGAGATCAAGGATGATATTATGCATGAGTGGACTAAGCATCATGTTGGTTTCCTAATTGGGTGCTCTTTTTCGTTTGAAAACGAATTGACATTGAACGGGTTGATGCCAAAGCATCAGCATCACAATAAAAATGTAGCCATGTACAGAACGAACAAGTACTTGGATCCTGCTGGTGTATTTGTCAATTGTCCTTATGTGGTTAGCATGAGACCTTACAAGCTACAGGATTTACAAACTGTGAGGGAAATTACAAGACCATACAAAAAAACTCACGGAGAACCTATCGACTGGGGGTACAGTGCGATGGAAAGATTAGGTATTAAGGACTTGGCGTGTCCTGACTACGGAGAACCTATTGACGTTGGACATGACGAAATCCCCGTTTTCTGGGGTTGCGGGGTGACACCTCAAGCAGCAGTTGAAGCAATTGGGGGATTATACAGTGAAACTTTTATGGCCCATTTGCCGGGACATATGTTAGTTTTGGATATTAAAGACGATGCAATCAAGGCTTTGTAAAGGTTTAAGAAATTGTGAATTTTGCTAAGAAAATCAATTGCCTGATTAGATACAGTGTGTGAAAGGAGAGCTTCTATTGATTAACAAGGAAAACCTTGAAACATATCCGTCATATTTGAATGGTCGTACGTCGTTTAGTTCTTAATTGATACATTTAGACGGTACTTGCCCCTGATTTTTTTTCCTTGATCAGCATGTCCCCAGTCCGTAAGAATAATTTCCCAATTAGGAAACAAAATTGAGCAGTATCATATGAGCTTCAATACTGAGGTGTAAGTATAAGAGCACACGATGACCAAGAAATGTAGTATAATAAAGCGTTCCTCGGAGTATTTGTAAAGCTATAGACGAGTAAAAATGCAATTGAAACTCTGGTTTATCTTCCTTTTGATAAGCTCGATATTTGCAGCACCTTTGGATGTGGCCAAACCAACTGAGGACGACTTCTACAAGGCGCCAAATGGCTTTGAAAATGAACCTTTGGGGACCATTTTGAAATGGAGAAACACTCCCTCAAGGGTACGGAGTATTGGATTCGATGTCAATGTTGCCAATAGTTGGCAGATGTTGGTGAGATCAGAAGACACTTTCGGTGAACCTTTGGTAATTGTGTCTACCATCTTAGAACCATACAACGCCAACAGCTCGAGGTTATTATCGTATCAGATAGCAGAAGACAGTGCCGCTACCGATTGTGCACCATCCTACAGTTTTATGGGTGGTGGAGGTTTCAGTACTATTATAGGAAGAGCCGAAATGTTTTTGATGCAGTCAGCTTTGGACTTGGGTTACTACGTTGTTTCACCTGACTATGAAGGACCTCAAGCGGTTTTTACCGTCGGTAGTACCAGTGGAATGAATACTTTGAATAGTTTGAGAGCGGCTTTGAACGGAAATTATAATAATGTCACAGGTATTAGTCCGGACGCTGATGTGGTTATGTGGGGTTATAGTGGTGGTACTATAGCTAGTGGATGGGCTGCAGCAATGGCACCAACATACGCAAAGGATTTGTCTAAAAACCTAAAGGGTTGTGCAATTGGAGGTTGGGTGACTAACATCACGTCTACTGCAGAGGTGATCGAGGGAACAATCTTCCAAGGATTAACTCCCAGCGCCATTACTGGTTTGGGGAACCAATACCCAGATCTCAGGGACTTGGTTCATGATCACATAATGTCCAACAAAAGCATAGCATATGACAGAGCGAAGAAAGCTTGCTTGGTGAATGCAATCCTAGAGTTTGCGTTTGAAAACATCTTCGAAGGTCCCACCAGGTATGCAGATATTGGCTGGAAAATTTTTGATGATCCATTAGTGAAAGATGTCATTGATCAAAATACCTTAGGTATAAATATAACTGAAAAGTTGATGCCTGAAATACCCATGTTCGTTTATCATGGAATCAAGGACGAAATTGTTCCCTTTAAAGATGCACAAAGGGTTTACGATGTATGGTGTGATCAAGGTGTCTCCTCTTTTGAATTTGCTGTATCTAATTCAACTGGACACATTCTAGAGGTTATTGAAGGCAGTGGTGCTGCCTTATCATGGATAAATCGAATATTCGAAGGAGAGCCTCCGGTTGAAGGTTGTCAAAGAACTGCAAGAATAACGAATTTGATTTATCCTGGATCTTTCAGTGGTATAGGTGATATTCTAGGAGCCTTGGCTGCTAGTGCAACTGGTGCTGACATTGGTCCAGATATCAGTGATGAAAAACTTGTCAAAAGATTGTTAAACTTAGATTAAATAAACTTTATTCTCATTTTGCAGCCATTTTATGAAAAGTGTTATATCTGTCAGAATCACTCTGGGTAAAGATTTGGATCATTGTTCAGTCTGAGGGAAGCCTTATGGCTATCCCCGATCCCAGATACTATGTAAATGATGGCTATCAAGGAGAAAACAAGCAACAGAACCGCAAAACCTTGGTTCTCGGTTACGGCACTTTTGATCAAAAATGCCGAATCCAAACGGTATCATGATTGTGAACTCTACAACTCTCAAAGGGGTGATTAGATTGTCCGGCAATTTTTCGGATTATACTGATAAACGATAAACAGCGTGCTTTGACATCAAACGGAGGTTATTGCTGCTGTTGCCGAGGGATTCATCTTTCCCATATAGATGAGATTTAATTCTCTAATGTTCAGGAGCTACTCGTCAATGTTACAATTTTTAATGGATGCCTGGCACTTCCATTTCTCTTCAACTTCTGATCCACAGTTTCACCTGTCTCTAACCTCTGATTCACTGTTTCCCTTGAACCAACATAAACAACCATTAACAAGATGAAAATAAAATTAATACCTGCTAATTCTCCAATAAATCCGTCCCATCGAATAATTCTCTTGGTTAAAGCACTGCTATAAGCGCCGTAACCAGTTTCTTTAATTCTGTATCTCATAATAAGAGGATATACCACAAATGACCATATACAGTAGCGAAAATATACCTCACGTGATAAGTTTCTCAATAAGAAATCCTCCCGGTGGCCAAGCTGGCTAAGGCGCGAGACTGTAATGAGTACCTCAAAGTAATCTTGAGATCGGGTGTTCGACTCACCCCCGGGAGATTTTTTTTTTCCAACTCTACAACAAAATGTAATAAGTCTTTATCACAGATAAGGACCCGAACGTACAGATATTATTGTTAACTGTTCTCCAGTTGAAGTATTTATCTGGTTGTGATCAAAAACACTCTACCTTATATTCTAACCTATTCAAAAACTACAGCTTAACTTTGCTGAACATCTCTAAAACGCAAAAGTAATGACCCAAGACACCAAAGACCACAAAAATATGCCAAAGGTTGTGACTTGAAAATACATAGTCAACCCACCACAAAGAAAAGAAGTCATTATGGTAGTTTGTTCTAGTTGGCTGTTCCGGGAAATGCTTCTCGATGATCTCTTTAAACTTAGCACTTTCGACCAAATCTGTACTCGAATCGAAACCCGAGTTTCTCTTCAAGATTTCATTGGTGATTTCATCCTCTATCTCTTCCATCTCTTCTTCTCCGCTCTTCTCAACGTTGCCTTCTATCACATCAGTAGCACCATGTTGATGTCTACAATAAGCATCTTCGTTGATGATAACATCGTATCTCCATCTCTCAGGAATTAATCCTCCATAAAAGATAACTCCAATCCAGTACCACACAAAACTCTTGTAGAACAAAGGAACAAAGAATTTCACAGAGTTGACAAACCCTTCATAAAAGCATACCATGATCATAGTTCCAACACCCAAACCAGCTAAACCCACAAAATAACCAATTCTGATTGATCTACATTCAGGCTTGTCGAAATAAGGAGACCAATTGAAACCTAAGCCACTGGTTCCTGCAAGTATTGAGAAACCCATGAAGAATTTTAACAATTTAGGATACTTGAATAATGACACGTACTCCACGGCAATGATTGAAGCAGTAATAAGGATCGTGATACCAGTGTAATCAATACATGCGAAGTTATAACGGGTTGTAATTCTGGCAAAACAAGAATATGTGTGCCAAATAGATGAACTGACAAGGCAGCACATGGCACTAGACAAAAAGAAGTACATCACCAAATTGTCATTGAAAGAGTTCATAGCATACACTTCGGTACTAGGGAAGTGAACAAACCATAAGTATACCATTATACCGAGTCCGATCATATGGGTCCAAATGTTCATAGCTTCGTTATGGTTGAATTGAAAGATGGATTTCAACGTCTCTGTATGCTTCAAAGAAAAACGATATCCATTGATAATGTATCTGTTCTCCCTCCAGCCCAATGGAAGCTGGTAGTAATGCAAATGATCGTCTTCTGCAACTTTCAATGCTTTATTGAAATTGTAGAATTTAAAGATGTTGAAGATAGATTCATCAGTTTCAACAGTTTTCATCCTTTTTTGAATCATATCGTCAATATGAATCAATTTCTCGTCGAAATATTGTAATGTAGTGATAATTTTCTGACTTAATATCTCTTTGGAAGTGTCGAAGGTCAGATCGGGAGATTTAAAGGTATCCGTGGAAAATAAATAATTGTACTGATCGTCCAAAGTATTGTATAAGTAATCTAAATTGGAGATAGACGACTTTAGCACCGATTGTTTGATCAACTTCAATCTCTGATGAATCATATCCAATTTAGCGAACGATTTGAATGATTGAACACTAGATGCACTTCCTCTCCTATTTTTTGGAAATTGACCATCTATCTGCTCATCTAATGCATCGCTGCCATTTTCGTCTTCGAAAACCGAGTCTTCCACAACACTGCTTCCTGCTTTCCATGTTGAATCGGACTCTTCTAACTCTTGAAGGTTATTAAACTTGAAGTACTTCTCAAACTGATCTAATCTCGATTCGATGGAAGACAAAAAAATGTCCAATTTTTCTATTAAAAGCTCTTCGGTGCTCTCTTTATCGGTGTTGTGAAACCTATTTCTAAGACCAGTGGTGATTTCAGACATCGTGAGCTCCTAATTCATCAAATGTTCCCGGAAAGGGTGTAATATATGTCGAAAATTTTTAGTTGATTATTATCTTATACGCACGATTTTGTTCCCGGCACGAAAACCGTTTTCCAAGGAAGGAGCTGATGGGAACGTGAAATGCTGCAAATTATTTCATACGATGTATCATTTTATTAAGTTAATTAAATATGTAGATTGTTAGGTGTTTAATGATCTGGGATAATTGTTGTGCTAGGAAATCATTGTGCTGGGACCATATTGTGCTGGGAAATTATTTTTTGTGGTGTTTTAATCTCTCGAGATTTTCGTAGTTCCATAATGATTTCCTAAGTGGTTTAGACATCTTGAACTGAGATACAAACTCATTGTATTGAACCTTGAGAGAGGGATTGCTATTGAGTTGATTGGTGTCCTTTCCTGTACTGTCGAATAAAAAATGCTTCTCCAAATCGTGCAAATCCGTGAGGCTCTTGGTCAAATAGTATTCCATTAGAAGTTCATCGTCCGAGTCCAATAACCTTATTACCTCCTCGTCCGACATTAAGTCAATTTTACCGAGAAGTTTCTCCTTGTCATACTTGCCTTCAGAATCTTGGGTTTCTTCTTTGTTGTAGATTTTAGCTATCTGTTCCTGTTTAACCCAAAGGTTCAATTTGTTGACAAAGTACCATCCATGGAATTCAAAGTCAGTCAATCCTTTCGGATATTCGAAGATGAGACGGTTAGAAATCACTGACGGTACATATACGGGTACTCCTTCTAACACACTGTACTTCAAAGGTGACAATTGGTCCAATTTATAGAAATGCTTTCTTCTGTCATTATACACCTCAACTTGGTCATCATTGTCAGTCTTTACCACATCAACAAGATCATTGTTTTCGTACTCTTTTGGGGTGTTGGCTCTGGACTTGGCTAGAGCTGTTATATCGATGTAAATCCCACTATCAACATCCACTACCCTGGCATCGATATGGTTGGATTTTGAACTGATGTCACGGTTGTGAATGAATGTACCCACATCAATGAAATACTTGCCGTATCCTTCAGAGGGATCCTCAACGATCAACGTTTGATTGAAGTCTCTGGCCAACCTGACAAGCTCTGACATAGGCATTTGAATATCAATGTCCAAATCGAACGGGAACATTAATCCATCCCAGTACCACGACAATAAAGGACCATGCATTATCCAGCTGATCAATCCTTTCTCTTCTGCAAATCTATTCCAGTTTCTCAAGAGTCTATCAAGAACAATATTGGATCTGTAGTTCAACTCTTTGATGTTCCAGTTATCTCTGTCATAATTCAAAGCACCGTTGAAAAACCTCCAGTCATAATGCCATCCCCATTCTTGGTCTCGGTTCTTGGGGTCATCAATTCTGATAACAGCCATTTTGAAATAGGTGTCTTCGTCCGATTCTTTTTCGAATTGGGAACAATACCGAAGACTCTCCATATACATCCTTTCATTGGCAGACAATACTCGGACATCTTTGTTTTCGTACTCGTTTATCTGTTCTGTGATTGAGTCACGGTTGTAATGGAACATTTCTGGGGATAATGCCAACTCTCTACTTGCTTTCTTATCAGACTTTCTCAATGTTTGGTACATTCTACTAACATCTTCAGCTTCTGTCAAAAATCTTGGAATTAACTTTTCCTTCAAGTCTTTGAACTCAGTAACTGGATCAAAAACGATTTCGAACCCTTCGTTAATGTCATCTTTGTTCACTGAGTTTGTATCAAGATAATAATGAATCAAGTCCGATGTCAATAATCTTTCGTTACTAGGACTGTTCACATTAAACTCATAAGTTCCACCTTCTTGGTTCAATATTATGACCTGAAGAGGTTTCGGTAAGTGCTGAGACATGGCATAACTCCTAGCCTCTAGAATTCTATAATCATTAAGTGGTCTGTCATCATGTGAAGAGTGATCATGGATTATAAACCCAGGCAATTGGTCTCTGCTTTTGAACCCCATTTTGTTGATATCTTCGTCGGAATAGTGACTGTTGTCAAAACAGAAATATGAGGGATCAGGGTCATTATTAGTTTCGAGCCTGATATCATTACAAGTCATCCTATTTTCCATAGGTTTAGATAGGTCTTCGTTCAATATGGTTAAATCCAACCAGTCTATCCAATTGAATGGTAAATCTATTATAGTGGAAGCCGTGACTGCTGGTTTACCACCGTCTTTATTTGTCGTCTTTGCTGAAGAGACATATTTGTTTTTAATAGCATTAAGGTACACTGATAAGGTGAACCGAGGATCATAGAATAATTCGTTCTTGTTGATCCAGGAACTTTCGGACTCGAATTGCCTTTCTTCTTTGTTCTTTAAGAAGTTCCTTATGTTCACCGAAATGGCCGTTTCTGTTAACTCAGTGTGAGCCAACCAGAATCGATCATTATCGTTTTCCTGCACCTTTTTGAAGCGTTTTTTGATCTCCTTTTCAAAATATGTATTCTTGAATAATCCTTTAGTGAATCTGTTTGTGGCTTCATGGAGATATGCAACATCATTGTTCGAGCCATCCAAAAAGTTAAATCCAAAAAATAGAAGCGACACAAGCACCAACGCTAAAAGCGAGAGCCGTACGAGCTTCTGGGTAATCCTGGGGAACATGAATGTAATTTAGCCATGCAAGATGGAAAAATGATCAAATTAATACAACAACAAGATTTGATGGTGATAAAGAACCTATTATAAACCGTAAGTGAGACCCGTTATAATAAAAAACCAAGCAATAATTAATTATATTCGACGGAGATGAAATATGAAGGTCTTTTTTCAGACAATATTGTCACGCGACCTTACATAAAGTCGTGTGAGAAGCGATGGTTTACTTGGATGAGAAACAAAGTTGTGTAGTATCATGCAGTGGGGCCAACCGAGTTTAAAACGTGTTTGTGTAACTTGCATTAAAAGTGGCCTATTTGTGTTTATAACGATCTTTATCGGTTTTTGTGATCATTGGTTCTTATTTGTGGTTCTTTAGTCCAACTAACCTACCCATGGCACATAGACGACTCTAACGTTCAATGTACAGGATTATTCTCTTGACAAATCTGGGCATTATTTTTTGTTAATAATTCTTTGTTAATTATTTATCGTGCAGCCACCCAATGCGGAACACAATAGAACTGTTTCACATCCGGCGTTATTGTTCAAATAGTTTTCAAGATTCCAGATAACTGTTGGGCAATAAAGTCATCGAACTTGTCTAGTTCACTGGTATCGTACTTAGACGATTCTAAATCCTGTAATTTTTTTTGGAACTCAGCATCTGTGTTATTTATTTCGTAATTGAGATCTTGTAATTGTTCGAGATCGAGTCCGAATTTTTCATCGTATTCATTTAACGTTTCATGCAATTGTTTTCAGTTCTTATCAATAGTGTTTGTTTTATTTGATTGTTCTTGTTTCGAACTGTAATGGTCCTTGAATAGTTTCCGTTTCAAGAGGATCTTATTCATCCGTTCGTTCAATTGTAAGAAGAAAAGGTCCTTATCTATAGCCACTTCTTGCATCACCAAATTGATTCTCACCTTATTGATATCAACATACTTCAATCTTAATTTTAGTAGGAAATTCTCTATCCACTTGATCAATTTCACAAATAGCTGGTCTTGGTCATTGTTGTATAGATTATGGACAAAAGTCCAGAATGTTATGATGTGTTCGTCCACAAGAGTCATTAACTTATTAAATATCTCTGTGGATGTCAGGTAGTACATTTCTTCTTCATTCAATTTGACCAAAAGATTGATTAAATCTTCAACAAACCTTCTGAACTCTTTAAAGAAAATGTGCATGTTACTTCTACTGAGAAGCTTAATCAATGGTTGATAGAAAATTATAAGGAAGTTCTTGATAAGTTTGGTAATCTCTGGTTCCAGCCACATTGTTTTGAGTATCAACTTATCGTTCTCCCTAACTCGGAGTTGGTATAATTGTCTGAGGTTATTCATTACTTCTGATTTTCTGGTCTTCTCTTGTATGAACACTTCCTCTGCTTTGGTTAATTGTGCGCCAATCTCATGCAGATGAATTATCTCTTCCATATGCTCTTCTATGTCAAGCTCATTGTCTACAAGCTTACTATTGACGAAGTCTTCCACAGATTCTATGAAGTTGGGATAGTCTTGGATCTTGGACTTCACTTCTCGTATTTCTGCTTCATATCCATTCAAATCGTCGTCCAAAAGCATGATAAATATCACTGACAAGAGAGTCTTGTTCGTTCCTGGCAAGCTTATCAATAGCAAGTTGATCACTTTGCTTATTATACTCATTGGATTTGTGAACCGAAGAATGTTATACATGATAGTGTAGGGGAATAATCGATGAAGTTTTCGGAGATTATTTAATAATTCGTTCGAGTTGTCTTGGGTCAAAAACACTTGGAATACTGTTGCACTTGTCTCTATTTTACACCATTCGATGAATATTTGCAAAAGTGGTGATAAATCTTTCATTTCGGCTTTATTGCCTATCTCCTCAAACAACTTAACCAATGTGTCTGGGTCTTTAATCAACATTGCCTTAAACTCATCAAAGTTCTTCGTAAAATCTATCATTATCTTTGAAACTTGCTTTTGAAACTCGTATTGTGTTGCAATAATTTGCTTTTCATGTGCTTGTCTTGTTTCATTATCTTTCATCTGCGATGGTGAAAGCTTCTTGAAGCTATTCTTTGTAAGAAACGATTGAAGCTCTATACTGTCGGCTATTTCAGGTATTTTGACCAATTGAGTCAAGTAACCTCGAAGTGAAAGCCGGAGCTTCTCTTTCACCAAAGTAGTAGTGTCATGCTTGAATTTTTCAGGTAATCTAGTAGTCTCAATGTTCATTATACCAGGAAATTTATGAGTCAATTCCTTTTCTAATTGTTTGAATTCATGGTATGGTCTGGAGACGTATAAAGGTACATTTGTAGCTTCTCTAGTAACTTCAATGACAAATTCAAAATGGTGTGTGGGACCACTTCCGTAACCAAGCCACCCCCTCAAACCGGATCTTGTATTCACCTTAGCTTGATCTACTGCCACAATATCAATACTGACCCCATTGTGGAATTCGGCTTCTCTTGTATACAGAATATCATTCAACATGGGCGACTTCTTGGGCTTCAATTTATCCAACTTTCCAAGATCACTTGGCTTTAAATGGTCTGAGTTTAAGTATATCATATCTTTATCCGTGACAATCATAGAGTTATAGAATAAAGACAACCCACTAAGTAGCTTTTTGTTGATTTGTTTACGTTTGGTGATATTCTCCTTCCGATCACCAGAATTGGATAAGTGTTTAGCATTGATACTCTCAACAAAAGGTTGTACAGTATCTTGCCAGAACTTCAATTGATCTTTTTCCGAGTTATTTGTCACAAACGGAAAACTGGCGACGTAATTTTGAAAGAAGAAGTTAAGCAACGGGAACTTCTCTTTACTTTCCTTGGTTTTCTCTGACTTAAAGGGGTCACCAAAGAGTTGTAAGCAATCAGGTCTATTGAGTAACAGAAGCTCATTTTCCAACCTTTTTTCGAGCAAAAACTTCTTCAAAAAATGTGCTTGTGTAGGTGACAAGTCACATAGGAAATCATTGACACCAGTCATTGCAGATCTTTTTATTGACTTGAACGTGGTAGTTGGATATCTAACCAAGTAGTAAATGCGATTTGATAAAAACTTGTTTGGTGCACGACTTTATATAAATGTACTAAAAGGCATCTCATCTCAGAAAAAAAATTAGTATTGAATTTTACTTAATAAGATATGGGGACCCAAAAGAAAGAGAAACAAAGAAGAGTCAGACAAGGAGAGACCAAAGCTGGTAATCTTCGTGTCAAGGGGGAGAATTTCTATAGAGATGGAAAGAGAGTGAAGTTTTTAAACATGTATACAGGTGGACATGCTGTGAGGAATAAGAAAGGTGAGATTGTACAAGCGGCTGCTTTCCAGAGTAAAGATGCTCCTACTGCTAGAGTTGATCCTAACAGAAAATGGTTCGGTAACACCAGAGTGATAGCACAAGATGCTTTAACTCATTTCAGAAACGCTATGAGTGATAAGAAAGATAACTCATATCAAGTGTTATTGAAGAGAAATAAATTACCAATGTCTTTATTGGACGAAAAAGATACTTCAGAGTCACCAATGCTGAAGATCATAGAAACCGAATCATATAGTAGTGCTTTTGGACCTAAACAGCAAAGAAAGAAACCAAGAAACTTGCAAGTTAGTACTTTAGAAGAGCTTGCTCAATCTACTGAGAAAGATACTACTGATTTCGAAGAGAAATTAGAATTGAATGCTACCCTTGGTTTGATGGGTGGTTCCGTCATGGATGAAGATGGGTTCACACAAGAAGCTAAAGAAGCCATTTTCCACAAAGGTCAATCCAAAAGAATCTGGAATGAATTATATAAGGTTATTGATTCTTCAGATGTGGTTATCCATGTTTTGGATGCTAGAGATCCTTTGGGAACTCGTTGTGAATCGGTGGAGAAGTATATCAAGGATGAGTGTCCACATAAACATTTGGTTTACGTTTTAAACAAGTGTGATTTGGTTCCCACTTGGATAGCGGTATGTATAACAGTTTTTTTTTACAATCATTGTCGAATATTGTGGAGAATATTTGTACCAAAGCATAAGTCAGGGCGATTGCTAGTTGATTCATTCAATAACATTCCATGAAATTGCCTGTTACGTCTTTGGAAGATTGATATTATTCGCCCGTGGACCTGAGCCTGCTCAGTACTTAATCCGTTCTGGAATTTGTTTTGTCCACATTGAATTGGCAGTTTTTGTTGATTCGTCTTAGAATAGTATCAGGGTCTTTTTGAGTTGAACCATGTCCCTCTCTCGAGGGTTGATGATATGGTTCGTAGTATAGACCTTGACAATTTATCTCTTTTCTTCACAAAATATCTTGACAATGATTTCCTTTTTTGGCTGCAAAAAATACTAACTAATCTTTAGGCTGCATGGGTTAAGCATTTATCCAAGAACTACCCAACATTGGCATTCCATGCTTCCATCACAAACTCTTTTGGTAAGGGTTCATTGATCCAATTATTACGTCAATTTTCAACTTTGCATTCAGACCGTCAACAAATATCTGTGGGATTCATTGGATACCCAAACACTGGTAAATCTTCCATCATTAACACTTTACGTCGTAAGAAGGTTTGTCAAGTTGCACCAATCCCTGGTGAAACTAAAGTCTGGCAATATATCACGTTGATGAAGAGAATCTTCCTTATTGATTGTCCAGGTATTGTTCCTCCTTCTCTGAAAGATTCTTCATCTGATATTTTATTCAGAGGTGTGGTAAGAGTGGAGCATGTGTCTAACCCCGAACAATATATTCCAGATCTTTTACAGAAGTGTGAAAGAAAGCATTTGGAAAGAACGTATGAAGTGAAGGGATGGAAGAAGTTTGAAGAAGACGATTCTTTGTTGGAAACTGCCAGTGGTGAATTTATTGAGTTGATTGCCAGAAAACACGGAAAATTGTTGAAAGGAGGTGAACCAGATGAGCATGGAGTAGCCAAACAGGTCTTGAACGACTTCAACAGAGGAAAGATCCCTTGGTTCACAGCTCCTCCCAAAGATGAAGAAGTGAGAACTGGAGAAGATAAAAGAGCTGGAGTCAAGAGAAAGAGAGCTGAAAGGAAAGAAAATGAGTTGCAAGAGGAATTGGAAGAGTATAAGAAGCAAAAGCTTGAAGGCGAATCTGAAGGTGAATCTGAAGGTGAAGAAGCAGCTGAAGAAGGTGATTGGGAAGGTATTAAAGATTAATGATATGAGAATTTTGAATGAACCCTTACGACTCTTATTTATACAATATAATATACATTGATGCATTCTTTCTATTGAGAAAAATCGTACCTCTAGAAAGGTCTGCCGAAATGAACAATCCCCGACTTCACATTTGGTCCTGGAGTAGATGGAGCCGATGGGTTGTTGTTGTTGCCGTTGGGCACGATATCATTGATATTCAAACCCCAAATCAAGTTATTGAATTTCTCGAAAAATGTTGCATCGGAGCCTGATTGTCTAAACAACTCTTTGAAGCATTCCATTATCAAATAAGCGTGTAAAGTAGATGTTAAATGTTGAGTGTTTTGGCTGTTGTTGTTGATGAAAAATTGACGGACAACTGGTGACATTGGCAAAAGATGTAATTCCTCCGCCAAATATTCAATCGATGGTTTGTTCGACAACTTGCCATCATTATTCTTGTTCAACAATTGACTCCCAATCAATTTCAAGTCTAAAAATTTTGGAAAATATTTATTGCAGTACCATTGGAACTCTTCATCAGTGATTGGTAAGCTTTCATTCTTCAACAAGCTAACAAAATATCCCAAATCGTAACCAGCATGGAAACTGACCCAGTTAATCGAATCATCCAATAATAAGCCACTGTCAAACATCAACTCAGCAAAATTTGTATGAGGTATACCTTCAGTCTGGAGCAACTGGAAGTTAATTTGAGAATTTTGCATCAACATGGTCAAATGCTCTTCGTTGAACATTTCTTGTTTGATATCGTAGTGGAAGTTAAACTGCCAGATAATGGAGTTACTGATCTCATTGTTTTTGTTGATCTTCACCACACACAACGACAATTGAATCAAGTTCAACAAATCCGCATTGCATCTTACCGTTTGAAAGTGGTAATCAGCTTGAGATTTGAAAGATCCCACAGGTCTTGCAACTATTCCAGGAATCTCTTGATGAATGGAAATATATACAGAATTCACCTTATCGTTGGTGAAGGTTCTTAAAGCATGAAATTCGTGTTCCAAATTGTTATTCCATACCTCACGAATTATAGGAACTTGATGTGTTGGTTGAGGAGCAGGAACATACCCTTGCATCTGTGGGATCTGTTGTATTGGATGAATCTGGTTATGAAACTGCTGTTGGGAAATGTATGGTGCCTGTTGTTGCTGTTGCTGCTGTTGTTGTTGTGCCTGTTGTGCTTGTTGCTGTTGCTGGGCTTGTTGTAACTGTTGCAATTGTTGTATTTGCTGTAAGTTCACTTGATTGTTGTTTGCGTTAGCATTTGGACCATTGTTACCAGCACCTCCATTGATCACCGCCAACAAAGGGTTCACAGAGCTGGGTGTGTTGATTCCTTGGACGTGAGAAGGATGTGATTGGGCATGGGCCTGTGCTTGAGCTTGAGCCTGTGCTTGCTGTTGTTGTTGGATGTGATGGCTCATCAACTGACGCTGCTGCAACTGCTGTTGCTGTAATTGTATCTGGGACACTTGGGGCGATTGGGTAGCATTGTTGACGCCTTGTTGAGGCATCTGATGCTGCATATATTGCATATGTGGAACATTCATATTTGCGAGGGTTTTATAACCTAAGATATCAACACGCTCAAATCAATCAGTTTTGTCGTATACTATGTCCTTATATAGTTGTCGAATCTTAGTCAGTTGAAACCTCGTCCCGAGTTGCTTTTTGTGTCAAAAGTTGTCGTTGATTATAGCTAACAATAAGTAAGGAAGTATATAAAAATTCTCTTTTTTGTTGGAAATCAAAGTTAGTGCGAATAGCAAAAAAATGTGATTCACAGTAGACCATGAGACATTGATGGTTTTATTTTATGTTACAGATAATATATGAAGAAAACGGGTTTTATAAGGGGTTCATAACTGCTCTCTGAAGTTAGTAGATTCTCTGTTGTTTTGTAAAAAGTCATGGTCTCCCACTTTTCTGGGTTTGATGATGGTCTGGATAAGGAATATAACTCCTAGCACCAATGAAACGATTGCCACAACCAAGTAAATGATCCCCAAACTCAAGTTACGACCTCCGAAAATCGAACTGGTGGTTATGACTAACGACTTGGACCCCTCAAACATGGAAACTGGGTAATTCAGTACTATCTGTACCTCATACGTTCCACTACTCAAAGTTTCAGTGGTGTTTTTTCCGTATAATTTGTAGAAGGACGACAATCCTGCTGTTCTCATCCAATTCTGTAACAACTCCCATTCTTGTAAGTCCGGTAAGTTGTCGTCAGTGTACCCATCTGGATACATTTTGTGCCAGTTCGGTGGAGGAACAATATCACTAACATTATAATGGGTCTTTTTGTATTTGTGTTTCGTGTCCGAACTCCAGGATATTCCTGTTTGCGTCAACAAATAAGTCTCGTTGTTTTCACTACTTCTGGCATTCAACAAGGTTAAGTTGGATATACTATCATTGAAGTAAGAATTTGCAACCAAACCACAAGGGTAAACTATCTTTCTATCATCCCCAGTACCCCTGAAGTCCAATGGTGAGCAATCACTATCTATATCGCTCGGCGTAACAGCGATTCCCTTCAATTGTTCTAAATCATAACTTTCCACGTATTTACGATGATTTTGGTAGAAATTCGTCAAGTGGTAATACACATACAATGGAGGGT
The DNA here is from genome assembly GCA_030571835.1 of Yamadazyma dushanensis. Lineage (NCBI taxonomy): Eukaryota > Fungi > Ascomycota > Pichiomycetes > Serinales > Debaryomycetaceae > Yamadazyma > Yamadazyma dushanensis. Next base: position 29,067 of record JAJLYZ010000007.1, on the reverse strand, counting down.
TTAAGTCTTTTGGCAAATCGAATTGGATATGACAAGTGGCAACATCATCTCCAAATGCATCACTTTGTGTATTTGATCTCCATTGGAATTCGGGATCGGTATTCTTCGAATTGAAATGATGATTCGTGTATTTGGAAGGAACCTTCTCATAAGAACTTGATGCCTCGGTACCACAATGACTGTAATCAATGGACAAGTATTCTACCTTTAACACTGTGTGGATGATCCCTATACCCAAAGGACCGAATATACACGCCAACAAGAACAAAAATGGGATCACAGATTTTGGGGTCATAATCGGCTGCCATGCCTTCAATCTTTGTTGTCTGAAAGCAGTATTTGGCGGTTTTCTGGATTTGTGGATCTTTGACTCGTTGACATTAGCGTCTTCGTTGTCACTGTCGGAGTTATCATCATTCCTCCTTCTACGTAAAAAGTTCATAATGGTAGGCGGAGTTGTTTGAATCAATTTTTTTCAGTGCGATAAAATTGTCATTATGTGTATTAAAAGCTACGAAGATCACTTCTTTTTAGGTAATGGTTTCTTTTCAGATTTCCGCTTCAAGTCGGTTGGTTTGTCCTTTAACTTGGCTTCTTTCCTGGCCACTTTGGATTCTCTCACTTCCAAAAAGATAGTCACATCGTTGATGACGGTCTTTTTGGAATCCAATGCTTTTCTTTGACCTTCAGCATTGACAAAGTCAATCAATGCAATGTTGGAGTTTTGTTTGATGAATTTGATTTTACCAAAATTTTGACTTAAATGGTCTTTTATATCTTGTTCTTTCAAGTTTTCACATCCACGCACGTAGATGGGAAACCAGTCTTCCTTCTTGTACTTTCCGTTGGATAAAGAACTGGGTTGAGCTGGAGGAACGACTGGTTTTTTGACGGGTCTGGCAGTAGATGTAGCCACTGATGGAGATCTACTTGGAGTTTTGTCTTTGGCTTTTGCAGCCAAATCTGCCCATGAAGACACAGTGGAGTTTGGAGTGGAGTTGGCAGATGCTTCATCAACAATATCTTCCACTCCAGGAGATGATGCAGGAGAAGCGGAATCAGTGGTACCGGGTACAGAAACTACGGTTTCTTCAACCTTTTCTTCTGGTTCAATAGTTCCATTGGATTCTTCTTCTTTGACTTCTTCTGGTTCTTTAGAAGTTTCTTCAACCGATTCTACTGGTTCTGGTTCTACAGACTCAGTTGGTTTCTTGGCCGATTGCTTTTCGATAATCTTGTCGTGGTTGAAATCATAGTCGACAAATCTCAAAACATCATTGGCAATGTCGTAGTTGGATTCGTTGATTCCTTTGCACAAAAGGAAAGTTTGGCTGAATTGACAATATGACAAGCTGTTCTTGGACCATTCACCACTGACAACAATCAAAATGTTGTTGTTCAAACTGACTTGAATGTCAGCTTTAATGACAATGATTTTATTCTTCACCTCCTTTGATTTCAAATCACTGAAAAATTGCTTGATTGACTTGCTGGTGCTTGCTTGGGAGCTGGTTTTGGAGATGCTAGGAACTTCACCGTGGGTCAATGATGCTTCTGGATTGTAAAGCTTGTACAAGTTTTCTGGAGACTTATTGTACAATTCATAGTATGATTCAATAAAGTACCACCCAATTGAACTTGCTCTTTCAGCAGTTAATTTGGAAGACTCATTCACACTGGTTGAATCTGTTTTGACAGTCTCGGTCTTTGTTTCGACAGGACCAGATTCGGTTACGACTGTCATGAAGGTTGTCGAAAAATGTCAAAAAAGAACTATTTCAAACGTCAAAACTGAAAATTTTCAGACTTAAATCAAACTTATCTGCGAGCCCTAAAAGTTCCGGAATGTTTGGTACACGACCAATATTATAAAGTGACTTACATATCAAACCAACCTATGATGTTGTATCTACTAAAGAGTATCTTATTACTATGTACCGGACCATATGCTGTAAAAATTCATACATGGGAAATCAACGAGGGCTTGGACATGTGGCTAATAGATCCATATAACCTTTCAACTACCGCACGAGATGCACTCTGAGCCAAGCACACAATCAACCTTCCTTTAAAAGTTCTTCTAAAATCTTATTTTCAGTTTCAGACTTGTCGCTTACACCATCAAGATTCTTGATACCCATTCTTCTCAAAACCTCAATAGTCTTATCTCTTGGGAACCCCATATTCTCAAACTGAACCACTAAATCATTATCGATACCATAGAGCGCATTATCACTCAATTCCGGTTTAGTACCTTCAACATCACTAGCATAAATTTTAGTCCAATAAGCTGCAGTTTCATTGAACCCTTTGAGGTCACTCAAGTAATGCTTGGCCACCTCAGCGTCTTGTGGATCGTTTGGTTCGGGAGATTGTAATAAACTCTGTAACGAGATCAACGAAGATTTCAACGTCAAAATAGGAGTCCAAGCATCTTTCAAAATATCCAAACAAATAGCCCCTGTAACCGATGAGATGTTGGGATGGTAGATCTTGGTGATAAACTTCATTTGCGGAGGCTTGAATGGGTACTCATTAGGTACATCAATGCTAACTTGGAAATTTCCTCCCTCATACGGAGTACCAGGTGGGCCCTTGAAAGTCCCCGTTAAATGCGTCAAATCATTCTCATTATTGAGTTGCAAGTTGATTCCTGAGTGTGAATCCTGTCTACACTCTTCTAATTCCTTAGCAATTCTTTTAACTCTAGACATTTGTTTGGTTAAATTTGTGGATTTATCGATTTGTCAATTTTTGTGAGGAACTGAAAAATTGGCATATGGCACACGACAATCTAAATCATTGTATGTATTATAAATTACAGTTAGTATACAGGGGATGGTTCTTTTCAAGATCCATTGATGTTATTGAGCAAAGCATCAAATATAATTTTTATCTCTGCAGGGGCTGTTTTGACAAATGGTAGTTCGAAGAAATTGTAGGTGTCGTTTTTCACGAGTTCTGTGAACAAGATGGTTAAACCCCATTGATGAGGCTTATTAACAACATGTCTTTCGATTAAAACTCTGGTAATTAACTCTTGCACTGTTGACTTGGTTTCGTTGTTAATCCAGTTAGTTTTGTAATTGAACAAGTGCAAAAAGATTCCTACCAGTAAATGAGTATGCTTATTTGGGTACCTCAATTGGTTGGCTAATGCATTGATCAAATGGTATTTGAATTCGGTCGATCCGTGGTTTAACAAATCGTAGAATAACTGAACATGTGGACCTTTGCTGTTGAAAACATATGTGCTGGATGGTCCCAAATCTTGTGTTTCCGATAACGTCACATATAACACCAATGAGTTCATCAAGTCGATGTTATAATTGATCACATCGTATCCGAATCCTTTTGTCTTTCTAGATTGAGTCAACTTGAGTCCGTTGTAGATGGACTTAACTAATCCGAGTGCTGGAATTCTCAAATACCCATCAACTGGTTTCTTCAATCCCATTTTGACTAAGTCATCAGCTGGTTGATAATTGATTTCTGGGATATGTTTTAATTCAACAATACGTTCAACTTTCAAACCCGGAGTGAATGGATTTTCCAATCTGATGTTACTTGGTGTAGCACTTAGAACCATATTTCTCAACTGAATGTAGTTGCTTGGTAAGGCTGCAAGTAACAGGATGTAGTTAGCAGCTAAGAATTCCGGATAATCATGGTATAATGCTACAAATACCCTGTTGATAGCTTTGAATATCACATTTGTGATGTCATCGGCGGGCTTTTCTTCTGATGAATAGATACTTTCGAACCTCAACAATCTGGTGAAAATCTTGACCAATGTATTGTATCCTTCATTGTTTGGTAATTCAATCATTCTAGGTAAGAACATTCTGTGGGTAATCAAGGAAATCCATGCAAATGTGAAACCTGGGAACACTACTGGTTGCAAGGCAATGAATGTTTCGCCAATAACATTATAGAATTGGGAATCAAATTCCGTAGTGATCTGGCCATCTAACAATGAAGCATCATTCCAATAATTCAATAATGATGAGAAGAATCTGAAGTAAGCTCTTTCATTCCATTGATTATTTGGAGCCTCGTGATCATTCAAAAATGACACAAGAACAACTCCAATGATATTTTTTAGGTAACTTATGGCTTCATCCACGTTCTTTTTATCGAATCTGATGATTATTTCAACAATCAAAGAAGCCAAAGAATCCACAATGAGAATATTTTCGTGTTGTGTCCTGCTTCTGATATCGTGTTCGGTGGCAAAAGCAGTAACAGATATCTCAATACCAGACTTGAAAAACAAACTGAACAATTCCGAATCGGTGAGAATCTCGTTCTTGTATAATCCTTTGATGAAATCGCTCTTCAACTCCGTAGTTAATCCACCATGACTCAAAAGCCTATACCACTCAGTGATGATGTATCCCAATTGTGAGTACATGTTCTCATCGATAGATGGTTCTGGTGATTCAGCTAATAAACTCAACAACTTATCTCTCGAAGCTGTAGCATCTTGAGCTTGTTCGTCACTCGATTGGAACTCTTGCAAAGCTTTGATGGTGTTTCCGAATTCCGATCTTTGAGCAATTGGTTTGGTTTCCTTTTCCGTGAATATTTGGTACAACAATTCACTGGCAAACTTCACAACAGACACATTGTTGGTTTCACTAATCAATTTACTTATGGACAGATCTAGTTTGGAAGGTTGGACCAATTGAACTTTCAATAACGAATGCATCACTGGAATGTTTAATTTCCTCTGGTCAGAAGAGTGTACCAACCACCAAGTAACATCTTTTGCAGTTGATGGTGAGTATTCACACAACTTATCCAAGATGACGACAAAGATCTCGTTACTGATTGGATTCTCATGTGTTTGCGTGAAAAGACAATTGACTGCATACTGTGCCACTTTCAAAAGCAATTCCGGATATCTCAAAGCGTTGGATTGAGCGAGACCCAAGACATTTGTAATACATTGCATGATGATATGATCCAGTGGAATCTCTGACAAAGAGGTTTCTGTCACTTCGGTTAAACTTTGAACAGCTCTATCACAACTTTGTACAATCACATTGAAAACTTGTTCTACAGCAACAGCTGCATCGTCCCGAGGCAATCCTGCTGGTGGGATCAGCGGTGTTTGTCCAGCTACAGGTCCACCAACATTCACAGGAGGGCCAGCATTTGGTGGTTGAGGTGCAGGAAGTTGTGTTTGTTGAACAGCTGGAGGTGCAGACGGCTCAGGCACCAGGGATGTAATTGGTGGAGCATCAGGTCTTGTGACATTAGCACCGAAAGACTCGTAAACAGCAAGTTGAGTAGCAGTAAGCCCATCAGGTTGTAAACCTAATGGGAGTGGGAGATTCAATGCGTAATTATCGGCACCAGACTCAACAAAATGCTCTCCAGGTTGAAGTTGTTCACGCTCATACATGCTGAATTTCATTCTCTGTTCGATTGCTTCCAGGACCATGTTCAATGCAAACTTGTTGACAATATCAACACCTAAATCCACATTGGCTTGGATTGCGGAGTTCAATTCTCCCATGTTAATCTCATTGATATTGAATTGATGTGACAACAATTGCATCATGAAAGCTTCGATAGTCTCGGCCAAAACCTTTCTACCTGTCCATCCAACAACGCTCTGAGATAACTTCCTAGCCATTGATTGGAAGGCCAGTCTCAATCTATTAGCATCCGCTTCATAAGCGAAATCTTTTCTTACTAAGGACTCCACCGTGGTAACGACCGAATCAATAGCTTTACTGGAAATAGGAACGAGACATTCTCTAACGGCACGAGACAAAGAAGCTTGGAAAGCTCTTCTCAAGTTAGGGTCTGTCACAAAAATGGAGTTTCCAGCCAAGTTATTGAAGGACGTATCAAATGATCCGGGTGGAACTTGTGACGAAGGTGGTTGTGGGCCAGGGAATACACTACCTGGTCCTTCTTCAGTACCTCTTGAGAGTAAACCAGCTCCTTGTTGCTGCAAAATCTGTTGTGGAGCAGCACCTTGTGGAATCTGGGAACTCTGGAATTGGGCATGAGGCAATTGTTGTGGTGGGACATCCAAGTTCAATTTACTAAAATCACCTGCTAATCCATGTGGTTGACTTATAGCAGACTCTGGATTTGGTTGAATACCAAACAAAATAGCCAACGCAGTGGGGTTGGCACTGTGATTTCTGATAATTGTTGATGGTTCAACATCCGTAAGCTTCATGTTGAATTCCTTAAAAAGAACTTCAACTTCAAATTTCAGTTGCAATTTCAAATCAGCACACTCGTAGACTTCAACCAACACCTTGAAAATCCCTAAAATCCATGGGTTTGGCACATTGAAGATCTTAGAGTGTTTGGCTTGAATCAAAATCTTACACACAAATGGAATGATTGTTGGTAAAGTTTTGAAGTCATAAGCCTCGACTAATAAAAATTTGAGGGAGATATGATTCCTCTTCAATGGCTTGTCAGAGGCTAAGGTAATTTGCCCTAACCAAGCACCTAAATTCTTCAAGTGATTCCTTTCGGTCAATGTATCTTTGAAGTTTCTGATCAAGTGGTTGACTTCACGTAAAGTTACTGTTAATACGTATTCGTGAAGAATTGGGTCGTTGAACTTCGCAACGAGATCACGGTATAACTTGTGATTGTTTGGTTCCGACTTTGCTCTATCTCCAACTAAATAGTCAGCAAACCAAAGATAAAAGTTTTCGGAAAGCAATTTTTTGATATCAGAAAATTTTTCTTCCAAATTTCCAGTGGTCAAATTGTTCACAAAGAAAAGTAACTGATCATTCATCTTTTCATTTGGTCTTTCTTGTTGTGCAGTACCAATAGTGTTATCCGATACAACGACAGACTGATATCTGAGACCAGAATCATCATCAATTCTTCTTTGCAATGGCTCGCCACTCGAGTTGCTCGAGTCCGGTCTACCTGTACTGGCAGGACCTTCACTTGGAATACCGATTGATGCGTCCACTACAATCTGGTGAATCTTAGCATGTGTTGCTAACGAATGGCATTCGAGTAAATGTTTACAGTAATTTGGATACTCATGTAAGCTGGACTTGAAATTGTATAATGCTTGGACACCAAATTTGAAAAGATGGGAATCAGGTGGCTGATTACAAGAATCCTTGATGAAGTTCAAAGCAACAGTTAAAGTTGTTCCCTTTATGATTTTCCTCTGCAATAAGGCACCAAACAAAAGAGACGTGGAAGCCAAGGCTGACAAAGGATATTCAGAAAAGAATCTGTACTCATCCAACAAAGAATGGATCATACAAGCAAAGATATCCTGGTCATGTGGAATGTCACTTGCTTGGAAAGAAACCAACATGTTGACAATATCTTGGATGTCCAATTCCTTGTTATACATTTTGGAGTAGTAACTTTTCATCTCTTGTTCGACATGTTCTGGAAACATATTCGAAAGCTTGTTGTTAACCAAGATAACTTGATCATGGCCAAACCCAAAGTTGATCAATCTTGGGTACGTTGTCAAAAGTTGTAACTGTAAACTGCTGACTCTGGAGCTATCTACAGCACTACCACTTCTATTTATCAATGTCAAAAGATAATGTACGGTGGCTACACCCAAAACTTTCGTCTTGTCTGTGGTCGAGTTATTATCCTCAGAGGCCTTGATTTCCAAAACTTCTAGAACCGCTTGAGCTAATCTTGCCTGATCTGGGTAAGCAGTAAATAAACTTTCACAATCGTATCCTGCGATAGTAGAAACCACTGCTAAGTTCACACCATAGACCAATTGTATTTCCAGGAAATGTTTGAACATTTCCTTGAAGTGACCTATCGCAATTACCGGTCTAACTATCTTCAAGATAGCTTCAGTGGACTTTTTAGAATGGTAGTAGTCAAAACATTTCTGGAAAAAGATAGGCTTGCCCAAATCAATGAAACTTTCGAAAACTTTAGTCAAGAATTTGCTATTATTGGCGACCAAATTTTCGAACAAGGAATTCAATATGGAAGTGACAAATGGTGAAGTTTCGTTGGAAGATGATGAAGTGACGATGGTTGCTGCAGCAAGAAGGATATACTCGGGGAACGTGTGAATATGGTGATCGAACAACTTCGAAATTTGGCTCTCCATAGACCTCTGATCCCTCAATTGTTGTTGGTTTGAACTGTTGATTGCGTTCATCACAACTAATTCTAATTTCCCAACATTAATAAAAGACACCACATTCTTCTTTCCTAATTGGGCCTCGATAGGAGTTTCTGCTCCATCACCGAAGCATCTGGTCAAGAACGGAGATAAAGTGATATCGTAAGCCCCAAGCTTTGGATCCAAAGAATGTATGGCAAATAAAAGCGTCTTACTGAAATACCAATCGAAATTCAAGGCAATATCCAATAATCCAGATTTGAAGTCGATACTTGTGATGAATTGATTAATAGAAGACACTGAAGGTTGACTATTTCTTTGAGCCGACTCAAATAAGTTCTCTTGGATTTTTGAAAATACTAAAAACCAATTGATGTTGGAGTTTGGGTTCGAGTCGATTTCTTTGAAACATGATTGTAATTGGGAGCCCTTGGCTGTTGACTCGTGCAATGAATTAGCTGCTGTCAAAGACGATATGTTTGAAGGGACATTCTGAGATTTGGGCACCAAAACCTCGGAAAGAACAAATGCCAAACTTGAATCAATATCCTTTTGATCAGCGTTAAGCAATGTGGTTAGAATAGTGTTAAGATTGATTGGACCCTTAACATCATTACCAATCTCGGTAATTATTTCTTTAAATGACATATTGGTGAGGCCCTTGCGGAAAGTACTCTCGAAATCAATAATACCAGGAGGTGAATCAAGTCTTTTTAATGTATTGAAAATTCCACCAATTATTATTTTACAAGCAACAGGAAATTGTTGGTTTGCAACAGTTTTTTCAAAAAATAAATCAAAAGGGAAGTTCTCTTTGCAACGGTCGATGTGAGAAGGGATTCTTCTAGCGATTTCAAAAGCTTTTGTTTTGGAATCGGTATCAAAGGAAGTCTTAAAAGAACCCAATAAAAATAATGCAATAAATGGATTTATTTGAAGCCTTTCAATGAACTCAAAGATATCAATATGTTCAAAGATATAAGTAAACTTTTGATGATGACTGATGAATTTATCCAATGAATTCGAAAAGGGGAATTCTAAACTAGCTTTGAATAATTGTTCAGGTGCAGAAAGTTCAATTGTTTTCTTTCCACTATAGACGATTTGCAAACAACTAGAAAGCTTTTCAAAATAGTGCGATGAAGTATTGGAATCCCCGGTGTGTAAAATATACTCTAACTGTTTTAATGATTGTTGCCAGTTGTGGTCTGTTGTACTGGCCACTAAAAGATTAATTTGCTGGGTAACGGCTTGGGATAACTTTGGAGCGAGACCCCAGGGGCTTTTATCTTGCTCAAGACTCACGGTGTAAGGTGAATGTGATAATATAATAGGAATACCTTAGAATATAGATTCCTCGGTGATCTGTAAGTGTTCTACTTTGACGCGGAGCAAATCTATTTGAATAATGCTACTGTCTGATAATTGATGCGTCAATTTGTTGGCACGTAGAAGTATTTGATTGCTTGACTAGCTTTGATACTCAAAAACGGCAACTCCTAAGTGTATGGATGTAAAATATGTTACAAAAAAGATATTAAGTAGCTATTTTTTGGAGTCGTTGAGAAAAATCTTTTTGTGCGGAAGAACAAAAAAGGGGTTACCCGGATTAGATAATTACATACAGACAGAAGAATGAAGAAATGCATGTATTGGGAATGGAACAAGATATAAACTAAATGATTTGAGAAATTTCCAGTTTGAGAACTTCGTCATCGAGTGATTCTAAGCACCGAACTAAAAGATCTTTCATCATTTTGTTCTGTTTGAGAACATCATTACTTGGGTTAGAAAATGGTAACTTCAAGTAATCGACCAATTTGTTAGTAGTAGCACCGGAATTCGAGGATTCGGTGGTAACACTTGAATAAATGGATTCCGATTCGGTGCTGACTGTCACATCATTCCGTTTGGAGAACAATGAGGCATTGGAATTGGATGTTTGGGTTAATGAATATGCTGAAATGTTCAAGTTCTTAAACTTCTCAATCATGGAAGATTGAGTTCTCTTATGAGTCTTCATTGGTCTGTCCAATTTCTTCTTCATGAAGAGTGATGAATCGAAAGAGAATAACAATTCACCGAAGAAAGAGTTCAAATCTTTCAACGCTAAACCCCATTTGCACTCATTCAATAAGTGCTGATATACAACTTCTTCGTCTCCATTCACTAAAGTCATCAAAATGGGTTTGTTAATCAATAATAATCCAGCAGAGATTTTGAACATACCGACTTTCCAGCCTTGAAGGAGACAGAAGTCCATGATTCTGTTGATTATGGAATAATCAGGGGTATGACTTGACATGAAACTTAGCCACCATTGATATAAGAATACTTTCAAGTCAGCGAAAGTCGTTAAGTGTTCGAATAATTCACTGTCGATGCTCGTTAAAATGTGAGAGAACTCGCCGTACCACCTATCCAAGGTTATAGCCATGAGTTCTTGTGTAAAAATATCATGAAGTTCCGACTCTGACTCCATGATGGTAATCAAAGAATGGAACGTCAACTGAGGATCCTTAAACTGATAATATAACGACCCTACTAAGAATAATAAGCCTTGACAATAACCTAATTCAACATCATAATTTGCATACACATTCAATATGACTTCCAACTCCTTGCTATTGGTATCATCTTGGAAGAAATCTATATCAAATGTTCTGCTCAAATCCTTCTTGATTTGGTCAGAGGTTTCTGTGTTGTATGAATGCTGGAAGTTCTTGTAGACCAACTGAGATGCCTGAGGAATTTCGTCGTTGTAATTGATAAGGAAAAGTTTCTTCCAGATGGCAGATCTCAACTGATATGGAATTCCTTGTTGCAAGAACAAGAATTGACAATAGTTAGGCATACTGTTAATAGTTCTTGTTGGGTTGGTCAAGAAGGATAACCAGAAACTTCTTTCCAAAGAGGAACTTATCTTGGATTCACTAATGAACTGTTGACAGCATTTGTTGCCAGTACTAATTGAGTTTCCACATTTATTGCAGACGGTGAATTCATCATGCTGGTAATCATACTCCAGAAATATCTCGTCAATGTCATAATCGTCAAAGATGTCAGAATCATTGGAGGGAACCACCAAGTTGTATTCGATCTTTATTTCAAGATTTTTCAACGTCAAGGATGTATCTTTACCATTGGTTGTTTGTAAGCTGTCTTCAAACTCTAACAAGGATTCAAAGTCGATGGACATTTTCGTGGGTAAAGGAAAGGACAAGGGTGAGAAATGACTGAGTGGTGGAAGTAAAGGAGTGACAGAAAGGAATGACTAAGGAAAGAAACCACTTGTAAAAGAAGGAAACGTATGAACAATTGAACCAAGTTAAAGTTTGAGGCTGAAATGTTTGAAATTGATATTTCGCGTTTTACCAGAAGGAGTAAGGCTGACATAAGATTACCTAAAAATCTTGCACACAAACTTAAATGGTATTCTATTTCAAAGCCAAAGTTCCTGGAGACTTTGAGGATGAAGAGTATGATATATATATGGGACGAGACAAGATAGAAAATGACCCCCTTATAAGACATTCGCATCCTAAAAACTTGTGGTTTCACGTCGACAAACACAGCTCTGCTCACTTGTATATAGATCTCAAAGAAAACGAACGACTCAAGAACTTCAAGGATTTACAACTTCCAACAGAGTTATTGGACCAAATTGGGCAGTTGACAAAGAATGGTAGTATTAAAGGTAATAAGTTGAATAATATAACTGTTATCTACACGACAGTGGATAATTTGGTTAGTGATGGATCAATGGACATTGGAACTGTCACTTTTAAGAATCCACAACTCATCAGAAGGTTTAATGTGGCCAAGAAAGATAATGGTATTTTGAATAAGCTCAATAAGACCAAATATGAGATCTCCACCGAGAAGTTCATAGAAACTGAAAAAGAAAAGATATTACAGTATGAGAGACAGAAGAAACATCTTGAACGAGAACGACTGAATACGGAGAAAGAACTTGCCAAAGAGTATCAATTGCAGAAGCAAAGGCAAAAGGATCCATATGCAGACTTGTTCACAGAAGAGAACATGGAAGGACACAATAACCTCACAATGCTGGAGAATTTTGAAGACGATTTCATGTAGACCTAGTTCGATATATTTATTTGTCGTTCAAATATATTTATTTGACAGTATCAATGTATCTTTATGGATTCGTTAATGTGTAGTAAAAGTTATGAATAATTGAGACCACCTAATCGAGCTTGAAAGGTAATTTTCCAGCTTCCTTTTGATCGTTCCATCTTTCAACCCAGTCAACTGGACACAAAGAAGTGTAGGTCTTCCAGAAAATCTGACATGGTTCAAAATCTTCTCCTTTAACAGCGACACATTTGTGGTAATCGACGTAAGCTTGAGCACAGTTCTTGGTTTGATTCTGGTTAGGGAATCTTGGGTCGAATTGAGGAGTTTCGAATTTGAAGTTTTCTGGATCGAGAGCCATTATGAATAAACCGTAATGATGTTAGAAGTTTCAACTTTTTACTGAAAAAAACCTTACGATGTAGGTTAATACTGTGCGAAAAACAAACCAGCGGGATTTCATTGGATAACTATTTTGGGCTGGACACGCTATATATATCACAGCACCAGACGTGGAGAGGTGTGGTTTTGGTTGACTGGTTGACGTGTAATTAATTGAGGTTTCATGTGACCTGCATAAGCTTTCGAAGCATTGTCTCTGGATTGTGAATTTTTTGACGGCGTTGGTTAGTTCTGTGATAGATTGTCTGGACCAAGTGCCCCAAACTCATTAGGAAGGTACCCAAAGAACGCATCGTAGAGACTTCCATCTTGGTAAGCAGTTTCGTTCCAATCGTTATCAAAAATTTCGTTAACCAAATCACCACTGGTCGTGGGAGTCACTGTATTAGCCAAAATCTCAATCAAATTGATTAAGTTGGAAGTGTGTCCATTATATTGTTTGAGCTTCGAAAGGGTCTCTCTAGCTAGTTTGATGTAGTTTTGGAAGTTGAGGATCTGGTCGGAGTTGTACATATCTTGTAAGTTGTGAATCACAAGAATTGGTACCAAAACTGCGTGGAACAAGAAGTAAATACCGTACCAACTTGAGAAGTAGTCGAATGTGGTATGTCCAATGAACTCGGTCACAGCATCTATTGTTTCTAATGATACAGTCACACAAACATCAACGCATCTCTTGAAGAGCTCAAAATGTTCAGTATCACGATACTTTTTGATTTGCCAGATATAATTTCTGAACATAAACACTTGTAAGTTCTTGCATCTCCATGTAATTTTCGCCCTTCTAAAGTAAAACCATTCAGGAACCTCCACAATCTTTGAGTCTCTGAAGTGTGGTGGTAAGTTGTTATTGAATTCGTCAATTCGCTTGTTCAACAGCAAAAGCTCATTGGCTTTGGTAACTAAATTCTTCCGCAAACTTGTAACCAGGTTATTGACCACACAGGATAATCTAAGCAACTTGATTTCCCAATGAAATGATTCTATGATACCTGGGTTGAGTTCAAAAGGGCTCGGTTCCTTGTCGAAGTCGATGGATGGGTACCCAATGTCAATGTTGGCAAGGGCTGGTGTTAACGTAGGACGTCCTAAAGTTACACAATGTCCTACATCGAGAACATACAAGTTCCAAAAAACTCTCCTTCTTCGTTCAAGAATATGTAGCATTCTTTCATCTGTTTTCTCTGGGTCAACGTGAAGCTCTCGGTGCAATCCAAAAGACATTGCCATTCTAAAACATAACCCATGATAATTCCAACCAGTGTTTGGTTTATTTCTCTTTTGGCAGTAATTGGCCAAGATGATAAACGATTCTAGGAGATAGAAACTGTTATATTCCATGATATCAATGCTTTTCAATTCTGATTTCAATCGTTTGTAATATAATAAGTCAATGGTTGTGTCATCACCATACTTGCAAAACGACCCCAAAGCCAAGACTGAATAAATCAAGATTTTAAACGACTTCTTCTGCATGGGTGCTTTAGAATCGATATCTCCGTAATCTTTGAGAAACAGGCTTCTGTTTAGTAAGGGATAACATGTATGAAAAGTGGTAAAATAGCAGTCGAAAAGAAAATGATGGAATTGAGCATTGTCCAAGAACGATTCACCAAACTGTTCTTTCACCATTTCCATATGGGCTATTGAATCAACTTTTTGCGTAACTGGTCTGAAGTTCTGTCGAAGATTCTGCTTAGTGTTTTGGTCAACCTTTTGCAAGTATCGTATCAACCCATTTGGACTGGTCAACCCATAGTATATCGGGATTTTCATGCCAGAATTGTCGATAGAAAGAGCACTCATTCCGTCTATAACACTCATTTGTTGTTTATCCTGATCTGCTTCCACCCATACCATATCATCTATATCTTCGATTTGGTCCAACACCAACTCTTCCCCCTCCTCATACTTCGAGTCATCCAATTGACCGTCCATGTCACCCACAACCTCCAGATCTTTCTCGTTCATTATCCCCACCATTCCCTGGATTTCATGACTCGGCACATAGTTTTGCAACACTTCTTCCAACAACTTCACTCGATTTTGCAACTCTGAGAAGTGAGCTTTAGTCAAATGTACTCTTCTGTTTTTTGGAGAATACACGCACGCACGATTATACTTCAAACACTTGTCACAAGTGGGCATTTGCTTAGAGCATCCCAACTTCCTCTTACGACAGAAATCACAGGAGTTCGGCTGAGTCAGCATCTAGAAAGATTGAATACAAATGGGTTTCTCCACAACAAGATTTTTTTGGTAAATTTCGCGATTTGCATATTTAGAGTCACCGATTATCGGAACGGTGCTTTTTGTGCACAATGGTGTCTCTCGTTTGCTAGTGGGCTGAAAGCCTAGTTTGACGCCAATTGTCGATTTAAGGTTTTTTTCTTCTGTTTTCCTCTGTCTGTAATTATAAATCTGGTTATATAACTTGAAATGCAGGCTGCACACGCTCAGCGCTAATGCCTAGTTTTTTTCATTATCGTCACGTGACCTTTATTGAAAGATGTTCCGATATATAGACCGCAAGCGACAGCGCTATGACACAAAACTAATAGAGAGTTGGTGGCTTTGGTCTTGCACAGGTATCGAATTAATACGATACGGTAGGGAATTGCACAAGAAAACAAAGAAGCTGTCAAATTGAGTTCTGATGGATTTGTTGCTCGAGCCCTCAAACATGCTTATGATAACTCTGGCCTATGTGCCACTGTTTTCCGAACAGTGAAATTATGTTAAATCGATAGCTTTACCATCTTTTGAAAGTTTTCTTAAGAAGTTGCGCTCGCGTTGACGGCCCTTACTGGGATTACTAGTTTCCTTTCTTGAGCAAGTGACTATTTCTCCTTCTCCATAGAAGAGTGATTCAGCACACGAGCCAAGCTCGATTGAAGGAGACTGCATCTAAGGTTTCACCGCCAGCTCTTCAAACGCCAAACATGCCAATCCAAGCCGTTATCGCTCAACCCCTTTTAGGAAATAGTTGCAATCGATAAACATTTTAAAAAATATGTCAGAAGCGAGCCACAGGTAGAATGGAGATTTGGATCTTGTTCGAGTTCAATGATGCGTCAGAGACACTGTGAACACATATAACGAGAGAGATGACCACTTCACTTATGGACCTTAGCCTTATTCTCAGACGGACATGGTTCTTATTATTGCCTTGATGAAAATTTCTTCTGTTCATGGAAATTAAAAGCTTGGCAAACAGTGCCGTTAGGGTTTAATGCATGGAGTTGAGCTAGGTCGCTCAAACTTGAGGGGGCGTTTTGTTGTAGGAAGCTTAGATCACATACTCCGAAGGTGTATAGCTGTTTGTTGCGAGTAGTTAAGGTATCAGAACCGAGATGGGTTTGGAAGAGGCTCGTTTCTTTTTATCCGGCATTGCGAGCCCTGTGCAATTGATATGCATAGGCACAATAGCACTTCAGGAAGCCGCTAGCTGTTATACAATGGTTGAGGAGATGAGCCGCGGTGTCTCCGACAAAGGTTCGGGATACTATAAGTAGAGATCATGGCGCTCTATTAATTCCTCGGTTTTTCAAGTTCATTTCTATAATTTGTACTAGCTAATGAGGTTTTCTACTCTTGTTGCTGCTGCTACCTTCGTTGTGGGCTCCTTGGCCCAGCCATTGAGCAAAAGACAAGTCAATGCTACTGAAGAAGCTCTTCTCGATGTTACTACCGAGAACAATGACCTCAAGACTTCATACAATAAGCCTTTTGCCATCTTTCAGCCCAAGGTGTTTGTGATCAACATGTTCGAGTACGAGGCCGGACCTTGGTTAGAGCAATTGGACTTCGTCCACAATATCACAATCCCAGGATTGTCTCCATTGTATCCAGCTGTGCATTGCACAACCAACTATTCTGTTTGTCAAATGATAACCGGTGAAGGTGAAATCAATGCTGCTGCTTCGATGAATGCTCTTGGATTATCTCCGCTTTTCGACTTATCCAAAACATACTTTTTGATTACTGGTATTGGTGGTGGGGAACCTCAATACACTACTTTGGGTTCAGTAACTTTCGCCAAATACGCTGTTCAAGTAGCTTTGGAATACCAAGTTTCTTATCAAGAATTCATCACTACTAACCCTGATTGGACTTCGGGTTACTGGGCTTACGGAACTGATAATCCATGGGAATATCCAGGAAACGTCTATGGAACAGAAGTTTTCGAACTTAACGAGAAGTTAAGAGATAGAGCTGTCGAATTGGCTGAAACAGCTAGTTTGGATAACGGTACTGAGGGAAATGCTGCATTCAGAGAATTGTACGCTTTTGAAGCAGCAAGGAGCTTGCCCGCTGTTGTTAAATGTGATGTGTTGACTTCAGACAACTATTTCACTGGTAATGTCTTGGGTGATTACTTTTCTTTCTATGCTCTGTTGATGACTAACGGTTCAGCTACCTACTGTTCCACTGCACAAGAAGACAATGCTTCTTTAGAGGCCTTCACCAGATTAGACAAGTACGGTCTTGTGGACTACAATAGAGTTGTTGTTATGAGAACCATTTCCAACTTCTCCAGACCACCACCTTCCATGTCCAATGACACCGTCGGTTTCTTTACCGACTCTGATAACGGTGGATCTTCTGCTTCAGTTGCTAACTTGGTTATTGCCGGTTTGCCATTTGTTGAAGATGTTTTGGAACATTGGGATGATGTTTACTACGCAGGTACCGAATTTGAACCTGAAAACTACACTGGAGACATTTTTGGAACGTTAGGAGGCACTCCAGACTTCGGCAGGAGCAGTTTTGCTGTTGCATAACCGTCTTTACTTTTTGTCTTGTTTACTATAGAAAAATAGATTTGAATAATAACTTTAGAACAAAAAACAATACTCTTTCAGGACATACTTATGGATATGATAATACAAAAACTTTTGACTGAGCCTCAACCATCATCTCAAATGGTGATTGTAGTGTTCAATTGAATATCTAACACATCTTTTCCGACATATAATCTGTACTCACCGGACTGCAAGACCCATTGCTGTTCTTCAACACTCCAGATACTCAAGTCTCTTCTGGTAAGGTCAAATTTGAATTCCGCTGAATTTCCAGCATCGATTAATTGCTTATCGAAGCCTCTTAAAACCTTTTCGGCACTGTTAGGAATTCCGACGTATAATTGAGGTACTTCAGCAGCTGCAACATCTCCAATATTTGTGACTTGAATAGTGACACTTGCAATTATGTCCCACAACTGAGCAATACCTCCTTCAACAATGTTAGTATCATTTGGGAGATAGCTTGTGTCAGAAGCGTAACGATGGACTCTCAAATCAGAATATTCAAACTCAGTGTAAGTAAGTCCGAAACCAAAGGGGAATCTTGGCTCAATTCCATTTTGAATGAAGTGTTTATAGTCAATGTAAATACCTTGAGTATCATTATCTTGAGGATAGAATGGAGCATCATCTTGAGGGAAGATAGGATCAAGCAAATCCCCGTAATCTTCTTCGTTCTTTGCAACTGTATATGGGAGACGTCCAGATGGTGATTGTTTGCCGTATAAGATTTCAACCAATGCCCTACCAGAATCTTGACCAGGTAAGTGAGCGAAAATGATACCAGTGACGTTTTGATGGTCGTACCATCTATCCACAAGTCTGGTACCAGCATTGTGAATAACAACAATGGTGTTAGAGCACTGGGAAGCAACGTTTTCCACAATATCATCAGAATAATCATCTCTGATGGATGGTCTATCCCAGCCTTCACTGGCAGCAGCATTGATGAAAACGAGACATACATCAGATTCTGGGTTGACGGCAGGATCCTGTGCTTGAATATCCCAAGAAAGATAAGTATTATCTTCATAAGCTTGACGGGAGATGGCTTCAAGGGGACTATCAATATATGCTGGGGTGTTAGCACCTGAACCTCCACCTACAAAAAGAGTACCATTATAAGCGACTCCAGGACCAAAAATGTGTGGATCATTACCTGACTGGAACAGGAGGAAAGTATAGTTCTGACTGAACGCCGTTCCATTATCGTAAATCAAAGAGTTTGTGTAACCCACAGTCCAAGGGAAACCCAGTGGAGCTCTAAAATTATTCAAATCGGCTGCTACTGCATCGTAACCAAAAACTGAGATGTATTTGGGCTTGTTCAAAGGTAAGGAACCAGTGTTTTTGACTAAAACTTGTCCCTCGACAGCACCTTGAAAAAGTACATGTTTGGAACCGGGATCTCTTGCGTCCACCACATCATGTGGCTGATCCAATCTGAGTGGTAATCCTTGACCAGTAGAATTGTAGTCAGCAAACCTCAACCAAGTTGCTAAAATACGGACAGACATATCATCCAATCTGTCCTCGGAGAATGTTCCGTTGTTAATTCCAAGTGTAATATTACCTAAATAGTTAGATCTTGGCATGGCCATATCTAATCCTGCATCCCAACTAGCGAGACCGGTGTGTTGACCACTCCAATCAGAAACGGTAAACCCTTGGAAACCCAATTCAGTCTTCAATAAACCATTGATAGCTTTACTGTTTTGACTGGCATAAGTGTTGTTTATCTTGTTGTAACTTGGCATCACTGATCCCACACCGGCCCTAATTGAATCTTGGAATGGCCAGAGATACAACTCATGCATAGTTCTGTCATCTATATTGATAGATACCGAGGCGTTATGAGCACCAGTACGTGGACGGTTTCTCATTACTTCTTGTTCATTCCCAACGAAATGCTTTACACATGCAATAACATGCTCTTGTAAACCTTCAATAGAAGGAACAGATAATGCTCCAGCAAGGTAGGGATCGGCGCCGAAACCTTCCCAATTTCTACCACCCCTGACAATTTTTCCGAGAGGCCCAACGACAGGTGCCAAAGCGACCGATGCCCCTTTCCGTCTGAATTCTGCCCCCATATGGTCACCTCTTTCACGGGCAAGCTCTCTATTCCAAGCAGCACCAACATGGATTCCCGAAGGGTACCCATTGACAAAGTCAGTGGCACGTACTCCATTGCCCGCATCGTGCAAGCATAAACCTGGAAAGTCAATCGACTCAATTGGATTGATGAATCCAGCACAACCGTTAACTGGAGTGACACCTGATGTTAACAGTTCTTTTTCTTCAACTGTTAATCTCGCTACCATCTCCCTTGCCTGTTCATAAAAGATGGCCCATTCACCCAAACCAGCACCTTGGGGGCTTGGCAAAACTTCATCATGTCTTCCGTAGGACCAGAAGTTTTCCAAAGCTTGGATATCGAATGTTGAACTATTCGATGTTGAATTTGTAGCGGCCACAAGACAAGCAATGGTTGAAAGCACAAGTGGTTTTAAAGCTAGCATAGTGGAACAATTGTTTCAGTCAATGGTTCCCGGTTGTCCTTTTATACAGCATACTTGCGGGGAAGTCGACTGACTGACTACAACAATATGTAGTCTCTGAATCAGGAGCCTATTGTGTGATTGAAGAAAATCCGAATCTCGATGTATCCTGCATATTGTTTACGAAAATTCAGGGGAAATGTTGAGCCTTCAAAATAAAACGTCTTAGAGGAAGGGCTTATAACACCAGTTATCGAAGGTATTAATTGATCCAGATGCTTCCATCCTTGAGGTCTAGGGCTTATCCGATTAGTGGTTTCATCGAGAATCCAAAGTTTTCACGCCCACTGATGCCTATTGTCCTCACTTTTTCAATTGTGTGAAATCACCCAATACCTGGAGTATTGTGGGGAAGCATCATAACGATAATTTTCTTGGAAGTTGGGCTTTGGGATTCTTATTGTGGAAACGGAATTTTTTATGGGAGTAGTAACTTATCAGTTGGAAATATCCATTCATATTCAAATCTAATCCTGACAGCGGGAGCCGATGTCATCAATGTCCATCTCGCCCATGATTGTTTGATCAGATCGATAATAAGAGCTCAAATTGATTAATCGTAAAGATGCTCTATGATGATCGCCGCTTGAAAGTAACACGGAAAAATATCTCCAAGGTGCGATGTTCCGAAACCGGTCTTATGGAACACCAATCGCTCCGAAAATAGAATCTGGTGTGTGGGGCTGGATTCTAATTCACAATTAGCAACCTGGAAAACTCTTGTGTGGGGTGTGGTGTGAAGGTTTGCTTAGTAATCTGAGTAATTATACTGTGTGTAAGGTGGCATGTCCAAGTTGCACAAATTTTCCTCAAATCATAAATAAACTTGGGAAGTAACTATCCTATTTGTATCACAATTCCTTTTTGAGTAATGTCATTTCAAGACGTGTTCGTCCCAATTCGAGCTTTGGTATCTCAAGAAAAACGTTTAAATAGTCGAGAGGTTTGACAGAGTTCCAATTGGGTCGAGTAGGACAGGTTTCTGGGTGTGAACAACGTAGAAAACGTAATTCCAATTATGAGACCATTGTACTAGCTGCTCGAGCTTGTTAGTTGAGCGGCACTCCGTCCACTTCGGCTAGTTCGGGCTCGAATTTCTCTTCGTCGAGTTTCAGCGCATCATCTTGTTCAGAACATTATTGGATTCAGGGCTCTCATCTGCCACAGTGTTCCCTGAAAGGCCTCCAAAATTCGGTGACATAGCATTTTTTGATGTTGCGACATCGCCTAATTGAAGATCTTTATTCGTTGATTAGTGGTAAGAATTTACGATAATCCACTATGAGAAGTCTCTGTGTGAACTGACACTGGCAAAGTTATTAACACTATCTGAGTGTTGGTAAAGTCTGTGACACTGTGTAGATCGAACTCCATCCACGATTCAAAAATCGTAGGTTCAAAAAATATCCATTTCCCCTATTAAATAAGGGCGACTCTAGACGCAGCAGGTGGCCGTGTCAATACCGTTGTGTCAATAATTGCATATCTAAACCTTATTCTTTGCCGCTCAACAATCAGATATAACTAAACCAGTTTTTATTGTGAACTTCCACTCAGCTCTCTTGCAATTTTTTTTCTCGAATACAAGGGACTATTTTCATAGATATCAAGAGCAAATATTATATTATCCTGGCAAAAATTCCAGATTGGGAGTTTAGACGTCTCCTTTTGGTTTGTGACAACATTTGTTGGCGTTATTTCTCCTATTGTGAGACTGAAAGAACAAAGAGCTTGTTCTCAAAAAAGTCGCCTTTCCGTTTCGAGACAGTGGTCCATTACAGGAAGTTTGAAAATAAATTTTCAACAATAGCTTACTTTTAACTCAATGATGCCACACTCATAACCGGATGATCAGGATTAATAATTTCAGTTGCTGGTCTTCCCAAATGAGAAACCTACATATTTTGTACTATAGCGATACAGCAGTGTCTAACAATAAGAGTGCCGTTACCCGCTTTTCCGGCTTTTAGAACACCGAACGCTTTTCTCTAGTCAAGATTGGAGCAGACTCAGTTATTGTGTCGAGTGTAATTTATGGCGATGCTGCATTGTTTGTTGTGAAACGTAAATGACTTGGGCGTTAACCTGCAGCTTTTGTGTCGCTTTAAGTTTTTTTCGCTGTTGTTTCCGAGTTTCTTTTTGGACTAGGTTTTCCTTCACTACCAAATGATGCTATTGTTTTGAGCCCAGTCTGAAATCCAATTTACGGGTCTGGCAGTTTCAGTGATTTCTCATCCTGGTATTAACCCGGTGGTTTGTCTCAGAACTTCGATCTAAATAATTTCAGGCTAGAGCGAACAGAGACAGAAGATTCTGTTCAAAAGGAGGTACGTTGACCATTTTGATGTAGTAACGATTCATCTAGAAGTAAATAAAAATAAACGCACTCTTGACAGGTGCAGATATTGCTGATGGGAACTTTCAAGTAACTCCTCTTCCCACCATTCCCAGCGGACGTTTAATATCCCAGTATCAGGTTGTACCCGCGGAATTATTTGATTCTACAACTACAGCGCTCCATCCTTTAGAACATGCTATATTCAAATCAAATACTCCAACCATCATGAGACTCTAGCAAGCCTGGTCTTCATCAATAAGAATGGTCAATACTTTTCTCTCTGCCGAAGAATTAAATTGAGTTCAGAATTTCGGTATTTGCCTTCCAAGAGAAATCTCTGAAGCTCACGGCGGCCAATGGGGATAATACTTTACTCATATTCCTCTAGTGATTCATCAGCTCGATGGTAGCTGGTAGACATCTAATTAAGGAATATCCAGTTGACAAGACCTTGTCAGTAGATAATTAGGAGCACTGAAGGTAACAGACGCCCTTGCCATAAACGGAATGAATCTACCCTAAAATAATCACTGAAAGGATAGTAATTGATTATGCAAGAGCAAATACTCCAGCTTAAAAATATTATTCCAGTATAAGCAGACCGCCTTCTGTTACAAAGACCCCTTTGGTAGCTAATACTCCTCAAAACAATAGTAATAATTACGATCTTCCCGAGAGTACATGCTACTACATTGTTTTCTATTGTAGCAATTTCAAAATAATAATTCAAGATTCTATTGGGATTTCATACTAGTAGCCGAAGTGCATGATGAGCGTTACGAGAATCACAGTGAAGCTTTATCCGGAAGGGAACCTTCAAATTCCTGGTTGGAGCATTCAGCGACTGACTCGCTGGTTGGTTCTACAACAAGTGTCCCTCATTCCAGGACTCATGGATAGTTGAACACCATAACCACCTTCCTTCCCTAGCTCCTTGAGTTAAGAATTTCATATCTAATAAAAAGTTGAAACAATGTTTCCAAGCTCATAACTGTCTTGCTACCTCGAAGAGGATATTCATTTAAGCGTCCAAGCTTTCTTGAAGAAACCTTTAGCTTCAAATTGCCGAGCTTAGGAGATGATAATGCCCACTACTTTGATAGTTATAAATATTGAAGCATATAAAATACTTCGTATATTTTCTGCCAAATTAGGGCCAGTTTTTACCCCTTTGGGATCAGCTCAGCTGAACAATAATTCCTTATAGAGGCTCAACAAAGTCTAAGTCAGTAGAATCTTCTGTATGACCACCAAAAACCAAAAAGGAGCTGGTCTAGATCCATAGTCCAACTCTAACTCAACCGCTTTTGACGTCTGTAGTGCTTCTCCTGATCAACTAATCCTACAAGTCCGAGCCTGCAGCGCCATTTCTTGCATCTTGAAAATATTCGTTTTCAAGATCATGTAAATCTAGACTTTAAGGAATATTATCGTCGTCTGTGGGAGATACACTCCCTACATGCGTATAAAGTTGCGATCACTAAATTCAGATTCTATTCAGATCTTGAGACAAAGACCTAGATAAGCTCTTAAACACTTTAAGATGAAAGTTTTCCCAAAACGTATCCATCAATGCATTCTACTTCACTCATTGTTGGTTTCATCAACTTATTATATGGCCTAGTGCAGCAAGTTGCTGCTTTCATCCGTAACTGCATTCTGCATCTCTGCTAACCTGTTTCCAAATTATTATGGAACCATTCCACGTTTAGTTCCACTTTGGGAGGAATAATCGCTGGTTCTGATCAGATTACTAGATTTTTTTTTGTAAAAAGTCACCTTTTTTTCCACCTTTTTAGGACATGAACAAAGGGAAGCTTTGTTCTGACTGGAGAAAATAATTAAACCAATTGAATGACCGCAACAACCGTAGTTGAAAGACGCTTGAAATTGTTCCAGGCCTCAGAGCACAAAATAAGGAATTTCAAGTAAAATAATATATAAGGTAGTAGTCATGCTCATTGGACAGTACTATCAGAATGAAGTTCTCGAAGTTAGCAATTAGCGGGCTCTTGGGGTCAACCATCGCTGTTGAGTGTGCTCCTGACAACCTTACGCCTGGTTTCAGAGTCGATCACAAGAATGTGGGAACTGACCATGATGTAACTACCTATGATGCAGTCAATGCAGTGAATTCAGCCCCAATTTTGGATACAGTGTATGGAATCACTGACATAAACCATAACGAAACATTTGATGGTAACTTGTGGATCGACATATATGGATTGAATATTACTAGGGCTGGGGCAGGATTCGTTTACACTGGTTATTTCTATGTCGAACAATCAGGGGACTATTCTTTCACGGTTTCCGGTGACGATGCTGTCGACGTTTCTTTCGGTGAAGCATTTGGCTGTTGTGCAAATCCTGAAGGTACACCATTACAGCATGACTTGTATACCAATTATGCAGGCGGGGCTACTGGTACCAACCAACAGACATTCTCACTTTTGGCAGGCAGATACTACCCTATGAAAGTCGTCTATTGGAATTATACCCAAAGAATTATCATGATTTTAACCTACACTGACCCTAATGGGCAAGAGCATTCGACATACGAAAATGTCTATGCGGATGCACAGCCTGGTGCAACTTGCCCTTATGTCGAAACCACCACTACTGTTCCAGGAAGTGTTCCAGGTACTACCACCAGTACACCATCGGATCCTAGTGGAACTCCAGTTGTGATCATTACTACTGTTCCACCAACTACCACAACTGTTCCAGGAAGCGTTCCAGGAACAACTACAAGTACACCATCGGATCCTAGTGGAACTCCAGTTGTGATCATTACTACTGTTCCACCAACGACAACCACTGTTCCAGGAAGCGTTCCTGGTACTACCACCAGTACACCATCGGATCCTAGTGGAACTCCAGTTGTGATCATTACTACTGTTCCACCAACTACCACAACTGTTCCAGGAAGCGTTCCAGGAACAACTACAAGTACACCATCGGATCCTAGTGGAACTCCAGTTGTGATCATTACTACTGTTCCACCAACGACAACCACTGTTCCAGGAAGCGTTCCTGGTACTACCACCAGTACACCATCGGATCCTAGTGGAACTCCAGTGGTCATTATTACTACTGTTCCACCAACGACAACCACTGTTCCAGGAAGTGTTCCAGGTACTACCACCAGTACACCATCGGATCCTAGTGGAACTCCAGTTGTGATCATTACTACTGTTCCACCAACGACAACCACTGTTCCAGGAAGCGTTCCAGGAACTACAACGAGTTTCCCTTCGAACTCCAGTGAACCCCCTGTGGTCATAATTACTACTGTGCCCCCAACAACATCTACAAGGTACACTCCAGGTAGTATTCCGGGAACTTTCACAAGTTATCCATCGGATTCCAGTGAACCCCCAGTAGTCATTATCACTACTGTTCCACCAGTTCCTTCCACCAGCTACACACCTGGTTCCACACCTGGAACTTTCACAAGTTATCCATCGGATTCCAGTGAACCCCCAGTAGTCATTATCACTACGGTTCCACCAGTTCCTTCCACCAGCTACACACCTGGTTCCACACCTGGAACTTTCACAAGTTATCCATCGGATTCCAGTGAACCCCCAGTAGTCATTATCACTACGGTTCCACCACCACCATCAACTAGATACACACCTGGTTCCACACCTGGAACGTTCACAAGTTATCCATCGGATTCCAGTGAACCCCCAGTAGTCATTATCACTACGGTTCCACCACCACCATCAACTAGATACACACCTGGTTCCACACCTGGAACGTTCACAAGTTATCCATCGGATTCCAGTGAACCCCCAGTAGTGATTATCACTACGGTTCCACCACCACCATCAACTAGATACACCCCAGGTTCAACTCCAGGTACTTTTACCAGCTTCCCATCGGATTCCAGTGAACCCCCAGTAGTGATTATCACTACTGTGCCCCCCACAACATCTACAAGTTATACTCCAGGTAGTGTTCCGGGTACTTTCACTAGCTATCCATCTAACTCGGGTGAACCTCCTGTGATTATAATCACGACTGTTCCACCGCAGTCGACCACTACTATAACAAGTGCTATCTCAAGCAGCTTCCGTGGTTATTTCAACAGCAGTTCTTCACCTTTGGTTGTTGTTTCCTCCAACTCACCGGTTGAACCTTCCACTTTCACAAAAATTTCAACCTTTACCTCAGTTATTACAACTTGTGATAACGGCTGTCACGAAACTTCTGAGGTGCATGTTACTACACTTACTTTGACTACTTCTGGATCTGGTGTACCAACTGGTTCTGTTGGAGGACCTAATCCAAATGGCTCAAATGGTGGCTCAAATGGTGGCTCAAATCCAAATATTCCAGGAGATAATACTGTTCCAAACAGCCCTGGCGGTGCTCCCCCAAGTGTGGGTTCTTCTACTTCGAGTGCTCCATTATTATCTGTTTCCACTTTTGAAGCTGCTGCCGGTGGATTGGAAACTTCAGTACTTGGATTCTTCGTCGCTTTGATCGCTTTGATCTCTTAGAAGAATCACGGCTCACGTAGTGGGTTTCTTTTCCTTCCATGAAGCGCTGTTTCTTATCATTTCATTATGTGACCATATTATTTCGTGCCATTGCTTTGAACAACCATTTTTTTCGTTGGTAGTTCAGCCATCTTATTTTGTGGACACTTTTATTCACCTGTTTCGACCACAAGTAGTACTTGTTATTCTAGTATCAATCTAAATGTTTTTCTGTTCCTCTTGACCAAACATAATTTGCGACATTTTCCAAACAAGTAGGCTCAGTTACGAATTGAGGCGTACACACCAAATTTCTCAAAGGGGTAATCTTCGATTAGGCTATTCATCAGGTAGTCTTGGTCCGATGAAAACCTATAATTGCAAGTTTAGTTTTCAAAACTTTAATAATTCAACTGTAATTGCAAGTTTAGTTTTTCGAAACTTTCGAAATTCAACTTTTTCTTCTTGAAGATGGCGTCACTTCTACTATGGGGTTGCTCTTCGGCTTGAAAAGGAGAATATTTTGTTTCGTGACCTGGGCTGCTTTCCACAGGGATACGACATGGAGTGACAGCAAAATTAAGTGAACCCCTTCACGTCATAATAGCGGTGGTGAGAGAAGAAAACGTTGAGCACTTCAAACGAAGCAAGTCATCATAGAATTTTGCATCAATCGCTTATCGCGTAACTTACCCTCCAACGACCCCCGATCCCCGACCCCCACTTTGGTCAACACACGATGTAATCTCAATCAAACAACGTCACAAATATGTCGTATTTACAATTATCCTTATAGTACACTACGATAAGCCTTTCAGTCTTTCAATTCTCCCTCAGATCACATCATATAAATAAGCTATATGGAGTTTGGTACTTGGATACCGTACTCAAAAAAAGTCTCTCCTTGAGACGCTTCTGAATACTTTTAGGGTGAACTACTTTCTCTCAAAGAATGCAAGCTCCTGTGGTAACGTTACGTGTTCTAGACTTTAGCACCACTAGTTGTGCCTAATGAAGATTTCAGTAAACCACTACCACTGATGCAGTACCAATAAGGGGCCATGGCTCCCAATCATATTATCCACTATACGTTTTACGAACTATATATTCGATCACCCTTTGGCCAAACCTATTGCAGAACACCTACTGCCCTACCAAATTCTAGATAGAATGTTAATGGATTATGTTTTAACCTTACCATTCAAACACCAAGTCGCTGACAAGATTCCTTTTATAAGTTTCCATAAAAGTGGACACACTGCCATCGACAAACATTGAAAATTCCACAATCGTTGATATACTGGACTCCGATAACTGCAAACTGCTGCAGAGCAAGACTTTCCTCGGAAAGCAGACAGAGGTGCCATCTTTGTTAATCTGGAAAGTTCAAAGCAGTTTGACAACATTGATATCGAACACCATCTTGAGGTGAACTAAAATAGGCTGAAATCGGTACCAAGGCAGCTGGGATGTCAAAACTTCTATTTCAGATTCTCGTGCCTCTCGAAGGAATTATTTCAAGTACTTATATGTTAACATGAACACATCATTTTCACCGGAGAAGACGAATATGTTTGCAACAGCTGTACACATTCCCAATTAGGATTTCTGAGAAGGTCTAGACCAGCGGTCTTCGGAGCGGCGATAATCCAGAAACAGCTGCATGTACTTCGAGCCCCATTCAAGTCGACCTCAGCTAGCCAGAGGAACCCATATTCGTAACAGGAAAGAAACCAGTTTCGGGATAATTGAAAACAAGAGAATTCTATTATTCTATGCAAGCCTTCACCCGATCTATTGTTTTGATGCGGGCCAGACACTAAACCCCAAATTGTATCGAACAATGGAGACAGACAGATAAGCATAATATTTTTAGTTATCTACAAAATTCATGATTACTATTCTGTATTGTACTCAAGTATACGTAAGTTAACAGAGCATCAAATTTAGCTCAAAGAAACAATACACATTGTTATTCTTCAACCTTATATCCAAACGAGTCTTTTTCCTCTACTAATTGGTCAGTTAGCTACCCCTAACAATGGTTGAGATATAATATGCACCCTAGACATAGTATATCCTGCCAACTTCGCGGTAAAACACATAGTTAAGAAAGGATTTTAGGCTGGACGGTAAAATGGCCCCCATAGTTAAGCGCGGGAAATGGCTGGACGGTACTCTGTGCAAGCCTGGCGGTAATGGTGTTTAACTAGTGCAGTTTAAGGAATTATGATGTTTGGACAACGACATTGGAACGTAGACA